>CM035592.1:82709796-83310448 GCA_020423425.1 Chrysopa pallens | reverse complement strand
TAGGCCAAAATTTATCGATAAAAACGTTGATCTATTTTCACATTTAAGTTTTTGCAGGGATTTTTCTTCTTTTTTCCACTGCTCACTTGAATAATCAGAAAAACACAGAAATTTTTTCAAAGTGAGAACATCAGTAGTGAAAATGAAGTATCCTATTATTTCTTCTTTCTTTAAGCTTGAAATTTAAGATTTTAAAGCACTGTACCGGAATATTCGTTTGTTAATAATTTTACGCCAAAAAGCCTTAATTCAAAAGTGGTTTAAATTAATTGCAAATTCATAGTGAAAGCTTTCGGTGGTACCTAAGAATCTTAAATGAAGTTACTATTAAAATACCCCCAAAATTTTCAACTGCATCTATTTCACTCGCCTGTTTATAAATCTAAGTAGTAAAAAATGGCGATTTTCTTATTTTTTTTATGCAAAGATATGCATAATGCGGATGGTAGGTTCGTCTGATGTCATTTAGTTAAATGAAGTTTATTGGCATGTGCTTCAACCTACTCGGGAAGTCATTTATTATATGCTCTTCAATTTATAGTGTAAACCTCCAGTCGGGGGTCTTAGTAAAATTATTCGTCGTTTTTAGATTCCTTCCTTTTCTCAAATGTAATTTGTCCATTCCCTTTTGTCCGTCTGTATCTGCGTCATCAGTATAAAGACTCAAAAACTAAAAGAGATAAAATAATGGTGGCGTATTTTAAATTTATAACGCTAGAAAATATTGACAGCATAAACAAAATTTTGGTATAGTTATTCATAGAAACATCTAATTGGTCTATTTCCCCGTCCGTTCGTCATCACGATAACTGGAAAACAAAAAAGATAGCGAGCTGAAATTTTGGTGGCGTATTCTAAACATAAAATGTGAGTTTTAGTTCGTGATTGAGCAAACTTTTCAGCTATAAAAGATAGTAGAAAAATTAAAAAAACAAAAAAATGTTTATTTCATTGAAAAAACCAACTGTTATCTCAAATGTAGCTAATTAAAAGATACGTACATTGATTTTCCATGTACCTAGCATAAAATTGAGAATGATATACGTGTGTAATGATTATATGATGGTAATTTATTATTACATATGATCGCATTAATTACTCATATGATAAATTATTAATAATTTAAAAATTACCTCTATCAGATTGAAACAAATAAATTTTACTTATATTTTTATTTTTTCCTTATTTGCAACGCAGTAAATAAGATTCTGTCATTTTTTTATGTAACTTATAATATAAATTATATGCAAACAATTGACGAACAATTTATATTTTCTTTAATATGGATACAACTATATAATGTTCGAAATATATACTGTATTATTAAAGGAAGCTTTTAATTTTTAGTATTAGTTTAAATGTGAAAAAGCTGTTATCAGTGTGGCTTCGTAACGTCGTGCCAAGAATTTATTGATTGAAGAGAACGTTTTAATAGAAAACAGGAATTTTGGAATAAGTATCTACACTTAAAAGAGCCATAAACATTTGTCTTACATTGGTTTATCAATTTGATATTGTTGTTTAATTTTCGCTAAATTTTAAAATTATTAAAGCAAAATGTATTATTCTTGAATTCAACTCCAACAGCTTATGTTTCCAAAACTGAACATTTTAGTGAAACACTTGCATTTACATTTTAGCTTAAAATCTTTTATAAAATTCAGTGAAAAAATTTAAAAAATTTATCCTCCCAAATTTTAGTTTGGGGTTTTATTAAGACTTCATTCTGAGCCAACACCAATATTAAAAGAAAAGTACAACTTAGGTAAACTACTAAGACGTACAAAGCACAAAAATTCGTTTCATGCATACAAACATATACACACACTCAAAAATATGAAGCACCCTCGTCAAAGCTTAAAATTTGATATCAGAAAAAAATTTTCACTTTGAAAATCGAATCTACAACAATAATATCCATAATAGTGTAGTTAAGTTAATCATGTGAAAGGTTTACTAACTGTAAAATAACCCATTTGTAATTGGACTTTAATTGATGGGTTATATTTGACAATAGCAACTACCGATCCAGCTTTTCAAGGGTACTACTGCTGCCAAAAGATATAAAATACCGAAATGTAGCTAAAATATAAAAGAATCCTACAAACAAGGAATAAAAAAACCTTACTTACCTCTATATAAAAAAAGTCTAGAAAAAATAAGTTAAATTTATAGTATTATTATTTTATTAACTATCAGTTCAGTGGAATACTCAAATGGTTTAATGTTTAATACGGTTCTGTATTAACGAAATATATTTATACAAACAAAAATTGTACTTCACCAAACTTAAAACGTTGTTTTCACCAATCGAGAGACTGCTAGGACATTACGTCTGAGTGCTAGGCTACTTCGGAAAGTAGGTTAATAGGGCGGTTAGTTGATTAGACTTTTGATGCATGTATAAAAATGAAGTTGCTGCTTATGATTCTAGGAGTTTTCATATTTGTTTCATAGGGATTAGGAAACAATACAAATGTTTATGCCTTTTTTGGCAGTTCCATGAATGGTTATCTATTTGTATAAATGAATAAACGTACCTGACTGCTTTTAAATGCTGGTAAATTTTAACGTACCTCATAACAGGAGACGTCTATCTTACGTTTATTCATGCATCGATAAAAGAATTTTATGTAAATCGCTAAACTAAGTTAAGCTACAAAAATGAATCAAAAAGTATAGGTATTTATTTATAAATGACATTCTATGCTGACATGCATGCTGTAATAGCCAAAACAAAAATCTGTTTGCATCGAGCTGTATAAAACCTGACCCATGAGAAATTTAAGAGAAAGAAGGAAATCCAAAATTGGCATTATTTAAATACAAAACTATAAATATTTGCAATAGTAATTAATATAAGAATAGTTATACGTATTTATTATGAACGGCCTAACTAACCAACTAGCCTTCAAAATTATTAGTTTTTTTTATTTAGGAAGTTAAAATATAAATTTATGAACTACTGATTATATTTACTTTTATGTTTATATTTGTACAGTGTGATTTAAGTTTTTTAATGGCAACTATCTTGCATACAATGATATTAGCTAATATTTCAAAACTGTTTACCGCATTATTTCCAATATTTCTTGTATTGAATAATAATAATTATTGTATTTACGTAAATGGTAATACTACAAATATAGTATATTTAATGGGTTTTTTTTTGGACAGTACAAACATATGCATACTACTAGAAAAATGTATATTACTTTGGATTTTTAAGTCAGAGTAATTTTTTTTGATAGCTACATTGTTAAACAGTTTATATTTCTTGAATGCAGAGGAGGAAAAAAGTTTTATTTTTCACTAACAATAAACGACAATTATACCAGGGTAGATAATTTTTGAAAACAAAAAAAATTATAGTAGAATGAAACTAATTGGAAACGGAAGATAATATGATAAAAATGGAAGTAAAAATAAATTACGTGCGATCTCAGTTCGGGAAATAGGAGGGGGGTGCGTTTTTAAGGGTAAAACTACAAGTCTAATGGAAAAAAGTTAAATGGCAGAGTTGTAGGTAAGAAACAGATCTACAACATTTGTATTTACACTTTTTTTAAATAAACTCAAAATTTATGTGAAAAATTGAAATAACCAAGTTTTTGGTTTTTTATTTTTTTTCTCCGAAATTTGGTGAAAACTTATCTTTTTATGTTCCAAATACACCGTAATTTTTTTGATTTAAAATATTTATTTTTTCATCTTATTTTGAATAAATATCGAAAAAGCATCCAAATTTTCAATCGAAAAATTTTGAGGTTATGTGAAAAAAGTGTAAATACAAAAGTTATAGAACTTTTTATTACCTACAACTTTGCCATTTAACTTTTTTCCATAGGACTTGTAGTTTTTCCGAAATAAACCGTGTTTTACCCTTAAAAACTCACCCCTTCCACACTACCCGAACTCAGATCGCCCATAATTTATTTTTCCTTTTTTTTTTATCATATTATCTTGCGTTTCCATACTATAATCTTATTAATTTCATACTATAATATTATATCCATACTATAATTCCATAGTTTTATCCTACTATAATTTTCTTCTCATTTTTATCATTTTTTTAAGGCTTCTACTCTGATCTAAATCAATTTAGACACTTATATACCTATTTCAAAACTCTTACGATTATTATTTCGATTATGTCTTTCTTCGAAAAATTTCAATTATTTTTTCTAGATAATTATTGATACCACAAATACTTATATATCATACTTGTATACCTCATTAATAGGCATCTTTTGAAGTTAAAAATGTAGAAAAAAAATTGTTGGTTAAAGATTATCCAACGTGATAAAAAACGTGACATGGGAAATATATTAAAAAAAACAAAAACACATAGAAAATTTAGTTGTTAATCAGGTATTTTGATTTTTTTATTTAATTTAAATATTTCAAGGTGTTATTTGGATAAACATTTTTAATAATGAAATAATTCTGCATTTATTAAAAAAAATAAAAGCTATACGTAATATTTATTGTTATCATTAGTAAACAAACGGGAAATTTTACCATTATATCATATGTAAAATTTTACAAAAAGAGAAATTTTTACAAATTCTTAAACGGTCTTCTAGCAGTTTTTTCCTTGTAGCATTGGTAGATTGAACTACCTGTACTTAAACTTCATGAATGAAAGCAAAAGTAATTATAATTTAATTACAAAAGAGACTATACTCTGATCAAATTGCATGAGAAATCCATTCTTATGAGCCAATCAATTTTTTTATATACGATACCATGGTTTTTAAAAATAACCTGTGGCATCTTGAGGTACTGCTAGATTCCTAACGACTTATTAACCCGAAAAAACTGCCATACATTATTTACACACCTCGTTATCAGTACCAACTGGAATGCTTCTTTCCTGAAATACACTGGATGATTCTAATAGTACTTATAAGATTGAATATGATATATTGGCTTTATAGAAGAGAGACAAGGATACTATTGATTATGACAGACGTTCAGTCTATTTCAGAACATGGGGTGTATTTATTATGAATGGGTCACTGTAAAGCCTGGCGTATATTGTGGCGCGTCTGCACTACACGACGCGACATGGCACAGCGCGATTTTTTGTAACATATACAAATGAATGGGTTAGCGTAAATTGACGATACGACACGACGCTACGTTGCGTGACTGCCGAGATGCGACAAACGCGTGGCACATTGCCTGAGACACAGTTGTTCCCGCCACGCGTCGCAAGTTTCACGAGCCTACTAATAAAAAACTAATAAACAAAAGCAAAACACAAAATGGACTAAAAAATACTTGTCTACTGGGCGAGAGAACTGCGTGGCAATATGTGTTCCCCAGCAGACGCATGTGAAGCAACTTATAAGTAAAAACAAGTGATCGAATTTTTTCATAATATATAACAGTTTAATCATAATAAAAACTATAGATATTGGTTTAAACACTAAAAAAAAAAGGTATTCATTCATAAAGTATTACACTTGTATACAATATTTTTTATCTAAGTATACTTTTTATCACAACTGTTTAACATATTATAAATTATTAAATTTATAAAACAGGAAAAATAATTTTAAGGAAAGTCATTTTTAAGAATTTCCTTATTGTGAGTTCCAGAAAATAGAAAATATACCACACTGAAGTGCTAAAATGAAAAAGTACTTGCATGGAAAACGTATCGAGTTAATTTATTATGTGCTTTTGATTTTTAATTGTAAAACTTTAAACTTACTATAGACAGTTTATGTAAAAATTTTTAGTGCTAAAAAATATCGTTTCGAGATTTAAAATGAAATAATTTAATTTGAAAAATTTTCGCTAAGACGATATAATAAACTGCACAATAAACAAACATGCATTTTGTTGTAAGCACTCCACAAATATGTGAAAAAGTGTTAATACAAAAGTTGTAGACCTTTTTATTACCTACAACTTTGCCATTTAACTTTTTCTATAGGACTTGTAGTTTTGCCGGAAATCGAAATAAACCGTGTTTTACCCTTAAAAACTCACCCCCTCCTATTTCCCGACCACAGATCGCCCATAACTTATTTTTTCTTTCATTTGTATCATATTATCTTGCGTTTCCAATTGGTTTCATCCTACTGTAATTTTCTTCCACTTTTTATCATTTTTTAAGGCTTCTACTCTGGTCTAAAATTGTCTGAGGCTCTAAGCAGTTTGCAAA
The DNA here is from genome assembly GCA_020423425.1 of Chrysopa pallens. NCBI lineage: Eukaryota > Metazoa > Arthropoda > Insecta > Neuroptera > Chrysopidae > Chrysopa > Chrysopa pallens. The sequence continues at coordinate 83,304,270 of CM035592.1, read as the reverse complement.
AAAATATTTGAAAACAATAGTTGTTTGTTTTCTATCTTTTATAGTTTGAAAATTGAGCCAAACATCCATTATGCCCCGATTTAACTAACTTTCCAACATAAATTTTTTAGATCTAGAATATGCTACCAAAATTTCCGATCACTATCTCTGACGGACAGAAAATCGGATACTCTATCATACTCTTCTAATATATCCCATACATGTCGAGTATAATAATTTAATTAAAGTTCAGAAATTTTCGCTAAGACGATATATAAAACTTCACATTAAACAAACAAAAACAAAATGTTACTTTTTAATATACATATGAAGCTTGTTATGAATTTCCAAACTTTTGTCTATATTCCGGAATTATACTTTCCATACACTTTATTGTGTAGATAAAGTGTATTCACTTATATGTACGTATAAAAATCACACATTTAAATATAATTGTTAATATTTAATATAAATATTTATACCTACCTTGCAATCGTTACAACGGCACGTGAGAATATTTTTATATTAATTAGTAAAAAATAATATAAAAAATATAAACACAGATCCACCTATCCTGTTGTGGATCAATTCTTGGAGTGTTTTTAATTAAGATTATTAAATTATAAAAAAACTCATTTTTAAAAAACATAGCACCGAAAATTTAAATGTAAAACTTCACTCTTCATATACAAAGTTACTTACCAGAAGTAGCAAATGCTACGAACCCAAAAAATTTACATTAGAATGACCTTCCTATAATGAATATAGAAAATGAGTTACTTAAGAAAATTGATTTGATGAGTGTTATTTCATTTATTTCCGTACGAAAATTGGTTTCAGAAAATATTATGTTTTATGTAAATTCAAAATTTTAATAGACAATGCCATTTAAGAGTCCAGCTGTTCACAATTCACAATTTTTACGAGTCCACAGTGACCCTGGCGTTGAATAAATCTATACAAAATAAATGAAATTACTTTGATCATGGTGAAAGCACATTCATATGGTGCTCAGGCACTCAAGTTGCTCTCAAGGCTATTTGCTAAGCCAAAATAACTTCTTCCTTGGTTCTCGAATGCCTGGTTTCCCTAGATAATCTGGTAAGAACTAAACAAGTAACGCTGATGAGGATACCGGGCCACAATGGAGTGAATATCAGCGAAACGGTAGAAGAAATCACATTCGAAGGATCTTCCAGTTGATGTCCAGGTGTCCAGGCTGAGAAATCTATTCTTCGGTTCGGCCGAAATGATCACTTACAGATAGGTTGGCCAGTGACTATAAACCTGAAGTAATTACTACAGTTCAATAGAAAAAAATATAATATGGTGAATAATTTATGCCAACGACATGTTTGTATCTGCTCCTCACGCATTTGAAGACCACTTCATTTAGAAATTGTAGCTCATTGCTAATTAGGGATTCTATGAACATCTATACCAAAATGTTGTTTGGGGCTTCAATATTTCTTAGCGTTACAAACTTTAGACTAAAGATAATATACTTTGACATATTGTATACCTATATCGCAAGTATAAAAATGCAAAAACAATATCTACTAAAGAAATATTTCTTGACAAGTGAATGGTATTATCATATGAAAAAGACGTTATTTTATACGATGAGTGGTTTTGTAAATACTTATTACAATTTTAGTAGAAATTTTTCGATGTAAATCTTCAAAAGCATACAGGAACGCTTCAATAACGTTGTACGTACTTGAAATTAAATAAATTTTGGTGATATTTGTGAACTAAGTTTTGTGAACAAAAAAAAACCCAAAATGATGAGAATATACAAATATGTATATTCAATCACGTTTTCCTCAATTATAAATTTTGAAATGTTCTGAAAGAAAATTTCCTTTTATTTATTTAAATTTTAAATATTTTTTTAAATTACTATAATTAATCTAAATTTATCGCATTATTTTGCATATTTTTGAAAATAGTTATTTGTTTTTTACATATATTTTATTTGCTAATTGTAAATTATTCTGGATAAAATAATTATATTTATTATCAAAATCAATAATTAATACTTAATTAAAATCAAACAATCGTGAATAAAATAACCATCAAAGTTAATATTCAAATCGCATAAACAGAATATCTAGGTAATATCCATAAAAAAATTGCATACAAAGAAATGGCCATGATTTTTTACTTCCCATTATTAATAAATTATTCAGTTTATATCCGCTAAATAAATTCAATGTCATTAATAATGTTCAATAAAAAGCATCGGTCAAATACCTCTTCATAATGTCATCTCAAATCTGATAAATAACCATAACTAAATAGATACTTTATGTAACCTATGTATGGTATATGAATATGATAAGAATTAATTCATTATTATTTCACATATGACAGAGAAAAGTGACCTCAAAATGAGTAATAAAAAAAAATACCATGAAATATGGCGACCATGAATATTGTAGAAAAATAACAATAAAAATTTTATCTTATTATACCTATAGTTACAAATATATTAATATAACTATATTAAGAAAATATTCACGTTTATTCTTAAACTTCCATTTTTGTGATACTGTAGTATAATACATGTATGTCTTATCAAATTGTCATTCATCCATAATACTCATTAATTATTCTATTCGCTTAAGAAAATTGTAGTAACCACAAGAAGTATCGTATTATATTATCTTAGTGAAGCTAGCAGAACCATTTCAACAGAATCAAATGAAACCTATTGGTAAACGTAATAATCATTTCGCAATAATTCGTACAACAACAAAAAATCTTCTGTTTCATCCTGTTTTCGTAAAACCAATGGTGTTGTTAGCTTGATATGAACCCAGAAAATCCAAAACTAAAAATGTAAAATGAAAGAAATGATTTATGGTTACAACCTCTATCAAACCGAATTTCGATAACTAACAATTTATCTCGAAAATTTATACTGTTTTAACCCCAAAAAAAAATCAATAAAATCAATAATAAACACACCAATGGTCCTGCTAGCCTTATTTATTCAACTGGGGCCATTAAAGTCATCCAAAAGAGAAAGTAAAATTTTATCTGAGTAAGTCAAACTTTTTTAATTTTAATTATCAATCATTATAATATCAAAATTTAATTGATACAAAATCTGTTTGACTTTGATCAATTTTTAATTTGAATGTCTGTAATGCCCACTATTGAATGAATAATGATAGTGCCCTCAACTGTTAAACTTTACAAAAGAATTAAAATGTATAATTTTTCTAAAAAGTAATATTCATTTTGGGTGTAATTATTGGAACATAGAAATGGTTAAAAGTAGAAAAATAAAAATTAAACTCCATTTTTTATCATAGAATTAAAATTATAATAAAATAAGACAAAAAAACTCAACTTATGTATTTCTTCAGGTATATTTCATTTTGAATATATGTGACGAACGAGCATTATGTTTTTTGTATAGTTAACATTCCGATAAAACGATATTTTTAGATTTTTAAGTTTTCAAAATTTGCTTCAGTCATTTCATAAAAAAATTAATTTTTTTACATTAATTTTAAATGATGAATCGATGAATTTAAAACTTCTAAATTCCATGCCGTAAACTGTAATAAATGTTTTTACTAATCTTACATCGAATGGATGTAACAATTGTAACTTATATTAAAGTGGACATAGTAATAAAGGCACCTACCTACCTGATCGATTACAAGAATTACTTCTTTATTGGCAACTATAGTATTTATATAGTAGAAAGACATGTATAGTATTTATACAAGACTTATCGTCATATAGCCTCTTACAACATTCAACAGTCTAACTTAAAGACGTTGATTGACATTTGAATGATTCAATAAATAAACCAAGTAATTACTTCAGTTATTAATTTGAACCAGAAATAAATTTGAATATCTATTTTAATTGTTAAACGCAGTTGTCGTGTTTAAATTAGGCTGCTTGATTTAATAACAACTTAGGGATGAAAAGTCTTTCGAAACGAGGTCTCTTTCTACTACCTGTGTAAATACTATCTTTTTCAATGAAATATTTCCTTTAACCGATGTGGCACCTTTTATTACCGTGGTCTCTTGATCTAAATTGTCACTACAAAAATCACGAGAATTTTATATTTAAAATATTTTTATTGAGAGTAAATTAAGGTAACATTTAATATTTTTGAATAACTTAGACTTTGTATTGTTTTAGATAAAGATAATTAGCTGGATTAATTACGATCATATTTTAATTATAAACATTAACATATTTCATGTAATATTTTCCTTGTGATTTTCTTAATCTAAAACAATCTTCATTTTTTTTAATTCAAAAATCTTGAAAAAGATTAAAATTAAGAAAAATTAAATAAGATTAAGTAATATATTTTAATAAAAAATACATTATGGTAGATTTCCATAGATACAATTAAAAGGTCGTTATTACGAAAAATTTTTTTATTTGAATTTAAAATACAAACAAGATAGGAATAACAGAGTCAAATCTTTAATTACCCCAATGTTTTTGAATTATTAAAATTTAAAAATAAACTGAAATATAAGCATAAATTCTCTTAAAAGAAAAAAACATATGAATAAGCGAAGTTATGATAACAATTACCAGACTAATTGTTTTAATAGCCGATATATATATCAATATTTGAAGTATTTTATTATCATACACATAGTTGAAGTTCATAAAGTTGTATGAATCGGTTATATAATATAAATAATAAATAATGAACATAAATTGGAACACTTCTTACGAAAAACTGTTTCAAACAAGAGTTGTGTTTATTTTGACTTTTTATTTATCTGTCTTAAAGATGCGGGTGACAAATCTAACGAACCCGATTGGCTCATTTAGTTCGTTGACGAACTTAAATTGTCTTTTAAGTCAAAAATATACCACCAAAATTTCGTTTTGCTATCTCTTTACGTTTTTGAAGTTTCATTAGAAATTAGTCCATTTGGGTAGTTGTATGAACTCCTATATCTAACTTTTGTTGCTGCTTTCAATATTTTCTAGTGACACAAATTTGAGACTAAATTTAACATACCCTCATATAAACATATATATCTTTGTCTATATATAAAAGATAAAATAACTGGCAGGGAAATATGATGTGAGCTCTAAGAAAGGATTTTTTGAAATTCCACTTCGAAAAGCTGTTGTTTCAAATTTAGGAATTTTCAGTGTATAAGTCAATAAAAATGGCTTTTCACAAAATAAATAATACATCTATTAGTTTTCTACATTGGATATAGTTACAGAATTACAGAAGAAATATCATGAGCCAAACCGAGCTGATGAAAATTTACTATGCCAAAGAAAAAGGACATGCAATTATAAATGAAAAAAAAAAAAAATCTTGAAAAGACTTAACCAAGAGAATAACTTTAACAATAGCTTGGAACTCGATGAAGAACTACTAGAGGAAAACCTTGATTCATAATCACTGAATAAAGATTGAACATTAAAGGAACAGATCTAACAAGAAGTGGTGACTTTTACCATACAGACTTAAAAAAAAAAAAAGGGTTTTAATAAAATACAAAAAAATGAAATAACTGCATTTAAAAGACTCGGAGCTCGAGGAAAAATACTTTATTGCATTTATTTGCCTACAATTAAGCCGACAAATGAAGAAGCTTAGAGGGCCTTCTCAACTACATTAGAAGTCGATTGGCAGATCACACAATAAACATAATTTATTTCTTAAGATCGTTTTTCAGAATAAAAATAAATTTTTTGTTAATTAAATAGTTAATATATATATTGTAAAGAACAGTTACTCTGATTTGTTTCCTTTTGAGTTGTTAATTTGTGATTTTCTTTGTGTTGAATATTACATTGTATTCTGGTTTTAAATGAATTATAATACACTTCTATCTCGTATATTATACTTCATTGACGGCTCATGTTGGAATGAAGAAGGCATGATAATTTAAACTGGTTTGATCCTGTCGGATTTAAAATGAAGTGTCATTGCAATCTCGACTCCAACATTTTTTCCAAATTTGGGTATTTTATATTAAAAATTATAAGGTTTATAATATAAGTGTAGCTACTTACTTAAAAAAATTGTATTATTCAATATATCTATATCTACAATTTATAAGACTGCTGAATAGTTAGTAATATTCGAGCGAAGCCAGGACGGGTATATATGAATGTCAGGTATAAAAACTAGAAAGTACATACATAGCATAAATATTATCATTTTGATAACAATTGTGCACACGCTTCTTGAGTATGTTTACCTGGGAATTAACTAATTACACCTTAATGTTCATAAGTTTATGTAGATTTAAGGTAAATAAATATTTTATAACTTAAAATGTAATGTTTCAATTTGTGTATTGTTTTTTCTTGATGGCTTTCAGTTAAACAATAATAAAATACTAGCTAGAATCGCTTATGGTCGAAATTCAGCTCTTTTCCGATCATCTTTAATTTTTAACTAGAATAATGTCTTATTTTTCCCTGCAACTTCCCGGTAATTTCATACCTAAGCACTTAAAATTTAACATATTACAATGTTTTTGAGTTAAAAATTATGTTTTTGAGCTTTGATGTTAAAAAAACACTTGTTACCGGATATTTCGTTAACGATATCTCTCGAACCAATCAACCGATTTTTACGTTCTTGGCGGCGATCGACGCGGTTTGAAGAGCTTTAATAATTATTCTATTTCATCAAAAACGATCCGAAAAGAAATGTCGAAGTAATGTAAAAAAAACACTTTTATATGAAATTTTTCGTTTACGATATCTCTCGAACGAATCAACCGATTTTAACCGGATTGTTGGTGATCGACGTGGTTTATCAAGGTTAAGATCTGATGAGTTGATCGATACAGCCGTTTAAAAGTTATTCCAAAAAAACCACTTTTGGAAAAAATTTTTTTCGTAGTTTTTTAGAAATTTCTTCGAATCTACTGATTCAGTTCAAATTTAAGGAAATCTAAGTTTCGTGATTCTTTTTGAAACGCCACTTGTCTGGTTCAAATCGGTCAAGCCGTTTAAAAGTTATAAGCGGGTCACATACTTACACACACACACACACATCCATACATATAGACAGGTTGCCACCCTCACAGAAACCGTCAAAATAGTTTTCTAGGACCTTAAAACGTCAAGATCTGATCAAAACACGATTTTTGCAAAACCGGGTAAAACCAATAACTTCCCGATTTTCGAAAACTTTTAATTTTCTTAGCGGGAAGTTAAAAACTAAGCACTAAACTAAAATGTAGATACAACGAATTACGAATATTTTCAATATTCGTAAAACTGACAAATATTCTATACCGAAATTCGTAAAATAATCCAATAAAGATCCTCGAGTGAAGTTTGGGAGGGGCACATAGTCCGAATAAGTGACGAGCCATGGATATTGCGTAGAATTGACATTACATTGTGCAGTGTAACGTTGGCTCGAAGAACCAATGAACTTTGCAGTAAGTCATTGGGCGAGGCAACCTCTGAACAGAAAGCAATAGGATCTGATGGAGCTTGACGTCTTGGTCGAATCTTGGGATGTTTACATAATTAAATGGAAGAATAAGTTAAATTTAATTATTTTTTAGTTGGTAATAAAATATACTATTAAAACAATTTCTTGCAAGTGTAATAACAAATATAAAATTATTTGAATTGTTATATAAAATTATTCAATGATAAAAAGCGTGAGTCGCTCACTTCATGCATTCTTGCAATTATATTCTTGAAAACAACAGGTGACATTTTAGAAAATTAGAGTTCACCTAAATCGAAAATTATTATCAATATGTCTTTCGATTCGTATGTAAAAACTTTTAGGAAAAACTGAAGATTCGAAAAAAAATATTGATAAATATATACAAATTTAGTAATGAAAAGGGGTTTTCTTTTCCACAGATAACTCAGTAAACAAATTTTTTTAATTATTTTTAAATATTTTTTATAATAAGAAAATGAAATAATCTAAAAATTAAGGAAAAAAATTTTACGATTCATTTTCGTGTTCTCAATATTTGAATCGTTTATACTATTTTTGTAGTAAAAAACAATGAAAATATCAAAAATTTAAAATTTTTCCAACGAAATTAATTTTCATAATTTTCTTTATTAAAATGTTATAAACAATAAAATTGTTTATAACAAGTTTTTAAACAATTGGAATAAAAATTACAAAAAAAAAAGAATTTTTATTTTTAACAATGAGAAAATGTAACAGTTGGAAAATTTAGGGAAAACTATTTTTATTATAACATATAATTCAAGTTTTCAATGTCCCTAGCCCCTTAAATTGTGTATATTAAATGAAAAATTAAATGACAAGATGTTTAATGATTTGATCCAAGAAGTGGAAAAAAATTCACTTTTATAGTTAAAATTATCATATTTTTTAAGTTTTTTTCCAACTTACTTTGTTAATCAACACAAGAATAGAAAAAATTTTGAAAAATTAAAAATTTTCATTTATATGAATAATAGTAATATTATTATTATTATAACTAGTATTAATATTCATTTGTAATCATAATTTTACTAAATTGTTTAAAAAATTGTTTGCATTTCAAAAACCTCTATTTTGTTGAACAGCGTTTTAGATATCCGCGATAAATGAAACCTGGGTTTTTTGACTAAATTTGTTTTTTGCCAATTTACCTTCTGCCCCATAGATTCAAGATAATATTTGGAATTGAATGCCATCTTATTCATAATGGCACTTGTTAACTAGACTATCAAACTCAGATCGCCCGTAATTTATTTTTCGTTTCATTTTTATCATATTATCTTGTGTTTCCAATGGGTTTCATCCTACTATAAATTGCTTCCACTTTTTATCATTTTTAAAGCTTCTACTCTGGTCTATATTCTCCATCATTTAAATGACTTTCTAGTACCAATTTTATACTCGAGATATAAAGACTAAGTCTGTTAAATTTAGTATAAAGTGTCTCTCTGTTCGTCTGCTTGCCCGCCCATGATCATGATAACCTGAAAACAAACAGATAGCAATCTAAAATTTTGATGTCTTATCATAGACCTTAAAAGTGAGTTTAAGTTCATGAATCCACAAAATTAGTAAACTTAGCCTTATGAATCAAATATCCATCTTTTAGACCATTAGACATAAAAGAAACGTTTAAATAGATAAAATGATTATTTCTTAAAACAAATAACTTAAATTGTAAACATTTTATATTAACTCTTTAGATTCGCCATGAAATCCATCTCAGCAATACTTGATTATAAATACATTTTCTATCTTATATTTACAATATCTATGTCTATAATTATTATATAAAACTGTTAATGGAAATACATTGGACATTATTAATTATACGAAATTTGACGGGTAAATTACGAGCGAGTATAAAGTAATTATGATTTAGTATATATATATATATATATATATATATATATATATATATATATATATATATATATATATATATATATATATATATATATATATATATATATATATATATATATATATGTTTTTAAATATCCTCACGTAAATAATGACATGAATTCATTACCATGAATTCAATCAAAGATTTCTCATTAACAAAAGGTACATATTCAAATAAACAATCGTTTAAAATGGTGATTCATTATCAACTGTACATTGAAAAGTCCATCTATGCATTTGTATTTAGTTTAATTTATTATATATCAATTTTACAATGATACTTGAAACCGCTAAAAACGCTAAACTTTAATTAATTATATCTCTTTAACGGTGTGGTAAAAAAATCTGATTTTTTTTAGGTGCATTTAATTATAATCTTTCGAATAAACACAAAAACATATTGGGTTAACTTTGGCTACCAAACTACCTTAAGGGATTAAAGATTTTCTTCTTCGCAAATACATTGTTTTAAGTGTTTTTAAACCATTACACCACGTATACTAATATTTCAATAAATACTTTAAGGTAAGACAAATTAAAAATCAATAATCAATAAGGCTTTTGAGTTCGAATACCGGTTTACTCGAATTACTTTTTTTTTTTTTTATAAATATTTAACTTGTAAATTGAAGCGTATATATATATACATAGACGGTGCATGGAGTACATTAAAGATTTGTGGTTTTTAGTGTTAAAAATCTTAGAATATAATTTTCACATATTATTGTTTAATAATACGTACAATCAGAGAACATGATATTCATTATTAAATTATTTTAAGTTGTTAATAAAAAGCACATGCCTTATTATTACTAAAATTTTACTATTAATAACTTGTTTTTTTTTTTTTTTTTTTTTTTTTTTTTTTGTATTTTGAATCAATTTTAACATAAACCTACTAATTTTAAGTTAAATATAATTTATTAAACACATTTTATATATATTTAAAAATTTAGAAGAGTAAAAATTCAATTATTGATTAATTGTTAATTTAATGATAAAACAATAAAAAATTATAGATAATAATACAAAATTAATAACAGGTTTTTTTATACTCAACATACATAATATTACAAAGTATATTAATTTAAGTCTAAAGTTTGTAACGCTACCTACCTAAAATTGACCGCACAAACAAAATTTTGGTATAGGTATTCATAGAAATACTTCATTTCCGACTTTCCATCCGTCATCACGATTACTCAGAAAAAACAAGAGATAGCGAGCTGAAATTTTGGTGACGTATTCTAAACATGAAAAGTCAGTTTAGGTTCGTGAATAAGCAAAATTGGTCCATTGTGTTCAATGAATTCATGACTCAACTTTTGAACTATAAAAGATAGGAGAAAAATTCAAATACAAAAAATGTTTATTTCTTAAATAAACTTTGTTTGAATCATTTTTTAGTAAAATGTTTGAGCTCTCTACAATGTTAGCTCAAATTTGACTAAAAAACACGTATCTATAATAACAATACATATTATTTTTATACATGTATACATATATAACTGTATAGACTGGATATTTATAGTATTTATATATACATATTACTTTTATTCAGATACTGATTTTCACATAGTTTAATAAGTAGAGCGTCAGTGTGATAAGTAGAAAAATTTTCCATTTGACATCATTACAAAAATCTCTTGCAACAATCTAGACGTTTTAAAATTATAATAAAGTTTTGATAATAAAATTAAATTAGGAAATAGAAATAAACTAAGAAAAAAACAAGTAATTTAGGTCATTTAAGTTAAAAAATTGTTTCCCAGCAAAAAATAGCTTATATATGGTCATGGAATATTAAACAGAATATAAATAAACGCATGTCAACAAATTTACTAAATTTTTAAATTTATTAAATGTAATATTTGTAATATAATTTAGCCTACATGTTTCCTCCAATTGACACTAATTCAATCAAAAAATTCATTGAAATAAATATTTTAGAACAATTTCGTTGAAAAAAAAACCGTTGAAAAATGAGAAATTTTTGATCCACACTAAAAAATAAATATTTTAAAACTTATCTTTTTAAAATTGAAAAGTATACTTTTGATGACTTATAATAAAGTAGAATAAAAAAAAAAGTTTTAAAAATATAAAAAAATACTTTGTAGCAATTTTTAAATTATTCGCGAGAAATTTTTAATTGACTTTTGCGGGATTATAAGCGCAAGGATAGTTTTTTAGTTAACACTTAGCCGAAATTCAAATTATAGAGCCCTAATCTGTCACGTATCACTAAATTTGTAAGCGAGCGATTTGAGACACATTGATTCCGAGAGTTGTAGCGGATCTTCATGAATTTCTTGAAATATTGCTAAAATACACCTCAAACCATAACTTGTAAATTTTTTAGATAAGTAATACGACGTCCAATTTATGATTCGATAAATCTACGAGATGAGCTACCTTGGGTATTTAAATTATCTCAATGGGTTCTCTCTAAATTGACTAAAAATGTATATGCAATTCTTTCTCAAAGGTTGGTTGATTTTGTTTGCACGAAAGTCCATAAAAGTTTTTGAGAAGCGTTTCTAGATTGAATTTAAAGCAAATTCAGAGTAAAGGCATGGAGATGAGATCTAGAATCAAGATTCTTTAAAAATCTGGTTTATAAATCTAGCATGAATTATAAAAAAAAAGTCCACTTCTATGACTGTTCTAAAACCAGGACATGATAATATATTGTAACACATCATTGTAGAAACAAAAAAATTTTAATGTAGCGAATTTTCGGTTGTATTATAATCTGATTAATTTTTCCTTAATTTGAATAAAACCAAGAAATTTCTATTTTGTATAATTTGTAAGTTGAAATTGTACGTTTCGAAAATTCTTTTATTTTTTTGGGAAACTTGTTTTTTTTTTTCAATTTGTGTAACTAAAAAATTTATGTTTGTTTGAAATACAACACAAATATTTTATTGGAGTGAAATAAACTTTTTCTTCTTTTCAAGAATAAAAAAATCAATTTATAAATATTTTTTTATGTATATAACTTATAAACATTATTTCCGATATCGTTATCAACTTCTCTGAGTTATTAATAAAATACTTAAATATTAATATTAATAAAAAATTATGATAATTATATCAATCATAATTATTCCATTACATGTGGATGTAATTTCCTATATTGAAAATTGCACAATTCAATTTTTTATTGATTATATTTAAGAAAGGTTATCTGAATATTGTTTTTTGATTTGTGTTAGAAAATCATCTATTATGGATTAAAAAAAATATATTTTACTTATGGTTAGGTCGTAACAATATGATTAGTTCATCAAAATATATAAATTATAACTTGCAAAATTTTAATAGCATAAAAATCATTTCTTAAATTTTTAAAATACAACAGGTGTGTCTGCCTTTATGTCTATTTGATCATTGTTTGAGTACTAATAATCAGATTTGCTTCATTATTCTATGACCAGGTTTGTATAAAGTTGCCGTAACGATAAATATAATAAATAGCCTATTTTTGAACGAACAACGTAGTGAGTTACAACTAGACGATTTTGCATTTCGTTTGTCTATCAACGTTTGTTTTCATCTCTAACTTTCAAAAACTTTGCCCGATATTGTTCAAATTTGGTTGTTATGTTTATCACTTGCAGAAAATTTACTTTTGCACCTGCAGAAAAATACATTTTAGGAACATTTAATACCAATCATTTTAGAAAATCTACAAAATTACCAACTTTTTCTTTATCTAAAATACTTTAAAAGATGCGATTTGTTCGATTTTAATGAAATTTGGTTGTAATGTTTATCACTTTGAAGAAATTTACTGTATAGTTTTTGGAAAAACTTCATCCCCTTCAATTCAGGAAAATCTTGTTTTGTGTACATACCAGAAAGATTTTTGCAATTGTAAAAGATGAAAAAGACAAAATTAAATTTGTTTTACCACCCTTTTGTCTATAAAAGCTTAAATAACAACTCGAGTTATATTAATTAAATCGACCTGCTTTTACACTACCTGCTAGCCACAATCCTTAATGTACACAGATTAAATAAATGAATATTTTACATTAATTTGGTAGTGTCGCTAATTAAGCCTTATTTACAAATAAGTTTATAGTTATAACTAACTATTACGAGGAAAGAAATAAAAATTTCGTGATTGGATTACAGTGTTAAAGTACTCATACTACGCGATCTTCTTGATTCTTCCGAATCAGATAAAAAACGTTTCTGATCTCGTATTTTCATGAAATAGCAGATTATTTTAATTTTAGTGTCATAATTAATTGCTATGTGTTTACGTCCATTGTTCAACTTGTGGTTAAATTACTCAATAGATATTTGCCAATCGACTTCGCATAACTCTGCAAATTTGAAATTTTGTTTGTGCGTGTCTGCGTATTTTTTGGTCCTTACATTCATTCTATGATTAAACTAATCAGTTAATAGTGTGGGTAAGTTGAGGCTAATAAATGAATTGTTCTGTTGAATATTAATCTGATTCGGAGCTATCGCCATGCTTTAGATCGTCAGTATTTTTCATCACAGGGTAAACATAACGGCCCACAGACCCGTGCAAAATCATTCCGAAATATGGATACCCGTAATAGCTAGATCTACATTCTGGCTTAATCAGAAATAATTGATTTTTTCGGCAACGGTTTAATATGAATGGAATCATTTATAATATAAGATTAAGGTATCTTGCTATCCCTGAAAAAACTATAAAGTGTCATAAGAATTAGTTAAATTGCGTAAAAACTTTGCATTTACATGATAATCTGTTTTTTACAGAAATTAGTCGTTTTTTCGTGTAAATACGATTTAAGCTATCTGACAGTAACCTTTATTCAAATCCAAAAAAAAAACTAACAGGTCCGAATTTTTCATGTTATTTAAAATTAAAAAAATAAACAATTTCTATAGTGTTTTAAGATTTATTTTTATCAGATTTAATCGTGTTTGTCTAAGTTAAACTTTCAGTTAAACTGTGTATTTTAAAATACACCAATAAAATCGGGTATTTTATAATTTTAAATAGAAATGAAAGATTCAGGTAAGTCCTTTTTTTTTGGATTTGAGTATAAACACAAATTTTATTCCAAGCAATTACTTTTGATGAATTTGAATCTTTTTGAATTGATTTTATTTCAAAAATTTTTAAATTTTAAAAAAGTTAGTGGTTATTTAATTTTAAAGTGTTCCTAATGGTATCCTAATAAGTCTAAAGATCGAATCCAAATTCGTACGATTCCATAACTCAGTCTAGAATAAGTTTAATCGGTCGTAAAATGTTTAATACTAAAACAGTTTCATCATATTGCACAAAAATGTGAAATAACAAATATGTTGACGTTTGATAACGCTACATTAATAAAACTAATCAAGTACATATCCTTAAAATAAAAATACCAAAGAATAGTTGGTTAAAATGCGTAATACAAATGATTATTATAAAAATATTTTTTCATTTGAGACGATAAAATACTTTATTGTTATCATATCATCACTGTATAATTCCGTCAAGTTAATAAATGTTTTTTAAACTTAATTAACTGCATTAATTTATTTATTTTGTAAGTGGCTCTCAATCATTTCATATATCCTTACATACAATATAATAATTATGTATGGTTAACACATAATTAGTAAACTTTTACTACTTTAATCAATTTTTTTTTTTTCCTTGAGTGTATTATTTTGATACAGGATTATTAGTTTAATCGATTTATTAAAGCTTAATTAGATATGATAATGAACTACTTACTTACTGTCCTAAATCAGTATGTCAGCGGACAGTATTATTTCATCCTTACATTATCACTTATCAAACACTATTTTTTTTTTTTACTCAAGATAATGGATAAATGTAAAATATAATATTTTTATCCACTTATTAGTGTGTGTTTCAAAACATAATGATGTTACTGAGCAGTAACCTATGATGTCATCAATATTATATAGTAGACAATAAATACTGTATTTGATTACATCATATCTTGCTGTTCAGTAATACCATCAAGATATCGAAGCGCACACTTTGAGTTTTAAAAAGAGAAAAGTATTGAGTGATAAAAGTTATAGTAGAGTTAGAGTATATTAAGAGCAGAATCGTAACCTTGTTCCTGGTACCTAGATCTTTTGGACCTCTGTACCCTCTATTGTGTGAATACATAATCACCTGAAGGCACAGATGCCATCTAGCACAAAGTCACAATTATATTGTATTAAATTGTTGGTGGAGCAGGTTATTTCGTTCTAATCCGAGCGACGACAGTGTGATCAACCAACCAGCCCCTTTTTTTTATTACTATAATTGATCTAACTGTCGCTATCTGGATTCGAACCTGTAATCTGCCGCCTAAGTAGTCAAAAGGTGGAGTTAAAAAGCTAGAAACTAAGCTTATTTGAGTCTTGATTTCTTCCATTATCTGTTGATTTCGTGATGTTGAGTGTAGCTCCTTCATGCATATCCAAGGTAGACTATTGCAATACGGCTGCTAAGGTAAAGTGCGTAATCAGAGCACTAGCCAATTAAGCAACCTGAATCAACGAGCAATTTTTGCTCTAAAACATAAATTAAAGCTCACTTTTGACCCTTCCAAACAGATACTCCAGTTTATTTTTAGTTCTAACTATATTATTAAAATAAAGCGTATGGAAACGGTTTTCACATAATTTACATTTATTTGTATGTCTAAGATGGTAGACGCAATGGGTATCATCATAAGAAAATATCAACTTTATTCATAAAGCATTTTTTGAATTCGTGAACAATTGATTCAATCTGTTTAGTCGATATTGATTTTATTGAAATATTTCACGCAGATGGGTATTTTCCATTTATAATTATTTGACAAACTTGTGCGACATTTATAACAAAACCAACAAAAAAACTTACTTTTCATAAAAATTTCCGACAAAAAAAAATATAATAATTTTACCTATGAGAAAAAATTTTAATAAATTTGATAGCCGCAGATCAAATATAACCAGATATAATCCAGTTAGGGTTCAAAATAATTTATTTTAATTATCAACAAGCATGTATACATTTGTATATCATTTAATTATAATTATTATGAGTGACATAAAGTTCTGATTATCTTGTAGAAGGTTAATTTGGTCAAAGTGCTATTTGAAGTTGATATAAATGTAAAATATGTATTTATAAAACATAATTGTATTTATAGACCAGGGTCGATGATTTTGAAAACCAAAAAAAAATTATAGTAGAATGGAATCTAATGGAGAATATAACAAAAATGAAAGTCAAACACAGTTTATCTCGATATCCGTCAAAACTACAAGTCCTGTGGAAGAAAGTTAAATCGCAAAGTTGTAGGTAACAGAAATATCTACAACTTTTATATTTACAGTTGTTTAACATAACCTCGAAATTTATGTGAAAAATAATATAACTAAGTTTTTGGTTTTTTGTTTCTATCTTTTGCAAAAAAAAAAATTTTTCACTAAAACTTCAGTACTTATATCGAAACAGCATCCTAATTTTCAATCGAAAAATCGAAAAAAAGTGTAAATGCAAAAGTTGTAGATATTTTTATTAACTACTTTTGCCTTTTTTCCGAAATTTTGACGGAAATCGAAATAAACCGTGTTTTACTGTTAGAAACAGTAAAACATTTTCCAACCTCACCCCTTCCACTTCAGAACCTCAAATCGCCTGTAACTTATTTTTCTTTTCATTTTTGTTACATTCTCTTCCGTGTTCAATAGGTTTCATCCTACTAGAATTTTTTTTTCACTTTTTACGATTTTTAAAGGTTTCTACCCTGGCCTATAAAGATTATTTATATTTGATACGATCGCATTTCCCAAAAGCCAAATGCAATAACCGTATATTAAATTGAATTAATGCAATAATTACTTTTTAACGGATATGCTGATATTGCTAAAAAAAAGTTAAATTTATCTCAAAGGTTAAATAATAAATAAATAAATACAGACTGTCTAACATGGCATTAAATCGTGTTTCTTTGGAACTAGTCGGTTGACTTAGTTTTTTTATCTCAACACTCAGTGGCGTACTTAAGTGACTCTTGAAATGATTTCCGTCTAAAAAAGTTCCGGGTAAAATCAATGATGCATTTATGATAAAAAATAAAATATCTTGTTGTGGAATTTTTTCAGAATGTCATCTTTTATATACTTACAAATTAAAAATCGAACACTGGAAGAAAGTATATATTCGATTAAATTAGATTGAAAAAAAAATTTAAATTCCTGAGCTGTATTTTCTTTTCAAGTTTCTAATCCAAATGCTAAAATACAAAAATGTATATATAATTACTTATTAAAATGTTTTATCATTTTTGCGACCTCTGTAATAAACACACTATTTTCGCGCAAATTTTTTAAAATTTAATATGCACAATATTGACATGGAAACGGAGGACTTGTCTCAGATTATTTTTGAGTTATTTGTGCGAATATTGAAAGATTTTGCAGAATGAAAGGATATTCAATCCCTCTTAAGTAATTCTTACACTTATAAAAAATAAATTTTCCTGAAAAATAAATTTTTATTCTTCAATAGATATTCATTTAAACAAATTATTGAATGAAATATAGGTACGTCATAATATTTTATTATCAATTATTTATTTATTAATTACTCATTAATAAGTAATTATCAAATATAGAGTGGAAAATTTTTCGCATAAAAATTGTGTATAAAATAATTTCAAATATTTTACAAGATTATGAAATGTAGGCCATATTTAATTAAAACATACAGATTTGTAATAAGCAGCATATAATTCAAACCAATTAACCCCATTAATTATGAACTGTAATTTTAGTTATGTTCAAACATCATAATCAATGAAAATAATTTTTTTTAAATAGTCTTTTATGTCATAAAATTTATAACCCAAAATATAACTAATTTATTTGTACTTAATATAAAACAAAGTACCTACTGGAACAATGTTTTCCATCACTATAAAATGAATATTTATTATCTATCAATATGCGATGATATTTTTATACCCAAAATATAAAATTTGAAATGTTCAAAAATATTGGAGGCCCTTACAAAATTTTAATATGGGTATGGTATTATTATTTAGTATTCAATGAAACTATCGAATTTAGTACATAGTATAGTGAATTTAAAAATTAACTTCGTGAATGAATAAATTGGTCAATTGTGTCAAATTTCATCGACCCACTTTTAAATTATAAGAGATAGAAGAAAAATTCAAATATAAAAATTGTTCAATTATTCAGAATAAACATTTGTTTGATTACTTTTTCATTAAATTCTTTCATTCGTCAAAAATTTAAGGTGAAATTATACACCTTATATACATTTATTTTAGTTAATTATTTAAAAAAAATTGAAAAAAAACCAAATTTTCAAAATGGCTTAAACATTAAAACTTTTTGATGTTATGTTTCAAAATAAATCATTGATAAAATATGGTTTCGAAGAAAATTTCCCCCCAAAAAAACTAACAGTGTTAACTGCTTAGATACTTGACATATGGTTCAGTCTTAATGTTTACAAAATTTTTAATGATTGACATTCATAAAATACCCTAAATATGCAGTTCATACACTTATATATACATATTTAATAAAATTGTGTAATATATACTTAGCAATTAACGACAAATATTTCTAAAAGGCGGATACACAGAGATGATTTAATTAGAAGATTCTATGAGTATCTATACCAAAATTCTGTTTGCGGCTTCAATATTTTCTAGCGTTACAAACTTTAGACAAAAAATTTATGTACTCTGACATATTCTATGTATGTCAAGTTTAAAAAAATGATTCGTTACTATCAAATTTCTCTCCTAACTAGGTATTTCCTAACAAGGTATTCCAAAATTATACAAAAAATTCATTAACTGTCTTTCATAGTTTTTCAACTGAAACGTTTGCCATTTCGTAGAGTAGGCATTATGCTTTGCTTGTGTGTATCATACGTATTTAAAATTGTTATATTATATAATGTATACTAAAATAAACAAAAAAACGCGACGACCTGAATCTTCCATTCGATTTAAAATCAATGGTTTACAGAGATAATCAATATTATTTATGATAAACAACTTAATATAACAATCGAGTATTTAATATTTTTAATTAGATATAAAAATTCAAGTGTCGTTTTTGTTTTTTATGTTTACCACAACAAATATTTATATTACAATTAAAATAACAACAAAGCGCAAAGTTATTTGTTAAAGTTACATCAAGTTATATTTTTTTTTACTTGACATAATTATGTACAATATGTCAGAGGTTATTAATTTTAGTCTAAAGTTTGTAAAGCTAGTAAATATTGAAGCCATTAACATAATAAAGGTATATGTGTTCATAGGATTACTTAATTAACCCATTTCCACATGACCGTTCGTTCGACCAACTGTTTGCTCACCATCAAGTAATTCAAAAACGAAAACAGATATCATGCAGCTTGAAAATCCAATGAATTCATAACCCAACTTTAAACGATAAGTAGAAAATTCAAAGCAGAATATGTTTGTTTTTTGGTAACAAACAACTTTAGTTTGACACATTTTTTCAACTCCCTGGATTCGCCACAGTTTCAGATCAAATTTATCCAATAAGCACATATATTTGCAATACATATTATTATTTAATACTCGTTTGTATTTAATACTTTATGAACTGCATATTTAAGGTATTTTATAAATATTTATGATTAAAAACAGTTCAATCAGATTGGTACAGAGTCATATGTAAAGTATCTAAACAATTAAAATGATAGTTGTTATTTTCATTTTATTAGAAGATTAATTGAAAAGCTGTTCAATTTTTTATACAGACTACGCTGCTATTTTATGATTAAAATCAGTTCAAACATTGATACAGAACCATAGGTCGAGTATCTTAACAATTAGACTGTTAGTTATTATTTCCACTGGTTTTTTTCTTATTCGAAGTTTAATTGAAAATCTATTCAATTATTTATAAAAATTTCGCTGGCCAATCTTTAAAAAAAAATTGATTATTCAATATCGATGTTAAACAACATGTATGTTATTTCTCAAACAACGTGTTATTTTTTATTTCATTATTAAACAATATTTACAAAAACCATAATTAATGAATTTGAAACTTCGTTTAAATATATTCCTCATTAAAAATATAATAATTTTTTTTCAGGATCTGGAATCGGTTACAGACATTTGGTCACTTTATTAATGTTTTTGGGAATAACAGTAGGATATGGTTTACGTGTGGATATGTCGGTGGCTATTGTGGCTATGATTGACAACTCTACAAACCTTCCTTTTCAGGTAAATTTTTAAAAATTTAAGCTTTCAATATTTTAAAATCGAATAACACAAAGGTTTAATAGGAAGATTATATTTGTACCTACTTCAGGTTTTTATTCAATATTATTTACCAGAGCAACAATTTTTAAATAACAATTCAGTATATTTCGGTATCTAAAAATATAATTGATAAGTTATTGCGAAAATAAACTCATTTTGGATGAAACATTCTCCTAATACTAGCAGGTTACAAAGGTTGGTGCACCGTTTTACCAGGTAAAAGGCATTTCAAGGAAAGGTGATATCTAAACTATATAAATATTTTCGAGGTTTAATAAGTGGTATTCATAATTTATGAATTTACTTAAATCTTTATTAATTTTTGTTTTAAAACCATACGTATCCATAACTAGTTAATAAATACGATGGGGCAAATAAGGGGAAATTGAAGGTGTTTGAATTAAAACAATTATGGTTCAGCTTTTACCAGTAAATTTAATTAAAAACATTTTTAATTAAAAAAAATTTTGTTTATGCATTTCGGGCAACATGTTCAGAAATACTAATGAAGATGGCCGTGTTGATCGAAATGCGTTAAGAGAGATTATCCACATCAACCTGTTGCCATAGATTACATATATGTACAATATTGACGTGACAACGGAGGGATTGTGAAAGAGTATTTCTCGAAAAATTCTAAATATAAAATCAAATTTTATTTTTACTATAAAATTTTTTTTTCGAGAAAAACTTCGACAAGATTAGATTCGTAACTAAGTCAAAATTTTATTGGATATTTACAAATGATTTTTAGCGACAAATTCTTCGACACATACTC
This sequence comes from Chrysopa pallens, assembly GCA_020423425.1. Classification (NCBI taxonomy): domain Eukaryota; kingdom Metazoa; phylum Arthropoda; class Insecta; order Neuroptera; family Chrysopidae; genus Chrysopa; species Chrysopa pallens. The sequence continues at coordinate 83,282,828 of CM035592.1, read as the reverse complement.
CGCTTTCATGCCAAGATTGTTTATACCAACGTTCATAACATTTAGATAGTTAGTTTTTTAGTTATTTCTGCGTGAAAATTGAAAAAATTGTGCTCGAAAAATGTATATTACATTAAAAATTGTGTTTATTTCAGCGATCTCATTTTTTGTATCAATTATTCTCAAACCATACTTGTTTTTATTCATAAACTTTTATTGCAAAATTGCTACGTTTGTGTATAATATACTACTTTAAAATAAAAGAAAATTTTCTTTTGAAAACTAAACTTTTGGCATGTTTTGCTAAATTTTGGGATAAATTCATTGGAACTAATATAATTCAGAGCTTGGTAGGGATTGTTATCTTATAAAACAGATTACCCATTTCCAAAAAGTTCGAAATAAAATACAAACAGCACTATTTATTTATTTAAATAAAATCATACTTTTAACCTTAGGTATAGGTAATGCCCAAATAGAGTAACATTGTACTGTGTTTAGTTTTACTAAGTTAGGTTTTATTTATTTGCAAAGAACTCGGTAAAATTTTCCGTTTGTAGAGAAATAAGCTATATAAGTTTAAATTATCCTTTAAATATTAAAATGAATTAATTTTCAACAGACGTATCCTGAGTATGCCGATTATAAAGATATGGTACTGAGCTCATTTTTTTGGGGCTACGTTCTAACACAAATGCCATCAGCCTGGGTTGGAAAACGTTTTGGTCCGCATATTCCATTGGGCATAGCAATGCTGCTATGTTCAATAACAGCCTTAATAACACCATTTTTAGCTGAATTGGGTATAGTTGCATTAATTGTAAGCCGTATTGTACATGGATTTTGTCAAGGATTTCTTTTTCCGTCAATGCATAATTTATGCTCCAAATGGGTGCCAAAGAATGAGCGAGGACGATTAGTTACCTTCGTTTATGCAGGCGCCCAGTTTGGTACTGTTTTATCATTACCAATTAGTGGTGCCCTAAGTGATAATCCATCGTTGGGTTGGCCATCAATATTTTACGCTCATGGATTGGTTGGTATTATTTGGTCTCTGTTGTGGCTTATGTTTGGAAGTAATAGTCCAGCTGAGCATAAACGTATATCCAATGAAGAACAAAAATACATAGAAGCCTCACTTGGTGATGAACATGAATCTTCTCTAAGGGTAAGAGATAATGTTAAATAAAAAATATTTTATTTTACACACGGTGTCCCTTAAAAGTGTGATAGTTGGAAATTTCTTTACGTTTCCTCAAGCTGCTCCATTTTATAAGCTATTGATCTTCGGTCTTTTTTACATAATTTTTACAGTTTTGGTAATTTTTAAAAGAATATGGCTAGTATTTTCCCAGGAAAAGCAGGAAATTCCCAAATAAGTGCGTGGCGATAATGCTATGTATTTATTGAAATATTCCAATGGAAACATCTGAAAACTCTGATTACGATCATTAAAAAATAATCCATAAATTTTTTGAATAATAATTGATCAAGATTTATGATTTATTTTAGTATTATCATAAAATGCATTGTCTTGAATTTTTAGAATCTGTCGTTTGTTTTCATGTTGAGAAAATATAAATTTACTATTTACTATCTTTCAATAATTTTCAAAAAAACTTTTAAATTATTGTAGTTAGTAAGAAAAAGCATTCAAAAGGAAAATACTACGTACGGAAATCTATGAAAAGCGTATTTAAAAAGAATTAAAAGACTTTATTTACATCAGCCCGGGTCGCATATATACATATGCCTTGAGTAATCTCATGTCAATTTGTATTAGCTTTACCTAAATCAATTTTAATATCTGAATGTTTTAAAGGACTATTCTCAATAGAAAACTGTTGTAGTTTAGTAAAAGGTTAACAGAAGCTTGACAAGTTATTGCCTTTCGAGGCAGGCTAGCCGAACCCTATAATTAGCGCTGATTTGATATGAATGTGTACATTTTACAGTAAAACGTCCAAACAGGATATCCTTGTTTATCTACATTGATACCTATTTTGAGCCAAACAAAACGTGATAGAATGAAAATACTTTGAGAGCCTCCGAATATGTATATATATTAATAATTTTTATTAAATTATAGAAAATTCAAACACCTTGGATCGCAATATTTACTTCATTGCCGATGTGGGCATTAATCGTTGCCCATTGTGCAAATAATTGGGGATTTTGGACGCTTTTAACAGAAATGCCTTCGTTTATGAATCAAGTCTTACATTTTGATTTAAAAAAGGTAAGTGTATATAGAATTAAAAACTACGTCTACTAATTAATAAATTAATCAGTAGACACATTCAGTGAGTTTGTTATAATAATAAACGTAATTCATAAATATAGCTTTCTTGCACTATATATCGCTCTCGGAAACTCTTGAACTTTATAAATAATAAATTGTTTAGAACAGAATTATTAGTTTAAATAACCTTTAAATTCAAACATAAAAAGTCGAAAATAAAGTAATCCCTAGCAAAAAAATTTAATTAAATTCTTTTAAAAATGATTTTTAATAATAAGCAATTTAAATTTGTTTTGAATATCCTTCTACTCATTAAATTAACAAGTTATTAAGTAAAAAAATGTTTTTTTGAAATACAAGTATTAATAGTATTAAGACGTAAAAGAGAACTTAAAAAAAGTTTATTTCTTGAATTTTTTTAGTATTTAATATCAAATTATATTAAGTCATAATATTGAATACCCATTGTATTGTCATATGTATATCCAATTTCAGCCCAATCGGCAAACGGGAAGTGAATCAAATTTAACTTACTTATAGACAAATATCGGAACGAATAAAACTAAATAAAAGCTTGTAATTTTTCAATCCGAATAATGATAAAATTCAAATTCCAGAATGCAATATAATTGCTATACATTTTAAATCTAATTTAATAGAACTTTTTGGCTAGGAATGTATTTAATTATAAATTTTGATAAATTCACTTAAATATTAAAATTGCAATGCTAAGTTGTTTTGAATGAAATAATGATTTCTATTAACATTTCTTAGTGTCACTACAAATTAAAAATGATTACCTTTCTACAAAATAACACCAAGAACTTCCTCATAAGAAAGTTGCATAGAAAATAAAATGCTTTATAATTATTATTACATTATTTACAATACATGTTATTCATATAATAATAGTGTTAGGCCCAGCGCCCTCTATCAGAAAGTCTGATCTTATGAGTAATTAATACATTTAAAATATTTGAAAGTACATTGGTTCATTATGGTTCATTGTACGTATCCGATGATATGCGCTTGCTTCAGATTTTTGTATGATCAGATTTTCTTATAGGATTGTCCAATGGAGTGTGTTGACTATCAGAATTTTCGAACCAAAAATCTTACGGTGTGCGTTGACCCTAAATTAATGTATTATTTTAATTTATATTTGAACTGAAATATGGGTAGCCTAAACAGTTTCTGTTTCAGGTTTAGTTTATTTATTAAAAAAAAAAAGTAACATTTTTATTGTTTTGGTTTGGTCATGGATATAGAGTACTCAATAGACCCTTCCATTTTAATTAACGGTTCGTTTTTGTTTTGGGTAGTCAGCAGGAAAGTTAACAAAGATAAACGATAGCTATTATTCTTGTTATTACACTGTTTTATGACAATCTACTCGAAACAGATGAGAATTGAAGATTGGTTTACCCAAAAGCTAATGGTGACCATTATGCATCGACACCTATCATTCTCATAACTTCCCTTGATAGGAAGTAAATAATTGATCTCAATCAACGTTTATTTTTAATTGGGTATAATTTTGGTTAATTAATTTTTTATTAAATTTTTTCAGCTTGGATTTATGTCTGCGTTACCATATTTAACCATGTGGCTCCTCAGTTTTGTATTCAGTTTTCTATCAGATTTTGTAATCAATCGCCAAATCTTATCAGTTGTTGTGAGCAGAAAAGTGGCCAATTCTATAGGTAAGCCATTTAGTTATTATTAATAATTTTACTTAAGGAAATTACTGTGCAAACAACTATTATTCTGATCCTGACTGGTAAGAACAGTAGTTTAGAACATCGCAGGTCTTCGGTTTTAATCCTGTGCTTGTGTATAGATATTTATTTATCTGTAGATCCCTAATATATGTTTCAAATTATTCAGACTTATCAGTTGAAATGTAAAACTTAATAAAAATCATTTATTATAAACGGATAAATGGGAACATAAATTTACAAAAATAATACCGTGTAAAATAGATAAAACACTAGTAAAAAATATACCAGGTATCATGAAAAATTATAATAAAAATAAGACATCAATAATAAAGATAATATTTGTAATGTTGTATTATAATAATTGTATTTCTTTCTATTTTTGTTCACTTAAAACTCAAAAAGTTATGACATTTAAAATGCACTACTTTGAATAAAAATAAAAATATTCATCACTTAAGACAAAGATTCCTTCTAGCATAATAAATTATGTAGTGATTAATTATGTTGTTGGTGGAAACGGTTATTTCGTTCTTATCCAAGCTACAAGAGTGTGATCAACATTTTATTTATTATTATAATTGATCAAACTGCCACTGCCTTGATTCGAACCTGTAAACTCCAGTCAAATGGGTCAAGGCATAAGTGCTTATACTCACTTGACCACTAAAACCATTGTTGATAATAATAATTGTTGTCTGTGAAATGAATAAATTCTTTGCAATTTTTAATCTCTGAAATAAATTGTAGCCCATAGAAATAGATGTTTTCATAAAAAAGTTGTTTTAGGTTCAAATCTGTAAGTAAATTTAGTCTGAATATTATTTCTTTAGTAATGTCAAAAAACATCGAAATTTAACTGGATTATTTTTATTGTAATATTTAGGTATTTGGATACCAGCAGCGACCTTGATACTTTTAACAATATTCGCTACTCCAGACGAACCCTACATAGCAGTTGCCTTTTTAATAGTAGCCGTTGGTGTCAATTCAGCAGTATACGTGGGCTTCCAAGTAAATCATATTGATTTAGCACCAAATCATGCTGGTACATTGATGGGTATTACTAATTGTTTAGGAAATTGTATATCAATTATTGCACCATTAACAGTTGGCATCATTGTAGATAAGGTTTGTAAATTTTCAATTTATAAATACTATAGTTCTTAATATAGTTTGAAGTTCGACCATTACACTGGATGCACTCGATAAGACTTTCTGATCAGTCCCTGTTCTGATTATTCTACAATTTGGTTGTTTGAAGGTTATTATATTCATTTGTTCATAATAGTTCACTATTATTTACAGTATGCAATACATACATATTATATAGTTATAATATACTGACGGACTGACGAAAAAGATTCAACTTTAGTATTACTATAGACCTAAAGATCTAAACTTCGGTAATTGCTCAATTTTGTCAGCGTGAAAAAATATGATACTACTTCTGGTTGTGATTTCGAGCATTTTCTTAAGTTATAAGATACATAGACAAAATTTATATCAAAAGAAAGTATTCTCCGAGTGGAATAAAAGTATCCAGTTTCGACCACCGAAACTTGCTTGCTACCACATGTCGACCTCGATAGAAGATTTATTTTTTTCTGTAATTATTTCTCAATCTATATAATGGCAGAAAAACTGACGTCGACCCTTTTATTTTCGTCGATTCAGCTGTCGGCTCGCTTAGAATTGCTTGAATGCGTCTACTCATATAGTAAATTTTTAATTCAATACATCGACAATTAAGATAAAAAAAAAAGTCTTTAAACTCTAAATAAACGAAAAAAAAAACTCGTCGTCATTTTATTTTACCCGATTTGTCTGGTACTCAATAGCAATAACTCATGTTAATGCTTGTATATATAATTTTTTAACATGGTTTATAAGAATATTGTTTTTATAGAACTCTGGACAAAAAGATTGGAACATTGTATTTTATATAGCAGCTGGCATTTACATCCTTGGTAATCTCTTTTTCGTTATATTTGGAAAAGCTGAAATTCAGCCATGGAATGATCCGCTATCAATTAGAGAAATACAAGAAAATTATGTTGCAACAGTGGAAGCAGCAACGAATAATGTAGCAAACGAAAGATCTAAGGAGAGAGAAGATTCAAGCTCTTCAACAAAATACTGAAATTAGTAAAGTCAAAATATTACTTTTTAACTAAAAAAATTCTTGTAATAATATTTATTACGGAATTTTCGTATGGACATTGAAGTATCATCAATGATAAAGTTCAGATGCATGTAGCACAAAAATTGAAATTATATTTTATCCACTGTAAAAACATTCCATGAGTTGATGAAACCACTAAAGCGTTAAATTTTATAGGTATGAATAGGTCAGAAACTAATTGCATTTAGTCTGTTTATTTAATGTATGTTTCATTCTTATAAAGACGCATTTTTCTATTTAAAAATTTGACTATCAGATCAAATCAACGATCATTCTTGTATTTAAAAGAAGTGAATTAAAACAAGAACATAACTTGAACGTTGTTTTTCAAAATGCATTTTTAATTATCTAGTCAAAATAATTTAAAAAAAGCTGTAGTACAAACTTCTATTCAAACTTTTATAATCGATGTTTGTAAATATATTTAGCTCCTTATATGTGAATTGGGAACAAATTAAAATACTCAATAGTTATCATATTATTAAAGTATGTTTTTGAAATATTCTTTACTAAAAGTTAAACAATGAAACAAACCTATGATGTAATGTTTTTGGGAAATTTCCATAAATAATCTAAATTTTTTACCACTTTTAAGTTAACGATAAAATGACGATATTAAATTTGAAGCTTAATCATTGAAATTAATCTTTCAAAAATGTAATAAAAAATGGCTATCTGGGCATACTCAAGCATGCTATCCATATCTGAGATACTCCCAGGTGTCTCTAAAGATGCAATTATGTTAATATGCCGATTTACACGATAGCTATACGGAAGGGAAATAAATGGGTAAAAAAATTTAAAAACTTGAACGTGTCAGATATAGCGGACGTTAAGTGGAGCTCTGATTTAAAACACTGACATTTCGGATGTGACACAAAATCTTGGCAGCTATTGAAAAATTCAACATCGCCTATGAAATATTTGAGCACGTCAGATTTTCTTACAAGAAATTCAGCTTAATTTCCTGAACAAGCTGATCCATAATCTGACAATTATTTTGAGGGAGTTTCTTATTTTGACGGTTTCGAAAATTTTTTCAGGTGACTTTTTTTGTTTGCAAGTTTGTAACTCTTCCGCTTCCTTATGTCACGCTTAGAATAGTCATTATATTTTTTCCGTTATCCTTAAATTATATCCTCCAAAATAAAAAATCCAAACGCGCTCGAGAATGTCCAAGTGGCTTTTCTTTTTCAGATTTGTGACCCTCCCACTCCTTTGAAGAAAAAAAATATGCCGCAGTAGAGGCCTTTCTATCATATATATTATTTTTTTGTTGTATTTAAAAGCGTCTCATTCAGTATTTTATATACTTTAAATTCCAATTATTAAACTTCAAATTTAAAATCGTATATCCATCCTTAAAAAGTATTATAAAAATTCTTAATGTGTGCATAAATTTGGCACTAAGGTAACGACAGGTAAACATTTTTAAACATTGTAGAATTATTTTATTCAATCATGCTAGAAGAACCTACAGTTTTGTGCCAGATATACCATTATTTTCAGGCTGGCACGCAGCTTTTTTGAGCAAAATGATCTGAAAATACTGCTTATTTAAACTTTGACAAGATTGGGCAGTAGTAAAAACTTTCTAATACTTTCGACAGATTAAATCATCTAAACAGCTTATGTATATTTGTTAATAGTAGTTTGAATAGGTAGTAATTTACTTGGAAATATAATTATGTACAAAACTCATTTTAGAAATAGAATCCAATTATAAAGTAATTGTTAATAATGTAAATATTTATATAATTTATTTAATAAAAAAATAAAAATAATTAATATTAAATGAATGTAGCGTATTTAATTTTTTTTGTTCCTAATTCTTTTTATTTATTTTATTTTTTTTTTTTTAGTTGAATTTTTAATTTATTTCTAAGGAAAACATCTCCCTAGCACAAAGAAATTGTATAGAATGTTTTTACACAATTATTATTTTCGAATTGACAAAAAAAATTATTTCTTGATTGAACTAGTTATGGGGTGGGTCAAGCGAAAATGTAAATTATTCCTTTTTGTCATAACTATTTCATGTCATATAGATTGTAAAAAATAACCCGCCTTCCTAGATTGCACAAAAAAAGAAGTTGGTATTTTTAAAAATTTCACAATGGGAAAGTTTCAAAAAAAATTAAGCTCCCTCGTCATTTCCAATCGATTGCAAAAAATCTTACTTGCATAGAAAAAGTTAGTAGTTTTGGAATTTAAATTTGAATGCTTTACTGTATATGAACTTTTCGTCATAATTTTAGTTATTAATTCAAATTACAGTCGTGCTACTAGACAAATATGAATTGAAGACATTCACATTACTCATACTTTATGATCATTACTTTCACTACGCATTCTAATAAGTGTGTTATTATATGTGTATATAATATTTACACCATACAAACACCGCATGATAATAGCCTTATAGAATTTTTGTAAAGGTTTAGCCATGAAAATTTTGAGCCTGTAATTTTACAAAAAAGAAATCCATTTACTGTTTTTTATTTTACCCAATTATTTTTCTATATTAATAATAATATATAATTATCACTACTAAATTTAAAAGTGTATAATTAATATAATCATACTTAAAAATTATACTTTCGTCAAGTATCGTAATCAAATATATTTTTTAAAAGTTTGGAATGCGAACGAAAACTGGTATCATTTGGTTGGAAGAGGTTTGGTCAGTATCACAGATAATAAGTAAATACATCCACAACAGGTAACAAAAAATGTTACAACAGATACCAAAGGATAATGATCTAAATCTCCCAACGGTACGATTACATCAAGGATTTCAGAAATCTGAAACAAATTAAAATAAGATAAATCCAATTCTTACATTTTATCTCAAAAGTTAAATAAAAAAATTATAAAGCTATGCAACGTTAAAAAGAGTTTATTAATTATAATTTGTTTGGCAGATTACATCAATTAAGGAAAGTTAATAAAACAATTTTATACCATTTGAAAGTAATCTTTAATCATTTTAAATTTTAAAATTCGAAATTTTTTCGATAAAAACAATAGTTTTATCAATAAGTAGAAGAAAGAATAGCTCTTTTAGTTTTGCAACTGAATACAGCGCTGAATTTGCACCAGCGCAAGGTCCCAGTACAAATTTTCGGGAGCAGATAAAACACATTTTTCACGTTACCAAAATTCTATTAAAATGGATATCGTGATTATCAAATTGAAAAAGTTTGTAAATAGTGAATATAGATTAAAATATTACAAAGATTTTTAATATATAGAATAAGTAGTACTCTTGTTTTAAATTCCTGAAAGTTTTTGACTCGATCACAATTTGTTTGATATGATCATTATTTAATATAACACTTAAAAGAAGAAGAAAATATTGCATTAAAACTTCTGCAGCAGTGTATACATTCAACGTTCTTCTAGAATAGGATTGTGAATAGGGAAAAAGATGCTTAGCAAATGAAAACATTAAAGAAAAATTCTCAGTTATCATTGGAGTTTTTGGATGACAAATTTGTGCACTGTGACTTGTAATTAAAAAGATGAAGGTAAGAAATTCAATTAACGATTATTTTAAACTTTTGCGTACGAATAATCCATTTATTTTCAGATATTTGCAGCTCAATTAAGTATAAGAAAGTTTGTTACTTTTCACCGTGAACGAAAATAAAATAGAGAAATAATTTTTCTATTTGTAATATACAATTTTTGAATGCAAACATTTTTTTTTTTTTAATGTATGCTGAATATTTTATGTATAATTTATGAATAGAACGCCACTAAGAATAAATCCGGCCTTAACTGATTAATCATTTTGTTGATAACAGAACTCGTCAGTCGTGTGGTAAATATATATTTATCAAACGACGGCGTCTTAATAGAATTAGCTGATTGAATAAAACTAGTGCTTTTTAAAAGTTGATCTATAATTACTCCGTAGTTTCAAATTAATGACAATAATTAACTTACCGGTTCATAGGTTACATTTCTCCAAATAGCAGTACCATTCTTGGAAAATGAAACCGGCGCTATAATTTTTCTACCGCATATGTCTATTTTTTGTTTACAACGTATTAATATGCTGGGATATGCAAATTCAACTTTTCCATAATCTCCACTAATTTGCGGTCTTTGATAACGTAAATGAATTGGAATTTCAAAACCAATGCGTGAATCATTCAGATGTGAATATAGATACAAATAATGTGGTTCTGAGTGATGCAACGGTTTTTCGACATCAACTATTCCATCAATGCGAGCTGAAATCTAAACATCTACCATTAGTGAAAACGATTACATAAATTATTCATATTATTTACCTTTCCAAGTCTATTTAAATCTGATACTTGGTCTGGATTTACAAAAGCACCACTGGGAATTTCTTGAACCAGTAAAAGAAAACATTCATCTAGAGATTTTTTGTATGTTTCTAATTCAACTAGCCAATGTACTACCCTATTAAAAAAAGAAGTATCTTCAAATACAATATATGGGGTATTAATTTTCTTCAAATTTACCTATGAAATCCTTCATTTTCGATGTTTTGTGTAAGCGTACAATTGATTTTCATGCAACTAGTTTTACAATACGCAAAATTACATGACAAAAATATAAAAAATATTTTGATTATAATTATTTTAATCATAGTTTGTTTTTGATTCATGGAAATTCCTAATTCACAAACATCAAAATCATATTTTTTAACTTATCTTTTACCATAAAATCTGTTATCTGTCTTTTTCATTTTGATTCAATTACTTATCTCATGATATATTCCTGGTAAATATAACCTATCAAGTTAAACCAAATGAGTTAAATATATTTTCGTGATGATATTCAGTATTCATAATTCAATTATTTTTATTAACTGTAAGATTATTACATTATCACGATAGGGTTATATTTTTATAATCTATTGAAGTTTTTCTTAAAAATATATCTTGTTTTATTTTAAAATTTGTCTTGTTATTATTTATAAGCAAATACTCAAACCTGTTTCTGTGTAGTAATCATACTGATCATGCATTTCCTTGTTGATGCAGTTTGACATTATGACCATAGAGTACTCTGCTTGTGATAAATTCGCACATCGTTCATGAATTTAGTGAACTTATCCAGAAAATAAACACAGTGAATTATTTGCATTTTATAAGAATTAATTGCGCCATGCTCCTTAGGTGGAATTGGATTTCTTTATAAAACACACTCCTATATCAAGGAGTGTGTTCAAGGAGGCTTCTAACAAGCTGTTGATTTGAATTACATGAAATTTAAATATAATTGTTTCAATTTTCGGGTACAAACAACTAAAAAAAATACTTATCAAAATGTTATGAAATTTAGAATGCCTAATAATGACATGAAAACGGAGGGCTTACCGAAGTTTTTCTCGAAAAAAAAATTTTTGATGAAAATAGTGATGTAAATAGGATAATTATCATTTTTATACAAGCTCATGTATTTTATACTTATTATATCATTATATTATTTTATTTCGTATGTTAAATATTCAACAAACTCAAATTAAAGTCTACTCAAATTTGATTATGTATTATTATTTATTAGGAATTTAAAAATATATTATCGCCTGAATAGGTAAGTTATGAAATGTAAAATATTAGTTAGCTATTATCATAATTTTAGAATATTTAACCAAACTATGAACTTTGATGGAATAATATAATTTGTAATAAGAATCTATCAATCAATAAACGTATAAATATTTTCTATTGTCTTTACTTCATTGGTGACATCATAAAAAACACATTGTGAAAAAAAAATTCAATTTTATAATGGCGTAAAAATTAACATTGAATCGAAATAAAAATTATACGACAAAAAATTACTCTTTAAATAGACAAATTTATCAAGGAATGGAAGCAAAAAAAATAAAATAAGAATCAACCACATGATATATCGATATTTATTTAAAAGATTTAAAGTAAAAAATTTCTTTGCGGAATATGTTTAATTTTACAACACAATTTCGCATAATTTAATTATGAAGTTCCCTGATAATTTTAAAATTTCTTGCATGCTTGCTTATAAGACTGCCTTTTTTTAAACCTGGCAGAGTAATTTTATTCAGTTTTCTCCAAAACAGTTTATCGTAGAAACTATAGAAAGTTTCTCCGCCAAGTATTTTCGCACAATTTTATTAACTCCTTCCTAGATTATTAATTTTTCAACTATAAAGCTTTAAGTATATTTTTTAATTACCTAAATTAAATAAATTATCAAAATTGGAGTAGTTTTTGAACAAATTTTTCCAGTTTTGAGAAAACGCAATTTTTTCTCTAATAGCCTGCTCTTAATTATATTAAATATATTTAAGTTAAAATTACCTACGAATCCGTGTCCAAAGATTTCAGGATTTCAGAAACATTCTTCTGTAAGCATCATGTTGTTGGTTCACTGGTCGTTAATTGATTGTCTAACGTATATGGCTTTTGATTTCTAGGATTCAAACAATTAATAACAATATATAATATCAAATAACTATTGTATAAAATATTATATAAATAGAAATTGCATAAAATTTATTCAACTATATATATATATATATATATATATATATATATATATATATATATATATATATATATATATATATATATATATATATATATATATATATATATATATATATATATATATATATATATATATATATATATATATATATATATATATATATATATATATATATATATATATATATATATATATATATATATATATATATATATATATATATATATATATATATATATATATATATTATATATACCGAATATTTCGTTAACGATATCTCTCGAACCAATCAACCGATTTTTACGTTCTTGGTGGCGATTCTCAATTATTCTCCTAGAGTTCGACATTTATCGAAAGTCTTCGACAGCGGCTATAACAATCCCAGTCGATTCTCTGCATCCTATTAAAAAAAAAATGTCGGCATACAATGCTATGGTACATCGAACATTTTCTTTTCCTCTTTCACCAGAACAACTAGACAAGGAATTAAACATTATCAAATATATTAGTGAAATGAATGGGTTTAACATTTCAACATTGAACATGCTGATATCAGAAAAGCAATCCAAAATGGCACTTGAGTTAGTTTATTCAATAGATACAATTTCAAAAAAATGCGTGGTTTTAACTAATTATGGGCATATTTCGGATAAAATAGCTCGGATATTACGCAAAAATGACAACCCACAACCTATTTGGGTAAAATGCATTTTAATAATAAACAAAAGGCAGATAAACTAGAAAAATCTGGTATTAATTCGGGCAATTACCTTAGGCATACTGGAAGATTCATCCAAACTCGCAAAAAAGAATACCTACAATCTTCCAGAAGCTTCAAACTATGATCTACAAGGTCATACTTTCAGACTGAACTTTTTCGTGTCACTTTCACAGGGAACTAGGTCATAAACCAAACATAAAATTTGAAATTTTTCATAGCGCAGATGGGTAGAAAAATGAACCTACTTGTAGCGTTAGAAGCATACAACCATAAACATTGTCCTGAAAAACTGTTAAATGATCATACAGATCATTCAACGCCTTTTGAAATACTTTTATACCTTATACTTTTTAATAAAAAATTCTTGGTTATATATTTCTGTGATCCAAGGCGTAATTTATGTTATTCTTTTTTTAGATAATTTGATTATGTATATTTTATACCAATCATATGATTTTACTTTTTGCATAGCGAATTACTTTAACGTGTTTCGTTTCGTTTCGTTTTTTTTTGTATTTTATTTTATTTTAAAGTTGCTTTTCAAAAATGTTATATTAATATGTTTTCGAAAAGTGAATACATTTTGAGTTTTCCGTGATTAAAAATGTCAATAATTAACTTCCATAAAATATCCAGTCTACACAGTTATAAATTCATATACATATACAAATAATAATAAGTATTGTAACTATACCAAAACTTTGTGTGGTCAATATTTGCTAGCGTTTCTAACTTTATACTCAAGCTATTACACCTACTCGTTGAAGGTAACATTTCGTTCAAGTAAAATTGAAATAGTGGCATTTAACGGTGAATGATATAAAAACGAACAATATTCCAGAGAAAACTCGTAGAACCTTCTCTTAATTACTTATTGAGATTTTCATAACCAATTTGTTGAAGTCGTTAGTTCGAAAATTAAAGAAAATATAATGAAAATAAATAGAGTTTGTTAAATATAATTTCATTATAACTTATTGTAATTATTTGAATCCCAAAAAGATCTTAAGCGGAATTGTTACCTCTATTATTACCACACTTCTTAATAAAATATCTTTCATTTTTCACGCACAAATAACTCAAAAAATATGTATCCAAATATTATGAAATTAGGTATGCACAATATTGAATTGAAAACGTACGGCTTATTGATATATTAATAACAAAAAACTATTAACATACTAGCTGGCCCGGCAAAACGTCGTTTTGCCACATATTTCTAATTAACTTCAACATTTTCTAAGTATAATAACATATTCTTAACAACTTTCCTCTATTTCTTAATACTGAAAGCTAAGGCAAATTAGAATAAATAATGATATTAATATATATTTTAAAGCATACCCGGACACGTTGCGGTGACAATTGATATTACATCGATTGCATGCAAAATTTGAAGCAGATTGGACGAAGGAATTCCGTTGTCCCATACAAACTTTGCCTCTGCTTTTCATCCCATTAGGGGTAGAATTTCAGTAAATCTTTTCTTATGGGATGCCCGGTATTTGATGTGTAGCCCACTATTTGGTGTGGGATACCCGTGACACGAAATATTTATATATACACTCGTGTTTGATGTGGGAAACCCGGTACCTCGTGCACCCACAATTCGTGTATATTATGCTGTGGTTCTCATATACTTGATGAAAAATAGTAAAAGGAAGTCCAGAACCACTAATATAGAAAAGAAGAGATAAATAAATTCTATTTTGAATAGCTGACCCGGGTAAACATTGTTTTGTTATATAAATTATTTCTAATCAACATCAATATCTCCTAAATATAATAACATATTCTCAACTGTCTATATAACTAAATAATGAAGCTGCGGCAAATCAGAATAGATTATGATATTAATTTATATTTTGAAGCATACCCACCCGGTTTACGCGTTGCTGTGTTATTTTTCACATTTTAATAAATGATATTCCATCGTTTACATGCGGATGCAAGTCTACCCTTACGGGAAGAATTTCAAATCCTTTCTCATCGGATTCCCGGTATTTAGTGCGCACCCAGTACATTATATGCACCCGGTATTTACCTGGTATTTGCTGGGGTACACCCGGGACCGCGGTCACGCGATAATTTTTGCTGTGGTACACATACACTTGATGAAAGGTATATATTATTATTATACCTCCTGAACCAAGAATGATTCCGGTAATACTTGAACAATATGCACACTTTATATAGTTGACAGTTCGTCATACTGCTAGTGAGAAGAGATAAAGAGTTTAAAAGTTCTTTATTTCTTATTCAACATAGTACATAGATATAGAAGAGATAAAGAAATTTTATTTTGAATAGATAAAGAAGTTTTATTTTGAATTTCAAAATTAGATTTTGGTTTCTATGGAAATGATGATTTGTAACATGTGAGAAAAAAAAAAGACAAAATATGTTTCACAGCAAGGAACATTTTGTATTCGAAAATTAAATTGTCGTTTATAGTATTTTCCTTTACTTATTATTTATGTTTCTCACCGTTTAAACCTTCCCTGAACTTTCACGAATATTTCAAGACCAAAATTAGCCAAATCGGTCCAGCCATTCTCGAGTTATGCGCTTACCAACACATTTTGCGATTCATTTTTATATAATAAGATTATTGGACATAGATAGAATATGTCAGAGTATATTATTTTTAGTCTAATTTGTAACGGTAGCAAATATATGAGCTAACTTTTGAACCTTAAAAGAAGAAAAATTCAACCAAACTTTAATCTAATTGTCTTCGATTTAGTGAACATCGTCCTTTATTCCACTATTCCCCACGTCTGGCGTACAATGAAACAGAGTGTGGAACCACATTGGAATATGCCCAGTATTCATCCGATATGATTAACCAAAGGTACCGAACCATTTTAATAATTCTTCAGGAAAAGTGTAAATACTTTTTTGTCGTTTAGTTTTTCCACCAAAGGATGGATTGACAATATTAGTTCAATATTTTCAGCTCAAATCACAGACGTATCCGGGTCTAATTTTTGAGCTTCGCAGCAAACAGCTAAATTCAAATCGGTTGATGTCGTCTTTTCAGCCAGTATTTGACCAAGGAAATATTAATTCCGTTTTTGCGTAAATGTTACAACGACAAAGTACAATGGAACAGTGTTCTACGGTGCCCCGTAGAATGTCGATAATTTCGAACATAAGTATAAAAAGGTTATGTTACGTTTTGACATCTATACAAAGTTACCTCGAATAGACAAAATAATTAAGATTTATGAAAAAAATTATCATTCACCTATTGTTTAAACTATTTAAATTAAAATGAAAGAAATCTTAAATTTTGAATTTATTTAAAAAATTTAAATTTTTAAATACATCGTTATATACTGCCCCGTGTTCCTTTGTTCCCAACTGACCCTACATTTTTATGGTAAACTGTTTTGCCGCAATTTTAGCTTAGGTTAATAAACAAATATATATTTATAAAACCTATTATTATGATAATATATTGATAATTGTTTGGGCTGGATATTTAATTTAGATAATTTTAAGAATACTAAAATTAAAACTAGTTAAAGCATTGAGACACAGCCATACGTCAAGTATTTAAACAAATAATTATGTTGGTTGTTATATTCACTTGTTAAATATGATTTTGAGAACATTCACTATAAGGCCTGTACATTTACAAATTGTCAAATTATGTGTATAATTAATTAGCTTGTGTATTCGAAATATCTATACAAATTAAAGAGATACCAGTGAAGATAATTTTTGAAAACAAAAAAAAAAAATAGTCGAATGAAACCAATTGTAAACGGAAGATAATATGAGAAAAAAGAAATGAAAAATAAATTACGGGCGATCTGAGTTCTGGAACTAGGGTAGGGGGTGAGTATTTAAGGCTAAAATTCGGTTTATCTGAATTTCCGGCAAAACTATGGGAAAAAGTTAAATGGCTATAGCTTTTGTATTTACACTTTTTTCACATAGGTAACCTCAAAATTTATGAAAAATTGAAATAACCAAGTTTTTGGTTTTTTATTTTTTTTCTCCGAAATTTGGTGAAAACTTACCTTTTTATGTTCCAAATACACTATAATTTTTTTGATTTAAAATATTTATTTTTTCATCTTATTTTGAATAAATATCGAAAAAGCACCCTAATTTTCAATCGAAAAATTTTGAGGTTATGTGAAAAAAGTGTAAATACAAAGATTGTAGATCTATTTATTACCTACAACTTTGCCATTTAATTTTTTTCCATAGGACTTGTAGTTTTGTCGGAAATCGAAATAAACCGTGTTTTACCCTTAAAAACTCACCCCATCCTACTTCCCGAACTCAGATCGCCCGTAATTTATTTTTCCTTTCATTTTTATCATATTATCTTGTGTTTCCAATGGGTTTCATCCTACTGTAATTTTTTTCCACTTTTTATCATTTTTTAAGGCTTTCTACTCTAATACAATTAATTAATTATATGAATTGTAAACAAATAAGAATTATCAAACCCCAGTGTTAAGGGGGCTCGAAACATACCACTTAAGTACTCTTCATTATGTACAAATCTTTCAATTTTTGTACCCAAATAACTCAAAAAATATAGAATTTGGTATGTACATTATTGACATGAAAACGGATGGCTTATCGAAGAGTTTTTCTCGAAGAAACTATAAAATATAAAACTGAATTTCGGTTTTTACCATACCAAATTTCAAAACATTTGGATGAATATTTTTTGAGTTATTTGGTCGTGAAAATTGAAATAAATACTATGAATATAACATGATATTTAAGCCAACAGCTTGTTAGAATAACGCTCCTTTATGTCAATAACAGATGTGGTTAATCGCTCTTAACAGATACATTTGATTTGATTTTGATTATGGGCTAAAAAGTATTATGTATGATTTCTATGCTCGTTCTATTTAATACTTATTCTACGTCCACACAAACTGATGTTTGTTTGACGTTCGTTCAAATCAATAGACGTTAAAATGACGAGATCCAATTAACCAATCGAATCGTACGTCCGTTTCAGCATTGAAAAACGGTAGGCGATAGGAAAAACGTTTCATAATTTTTTATTTTTAAAATTAAAAAAAAAAATTTTCGAATAATAAAATCATTAGAAAAACTGATTAAAGAAATTTTTTTTCATTAAAATACGTTTTAAAATATTTTGATTGATAATCAATGTTATTTTATAACATGTCTTGATTTGGGCCATTGAATAATTATGTAAATATTTGTGTAATGATAAAAACTACTTTTAAAAGCTAATCCGAGTTAAATAGCGTGATATTGTTTATAATTGTGAATTATTGTTTTAATGAATATTTAATTTTTTACTATCCAAATTCTTGGAATATGATTAAACTTTCATCTCTATACGACATTTCATGATCAAAAACTCCTTGTAAAGCACAGAGTTGTGCATTTTTAATTTTCTTGAAATTATTTATTGCGTAGGTACTTATTCTTTTGATATCTCAATTACCAAATTATATTACGAAATTTCAAATGATATTACGAAAGTCGTATTCAATTATAATTAACCACTTCTGTCGATAAAACGATTTGAGGGGAAAAATATTTCTTATATTATATTAATATTGTTATATAACGAAAACAAATAATAATATAGAAGATGCATACATTTTTTTATCAGTCCAATTGAAACGTCTTTAATTCACAGTTATGAATTTGAAGTGATTTTTAAAAAATCTTAAAAAATAGCCAAAATATGGACGTTCAGAGATTTTCATAAATGACGTCATACATATTCATCTTCATTGTGATTACACATAAGCGTAAATTCTACAATAAGAGGTTCTATCGTTGTTCATGGCACTTATATACACTTTCCTTCTAAATAAAAGACAAATAATGAGAGTACGCACAAATAATTGATTGTGAATTCAAATTTTATATAAATTACACTAATATTGAAAAATTTTGTCGTGCGATTTCTCCATAGAAAAATACCGCTGACTACGATCAGCGATCA
Organism: Chrysopa pallens; assembly: GCA_020423425.1. Classification (NCBI taxonomy): domain Eukaryota; kingdom Metazoa; phylum Arthropoda; class Insecta; order Neuroptera; family Chrysopidae; genus Chrysopa; species Chrysopa pallens. The sequence continues at coordinate 83,263,499 of CM035592.1, read as the reverse complement.
ACGATAAATTTTTTTTTTTTGCAAGGATGAGATGAAAAACAATCTTAAAAAGCTTATAACTTATTCGTTCTTCAATTAATTTTAATTAATTTTTCCAATTTTGTTTAGTATTGAGCCAAGTTTCACATTTTGATGGGTTAAATAACAAATTTTATTTATTCCTTCTTCCCTTTTGCACATTAATCCTTTAGATAGTAAATTTTATTTTTCAGTTTCTATTTTTATGTTAGGCCAGTAAAACGAAATCCAATATTCGCCATGTTTGGAATAAATTGGCAGAAAGCTGAAGAGAAAGCTTTAAACTCTTGAAATGGACTAAAATACATGCAATCTAAGTTTGAACCATCGCGGTGAGTTCAAATTTTGCGTTCGAAAAACCGCAAAATTGCAATGGCAGTTTTTTTGGATTTTGTGCCTATAAATCGAAAATGAAGCATCCTATAAATGAATTGGCAAATATCAAAAGTTTTATTACAATTTGTATAGTGTATAGAAGTTATAGGAATTTCAAATTGATGTTGGTCAACTTTATATCTAAGTTGGAAAAAATCGCTCAACTTTGAAAATGTTTTTTAAATGTGCATCAAACGGATTTAAATGTGCAACAATTTTTCTGTAGTATGTGACGTTTTCAAGTTTTAGGAGATAAAAATTGAGGTTTGCCACCTTTTTAGCGAAGTTGTAAAAAACGGTTGTACCGATTTTAACTTTTCAAAACTCATTTGATGCAGAATGTTAATGCTTAACAATTTATGGTAGGTAGGTTGTTGTCGAGTTATATTCGCAAAACCAAAAAACCTGCTGAAATTACGTGTTTTTTCGGCTGTCAAAATCATCTCACTGCTCACGACAGAGCTCATATTCCATGTTTTTGGGTCCATTTGAAGAGATTAAAGCAATAGCCAGATTACTCAAAATAGAATCTCCGTTTTGCTGGTCCATATGTGTAATTTATTTCTTCTTAATTTACTCAAAATATCGTGGTGCGTTTTTGAAAATTTGTATTATAATTATTTGTATAAAAAATCATATTCTCTACAAAAAACATTATTACTATTTTTTGACAGATCAGTTTTAAGTAGTACTTAAGTATATAATATGTTTATTTTCAGGTTTATAAATTTTGGAAGAAAATGGCTCCATTAAATGGCGAGTGTATTAAATTTATTGATAGATGCATATAAGGAATCTTCTAAACATTGTATTTGGGGTCTCACCACTAATCTTCCTATAATTTTTTCCCATAAAATTGGAGGGGAGGAGAGTTCTTCGCCTGTGTTTGAAGTCAGTTTTTGTTTAAATATACGTTCTTTTAATATAAATTTTAAAGCATGTTAATTACAAATAAACAAGAAAGAATTTTTACATTATCGTTCATATCTTTGTTTATATTTATTCTTTTTTTGTTGAGGCACGTCATAGTTAACTTCGAGAAGTAATAATTACGAGAAGATGTTACTAGAAGAGAACTAGTTGGGATGAAAAGGGTGATTTGGATGATAATTTGCAATTAGCATGGTTGCAATGTTTCCCCATACTGGTAAGTTAAGGAACAAGACTTATTTGTTCCAAACCAAAGTAATTTCTGGGAATGAGTAATGGACATAATCCCGCAAAAGATGCTATGGCGAGAGCAAGAACTTTTTCCATCCAATTCAACTTTACTGTGATTTTATAATTTCTTATTCTGATTTTTATAATTTGTAATAGTTGTTAATTACGCACTATCAAAATTGTTTCTGTTACGAGGATATATGTTTAAATTAGATTATAACTTATAAATCTGGATTTCCAGAATGTCAGTAATTTAAAAAAAAAAAAAAGATGATGATAATATTTATGGAAATTAAATTTTTTTGATCACTTTCTATTTTATTCGCAATCTTCCTCCAATCATACAAAATTACTTCGAATTCTTTATTAGTGGTAAAATTTAAGATTTTTGGTAAATAATCAATCAAGTATTTGCTTGAAGACAAAAATATTCATGCAAATTCTCACAAAGATACACTAATACGCTTCTGACTTACAGTCATATTTCAATATCATTTGTCATTTGCATGGTACGCGATTCCAATCACTTGTGAACTTTGAAATTAAAATTTTATTTTGCAATGAATCTGACGCCATTGTGTATTACAAATTAAAAAAAAAATCTCGAACTGTTAATTTTTTGTAGAATAAAGTAAATAATACTACTAGAAATATTGAATAATTATGATTGTATGAAAAAATGTTATTAGTTAAAAATCCAAATTTTTGTAAAAATATGTTATCTGTCCACTTTGTAAATAATTTGCAAAACGTTTATATTATTATTTGCATTGTATGAAAATGGATTTTTATTAATCCGATTCATTTTAATTGATTGAATTTCATTGTGATCGTGATCTAGCCAAAAAAAAAAAACCAAAGACATGTGAGGATATTGAACATGAAATTTTACTTTAAAATACATATAAAAATATACCATCGGTGGGGTGGGTACACTTAATCTAAAAGTGAATTCGTTTATAAGAAAATTAACTCCGATGATCATTAAGAGTTAAATTTTTCAAAATTTTAACTCATGAAATGAAAAAAACCCTTTTAGTCCACCAGATTATGGAAACTGGCATGATGGTCAAACTTTCCATGTCATTTTACACTATTTATTTTACCTTCAGATATTTACTTTTTACATCCTCCGCATGTATGGTTGAATAAAATTATAGATGTGAATTTTTTACTATTAGATATTTTCACTTCCTTCTCCACATTTTTGCATTTATTTGCAAATATATCATTGTTAATTAATACAAGAAGTTTTAATATTACAAGGGAATTTAAAAGTCGATAAAATTTCAAGAGCTCGAAATAACACCACTTTGTTACCAGATTATAAATGTTGAGACAATTTTCAAACTGAAATTATTTTTTATTTTCATTTCTTTAGTGCCTCATTCTTTACTTCATCTATAAAGTTATGTTTTTCGAAATTTTCGACATTTAATTTCGTTTTCAAATAAAATATAATGTTCTAGAAACATGAAATCCCTGAGATAAGTAGACTAAATGAGAAATATAATGTATAAAATTTTAACTCAATGCATTAAACTAAAAGAAAAACGTCCTTATTATGATTTTTTCAAAACGTTCCCATTCGATAACAAAACACATCAGAAGCTATGAAATAACTTTTGAAGGATGTTTTTTAAGAAAGATTTCTTTATTTATCAATATCCTGGATGGAAAAATTATAAACCGAGCATAAATGATGCTATAAATATTTTTTTTCATTTGTAGAGAGTGCCAGCCAGTTGTTACGTAACGAACAATAAAAAGAACGCCTTTTCTTTATTTTGACGAAAAGCCCAATATTTGTGCCTATTTTCATGAAAATCTGAGACGTTCATTAAAAATCCCCACATTTGATGATTTGGTATGGAATGACCCAATAATTAACAAAAAAATATAATCTGTGCCTTTATTAATAAATTTTGTTACAGAGTTGTAACTACAGGAAGGAATTTATTTTGACATGGTCAATATACAATTATTAATTAACGCATTTAAAATGTCTGACCATGTCATTACAATATTAAGAAACACGCGATTTTTTTTACAAAAAAATAAATTTTTAAATAATTGCTTTATTCTTTTAAAAAAATTAGTTATCTTTCTATCATGGTAAAACAAAATCTGAATACTTAAAAATTATTTTTTATTTTTTAGTTAAGTTTGTTATTTTTTAACATTAGTTAATGTCTAAAATTCTTGCTCAACTCAACAAAACATATACCTTCCAATACCCTCCACCACTTGAATTTGTAAAAAAATAAAAAATTGGTGAAACAAAAGTAGTTTTTATTTTTTTATAAATAATGTTTCACAAAGTAACTCTCCAAACCATACAAATTTGAATTTATATTTAAATCGTATAAACATTTTTCCATTGCGTCAGGCCATATTATTGCATTGTTATCAGATACATTCACGTATGAATAATTTCACAACATTTAAACTTCTGGAGATAAGAAAAAATAATGTAAAAGATTGCATTACATAGATATAGGTGAAACAAATATAAAGCATATAAAACCGGACGTCAGAAAAAAATTTGTAATATACATATGGTATATTAAATTAAGTCCAAGATTTGTAACGCTTAAAAATATTATAAATATTAATAACATTGTTGTTTGGGTGTTCAAAGAATCACATACTTAACCTTAATTATTGAATCACTTACTTATTTTCACATGCCTATATATCCATCATCAACACAACTCAAAAACGAAAAAAGATAGATAGATCGGTCCACTGGTCGGTACCAAGGATCCATCTTTTAAACTATTCGAGAAAGAATAAAAATTTAAATTCAAAAAAATTTTAGGCTAAGAAAAACAAATGAAAAAAAAATGTGTTGGAATTATGGTGAATCTAAATAATCCATGAAAAAATTATTCTAACAAAAGTTGTTTATTTGAAGAAATAAAATTTTTTTCAATTTTTATACGTATCTGTCAGTCTGGACCCCGTAAGCTTACACACTACTGACCCGATTTTCATACGGTTTTCACCCATAGACACGTTTAATGTGAATTATTTATAATTTTATCATTTACATTCATAAAATAACTAAATACCTAGCCCAAATAATTATACACCCAATTGGCCTATTTAGTTCATTCTCGAATTTAGTTATTTCGAAACCGAGAAAACTAAAACAAAAGAGACTCAAACATTATAGTACCAACCAAAGATATTTTGTGCCTATTCCTATCGTCAGGTTTTTGTGGGTTCATTTCAAAAGTAATACAATATACATAGACAAATCAATAAATATATATTTTCTCGAATTTCCCAATAATTCTACAAAAAAGAGAAGACTTATTATTATAATAAATAATAAAAATTATTGCTGGCGTGGATAAATTTTCACTACTCAGTTTGGCAACTGATTGTCACTTATTACGGAATCTGCATATACAACAATACTAAGAACCCACTGTTGACGATGTATGTATGCACGTGACTCGAATATTATAATAAATCTTAGGTATAATGACTAGACAGACCAATTTGTTTATTACTCCGTGGAAATAAACATATAAATATTGTTATGTATCGTTTTCTTATATTTTTATAGAGCACTTTGAAATGCCTGACATTGGACTTCGTTTGGAATGATGTTAGAGATTAATTTATGATAACTTATTTCTAGTTTAATGCAATGGCAATTAAATTTTATCATTTTTGTTTTTACCTACATAATTATATATAATATACAAAACCAGTTTTTCGAATATTAAATATATATACATTGAACAAGTTTAAAAAAGTAGATCCTAATAAATAAATATATTAAAACAATTCAGTCCAGTCGACTCAAGAAACTTACAAGAATTCTTTCAGTAAGAACTATATTTAAAAATCTTGTAATATGGAGTAAAATAGCTGATTCCTTGTAGTTCTTAACGCTGTAATATTACACGACATAGTATTCCATTACCGCGTTCATCAATAGTATTTCAGTATGTTTTGAAACAACTCCCTTTGAATAGTTGTCATTATTTTGTATTTTGGTTTTATGGGAAGTATTTAAATGGTTTTCCATAATTCATTGTGATTAGACATTTTTTTTTGCAAGAATTAAAAAAATAGACTGTCACTCTTGTTCGGCAAACAATTTACAGCCAGAAAACAGTCAGCGTGTAACAACATGTACCGGCTTTAAAAATAGCCGAAAAGCAATATAACATAATTAATTTGTCAGTTAGATTTTACATTAGGTAGACAGAGAAAACATGTCTATAAGCAGATAAATGTATAATTCAAGAATTTTTACCAATGCATGAATTGCGAGCCGCCAAGATTTGACGATGGATTTCATGTATTTAAGGTAATACTTGCATGTTAAAGGGTAATTAAATTTTTAGCCTTTGCGTTTACTCTGTGATAAAACTATCCAGGCAATACAGCATATGGTACGGATTTTACAGAATTTTTTTGAATTTGGAGCTGCGATACCATGGTATTAAATGCTTTTTAACCCGTATGTGATTAAACTACCAAGATAATTTTTGGAGTCGAATTAGAGGTCTCCATATTTAAAGTTTTGTTTGAAAAAACTTTTGCGGTTTTTAAAATATTGTGTGTGAAGTACATACACACCGAGGTAAGTCAATTATGTATGACGGCAACCCTTGCCCATATCATAATCGTGCTTATTATATAAAGTATAAGCAAGGTTTATTTAGCTATTTATTCATTTTGTGAACAATTAAATATTTTACTTAACTTTTAAGTTACATTTAAAGTAAGCTATAAACAAAAATTCACGGCAGTCAATATCAATTCCTAATAAATTAAAAAATTTTTGTTCGCCGGAAGTTGCTAACTAATTAGACAGTTTGGTATACATTTTTCTATTCATATTTGTACTGTTTAGGCACTCATGATTGTTTAAGATAGGAAATATTTTTAGCACAACATGATCTCCCGTATGGGTGGGTCATGGTGCATGTCTTCAGCATCCATTACTTTGTCTTTTAACTTTCGTCACAGAAATCTTAATCTTCAAGCAACATAAAAGTAGTAAAACTATTAAAGTTATCAAATTTCTCTCTAATGCGAAATTTTATACTTTACACTTTTAGAAATATTAAATTATTATTTCTAATATTATTGTTTTTTTTTTCGAGCAAACAAACCAAATGAAAATGAAAATGAAACAGACAAAAAAATAAGATAATTAAGTTAATTGAATTATGTATAGATTTATGTATGTGTCTAAATATTAGTAGTTGAATTTTCCCTAAGAAATATTTTAATAAAAGTTGTAGAAGTTAAAATTGTTTATGTACATACTAAGTTTGAAGAAAATCGTACGAGCCATTTTAGTAAAAAACGTAAAATTTGAAAATTGCATCGAAAAATTAATCACCCAGTATTTCGATTTTAGCCAAACGTGGCACAACTTGAGAAAATATAAAAACAGAATACCACGTTTGGTAAATTTTAGATATGGTATGGCTTAGAAGCGTTTGAAACGGTATCTCACGTACGTTAGACGCACACACACACTAACCAATATCTGAATGCCACATTTTTTGGATTCAGGGCTTCTCAAAACGTATGTTCTCGGTGAAGACTCGAAATCGAATTTTAGATAGAATTGCAAACTTTCTTTTACTAGTAAAGTAAAAAACAAACAAAACAGCCATCCTGCAAATTGACGTTTCATCGATGAGAATTTAAAATTTTTGTACGTTTTTGCACGTAATATTTTGGAGACTTTATGCTATAAGACGTTGTAACATTGATAACTCACCCTTGGGAAACCTCTACTACTGATAACTACAAAGAGGTATCGGAATAATTAATAGGTTTTACTTTTCTTTTTTGCCGACGTTTAACTCTAAAATCGGTACATTTTAGCTGAATAATATGTATAGGTTTGTTTACAAGCGCTAAGAACATAAAACAGTTGCCATTTCCATCATGGTTATTTAGGAAACTGAGTATTTCTGTTATAAAAACGTGATTAAAATGAAAAGTTAGTTTAAATGATAAAAACTCCTTAGTCCTCTGGATAATTCTATTTATCCAGGTTCCACTGAATTTTCTAAGCTGTTTGTAGTTTTAATATTTTTAAAGTGTTTGGAGATTGATTTAAAAGCAAAGCTATCGTCATCTGCCGGATCTGGAATCAATTTTCGGACCACTATGAAAATTTTATATCTGAGGAGTAACAATGTGGCTTACGAAAGTGTTTTATAATTATTAATGAGAACTCTAGGATCTTCCGAATAAATTTCGATTTTTCCCCAATTTCCTAGATCAAATGATTTTGTATTTTATAAATACGTATTTCGACTACAAAGTAGTCATCATCAGTATGAATTAGCTCGTTGTAATGATTCTCTGAGGAGATGTTACTCGTTTGTAATTTGTACAAACCTTCACCAAATTAGCAACGAGTAAGATATCCTCAGAGAATCATTACAACTAGCTAGTTCATACTGATGATGACTACTTTGTAGTCGAAATACGTATTTATAAAACACACAAAAATTTGATCTAGAAAATTGGGGAAAAATCGAAATTTATACGAAAGTGTACTGTTATAATTTTCTAAATAAAATGTAAAACAGTTTCAATAGTTCATACAGATGATGACTACTTTGTAGTCGAAATACGTATTTATAAAACACACAAAAATTTGATCTAGAAAATTGGGGAAAAATCGAAATTTATACGAAAGTGTACTGTTATAATTTTCTAAATAAAATGTAAAACAGTTTCAATATTGATATTTTATCATGTATCTGCTGTACTAAAAAATATTATGTAGAATTAATTGATTTAATATTTATACGTACCTCTCACGTGCGAGTTTAGTTTTCCATATATTTTTTTAGTGTTGTTTATGTTTTTATTAATATTTGTGTGTAAATATATTGCCGTAAGTAAATATTACTTTATTTTTATTATTGCATGGTTTCGTACTCAAATAAAAGAGAGGGGAAACGGGTAAAAAGAAAAATGCAATACATTTATTTATCTCCCTTGCAATTTTTCATTAATCATTATAATCATTTCGTACTTAAAACTTGATGTCGGACAAAAACCTTGAAACTTTTCTATGCTTTGTTACGTATCAACCCAATAAAAAGTGTATTGTCTTAATTCATTTAGATTTTAAAATCTTCTATTTTTTATTGCTCTTTGGTATAAGTTGAAAATAAATGTATGCACTTCTATTTTTTGTACTAATTTGGATTAATTAAGTCTAGATAAAACACAGAATAAGTCACTTGTATTTGAATAATTGATTTGTATTTGAATTGGTGCTTGAATAAAAAGTAAAATTAATAATACAAAACATTAGAAGTCACTTTCATCATGGTTTGATATAATTTTCTTTTTAAATACAAAAGGATTTTCGATAGAGAAACCTTTTAAACAATTTAAAACTAAACGAAATTCTTTTCAAATATCCGTTATTATTATAAAAATAATTAGTATTATTTTTTTAAAATTATGTTTCTTATCGCGGGTTACACGGAGTGGCTAGACCAAAAAAAACTATCGAGGATTACCACATATACATTATATTTAATATATATATATATATATATTTAATATATATATATATATATAAAATCATATCTATCGTTTAAGGCATCGAGAATTTAATAATAGTATATGCATATAACAGAGTGAAATAACACCATTGAGTGAAATATTTCTTCGTTCATAGTGTTACTAAACCGAGTTTACAAATTTAATTTTTTTTAAATCAAGTTTAATAATTTCAAATTTTTAAAATTTAAGTATTAAAAGAAGATAATGAAAACAAATATTTTTTAATAATACTGATAGACATACTACTCCCACTGGATTAAGCAATTGATTTGATTTTGTTATTATTTTAAAAATACGGAAAATCCATAAAATCATATTTTATACTTCTTTTTTTTAATGATTTGAGTGTCTTACCACTCCCACTGCATTAAGCAAATGACGTGATTTACTTATTAATCTGAGAATTATACAAATCCATATAATTACATATTATACTTTTTTAGATGTGTTAGAAGGCCAGAGTGTATTTTTGATATAAAAAAGATATAGGATTTTTTAGTGCATTTTTCGTTTACTCATTCAGGATGCATGCCCCGTACTACAATTTCTAAATGGCGATACATAAAAACTGTTAATGCAAACAACTTTTTCTTTAGACAATTTCTCATGTAATCAATAGTAAAATTTCAGTATAGTTATCCCAATCGATACAGTGAATTTATTATCCATTTGACTTAGTTTTTTTTTTTTTTTTATCAAAATTGAGTAGGTGGGTAAATTGAACACATTTTAAAATGAATTTCAGCTGTTTTATATGTAATGTATAGCGACATCAGGAAATTTTCTTAGTTTTGTGCACCTATTAAGATTATAGAATCAATTGCCTGAAATCATGGAACTCTGGAGACTGACATGTTATAAATAATAATCAGTCAAGATAAAATGGATCTATAAGGTGTACATAGGCTATTTTTTATCTAATTCGAATAAGTGAAAGGAGTTTAAATTTTAAAAAACTACGCAGACACCCATTTTAACTAAGCCCCCCCCCCCTTAGAACCGTAACCAGACCGCAATCAAATACGAAACCTTTCAAAAAATGCTCTGCTGTTTGTGTGCAGGAAATGACATTTGAAATAGAGGGAGGAGCAGGTTAACGTTTACTTCGCCAAAAATTGAACACATTCCATAAACAAGTATAATAGAATTTGTTGATTTTTTGTTGTTTCAAGAATTCGGCCTAACGTTTTGAAAACAAACCTAAAATTTACAGTAAAACCCTTTTATGAAACTAATCTAGCCCATCATACGGTGATTGGATATCGAAAAAAAAATGATGATTGCTTTGTAGCGGTTGATAAGTTTGGGCTTGTGGATTGTATTATTTTGAATATACTAATTAGATTAAATAAGAATTGTGAAGGATCAAAACTGTTAGTTATACTTAATATACCCTTAAATTAAAGTACGTTGTATTTTTTATATAAGGGGTAAAAATCGTAAAAATAATTAAAAATTATGTTTCTTAGTTAATAGTTTTTTGATAGGTTTCGAATCAATTTCACCTTGGGGGAGCTAGGTCAATATTAATCTGCCCTACCCCTTTTTCAAATGACGTTTTCTCCAAAAAGATTTAATCACAAAAATTCGAAAGACAATATCTAATGAGCACTGTATTTTTTATTCGAAAATTATGTTACGAATAAGTTTCGTATTGTGGGAGCTAAGCCCCCCCCTCACTATAAATGTCTTTTACCCATATATGGTTTGTGCACAAAAATCCAAAAAAGAGCAACTAATAAACACGTAAATAGCACTAAATTTTTTGATAGGTTTCGAATAAATTATCCATAAGGGGGTGAAAACCTGGCCTCCCCCCTTTCAAATGTCGTTTTCTCCTAAACTGTTTGAGCACAGGTTTCGAATAAATTTGCTATCTATAGATTATAGACAGCTAGATTAACATGGGTTATGCTACCTATTTCAAAAATGAGCAATATTTATCTTAGACCATCAGGAAGGAAAATGAAGACCTTATTACTCTTCCAAAGCTGGTGCAAGGAGGGCGGGATTGTTGGTTGAACTTTGTATTAAATACTCAAAACTACTTATTCAATTTTAAAAATTCGTTTGTTAATATTTAGAAAGGACTTTCAGAATAGGATAAGTTTATATATTTATTATTATTGCCTTTTAAAATAAAAAGAATTATCATCGAATGAACATTAAAATATTTAAAAGATCCCGGTATTCAGAAAACATTATATTTATAAAAATATCAATCATATTTAGTAATTTAATAATCTTATTTAACTTCTATTCGAATTGTGTTCCAAAATAAAAATAGTTTTGATTAACATTTTCTTAAGTTAAAATTTGTATGAATGCGTAAAATTCGAAAAGAAGATAGTTATCCCACGGTATCGGGTATCCCACGGTACCTATCACTTTTTTTTATAGCTATAAATTCAAACTAAATTTATATCAAGAAAAATTTATGAAAATAAGTTCTATAAGTCTGACTGCGATCTAAGCTAGATTCTCACCTATGCAAGTTTATGCCGCCAATGGTCGAATTTTTGCAATTTTTATACATAAATCGTTTGCACACCATTTATTTGCATTTGCACAAGCATTAATTTTTAAGGAGGCTAAAAAATGAGCGTATGAAATGTGAATTTGGCCACCCATTGGCCGAATTTTTGAAATTTTTTACATGAATCGTTTGCACATTGTTTGCACACCCATTATTTTCGTTTACACACGCATCAATGTCTTCTAGATAGAAAAATAATTTTCTCCCAGACCTGAAGACTTTTATGTTATTTTTTTATGAATCATTTTCAGAATATTTAAAGTCGATTACATGTTCGTTATCTTTTGAAAAAATAGTAATTATTCTTAATAAAATCAAAATCTGTTTTTATAATTTTCAAACTGAAAAATGTTATTAAAATTATAAGAAGTTCAGTCGAGGTTGTACGAAGATATTTAGTTCGAAGATGATAGTATTATAGTCTTACGCCGTGAGCTATAATCGCAACGGTTTTGAAAATATTAAAATTGTCGCCACTCCGCCCACTTACTGTTTCCTTCATAAATTTGACTTTACCATTCATATTGTTTCGTGGGTTTTGTATTTTTAAGAAATAAATTATCACGATATCATTTGAAGATGATAGCGGGTAATATAGTATCTATAAAATAATTATTTTTTTAGGGTTTGAGGGTGAGATACTATCATCTTGGAACTAAACATCTTCGTATAATCTCGATCGAACTTTGCCCGTCTTCAGCGGGTTCATTTGAACGTTCAATTATACTAAATGTTTCGTTTTCAATGATAGTGATAATTCCATTTATTTTTGATTATGTGGATACAAACATAAAAAAATTAATATTTTATTAATAATATTTGTTGTTATATCAAAAATTATTGACGTTCAAAAGACTATAAAGTAGCATAGATTGGAAGTTGAATACGAGCTTATTTAATCATTACAGCACGTTTGTCCAAAGTTATCTTTTGGTCATTTAAATGATCAATTACCGCAAGGAGTAAATAAATAACTTACAAGATCGCGACAATAATATCCTTCTTGTACTTTGTTTAATGGGAACTCTATCAACCTAACTATTGTGCTGCGACATTATTGTGTTGGATTAATTGAACCAGGTTTCGTAGTGGGAAGAATGAACACAATGTATGTTGATTTAACAATATTTGTTTCAACCTATTTGATTTTTCTACAGTAATTGCAGTAACATTTTAAACTAGAATAAAACGCTTAATATTTTAGTGATGTTTTAGTCTCTAACAATCTTATTCCTTAGATTATCTTCCAGATGTTTGCCATCTATGTAAATCTTGTACCTGAAGGTAACAATGCGTTATCAGGTTTTAAATTAATTACATTTGCAACGGAATAAATATAAAATTGAAATATGCATTAAGTTACTGCTTATTTACTATTTATTCTTCTAATTCAACTAAAATGAAACACAAAGAAGAAAAAGCATCACTTTTACCTTTTCTAGATACAGTAAAACACGATTACATATTTACACTTTTATCTGACAATTGTATTTGAATAAAAAAATTTACAGTGAAAGGATCATATTTTTGTTTGCTCGCACCATTTCCAGACTTATCTTACGAGTTTCCTGTTTTGTCGAAAATATATATGAGCAACTACATGCACATAGGGAAGAGCTGATGCTGATGTGTTTTTAATGTGAAGTAAAAATTTGTACTGTAACAATCCTGAAACAGTAATGGTGTTCATGTATATCAACCACTGCACTTGCTTTTCTATCAAGAATGTATAGCTATTTAAATAAAAATATATTCATACATAACGCGGAACTTCTGTGTCCCTATTGGCCATTATTATGGCTAATTTGACTGTCCTAAAAATAAAATCGTTATATAAAACGGAATATACTGTGAATAATTACTGTAAAATAATTTACAATGTATTATTTTTAAACTGTATAATATTACTAAATTGAACTTTGATTTTCATTTTTTTCCAAAATAGGGATGAAAAATGAAATGCTTAAAACATATTTTGTACATAAGTACTAGAATTTATGACGTTTTTTTTTTACAGCGAAAAATATTGTAAAACTTAGCGAACATATAATCGACTTCAAATATTGTGAAAACTATTCATAAATATGTTGAAGTCTGGAAAAAAAAATATTTTTCTGTTCCTTAAAATTAAACGAAAATAATGGATGTGCAAACGTGTATGATTCATGTAAAAAAATTTCAAAAATTCGACATAGTGTAGATTTGGCCCCTGAAATGTGTTTTTCAATTTTCTGAAAACATGGCTTATGCAAACGTGTGCAAACGATTTATGTAAACAATTTCAAAAATTCAAGTAATGGCTAGTGTGAAGTCAGCCATCCAAAATTTGTTTTTAAATTTTCTCAAAATCGGAGCTTGTGCAAACGAAAAAAAGTTGTTCAAACGTGATACATATATAAAAAAAATTTTAAGATTTTACCATTACATCTTTACATAGTTTCGATTCTCTTTGATTTACATAAAAATTCTCTTTAGTATATATCAGTAACAAAAATCATAATATCTAATTGAAATACCTTTCACATGAGTGTTTAAAAAGGCTCTGAGACAAATACTTCCAAAGTAAACGCTGTATTAGTTATAATGTTCATACAAAAATAAATTTAATTGCTTTTGAAAATCGGCTAGTAGTATTATCGGCTAGTAAGTAGTATACATTTAAAATTATTTTTTTATAAAATTACGTATAGCACAAACAATTATTTCTCAGTTATTACTAAATTTATTTCAAAATTAATTAATTTTATTGTGTTGAATTTTTTTGTGGTAAAAAATTGAGAAATAATATAGCTATTTTATGTGATGATATCAGAAAAAAAATAGTACTTTGTCATGCTCCTAAGTCCTTAAAAAATTTCCAAAACAATTTAACTAATTTTTATATCTCTCACTAGTACAATATTTAAATAAAAAAATTTATGAAATGAACTTCCATAACTTCGGAAGTACTTCTTTACACTATAAACACGATTCATAAAAAATTACATGTCCTACATTTTTATGATAAATTGTTTAAATATATTAAAGGGGTATAAAAATGGAACGATGAATATTTTGAAAAAAAAAAAAAACTGTAATCGAAATGGAAATACAGCGCTTTGCGTTTTACAATAAGGCGACCGTAAAATTCAAACATAGTCCCCAGCTTTTGGATTTAGACACTACTTAGGACCTAATGTGTATAACTAATTAGATCAGTTAATTATATGTAATAAATTCGATCAAACATTTAATATGTAATAAAATCAAACCAAAAGAGCTTTAATTACCAAATTTTATAATTAAACATCAAATGATCTAACGACGCGAAAATAATTCATACTTTTCACTATACTTTTGTTATATTATTTATGTCTGCTACTTTTTCATTGATTACATACTAAATTTTAAAGTTCATTTTAAATGTAGGGGAGATATCTTAATTAAAATTGACAAATTTTATTGACAGAATTGGGTGCTCTAGCACACAAAAAGGTCGTGTCCTAAAGTTTTAATAAAATCTTTAAAAAACAATTTTTTTTTTAGGATTTTTTTAAATTTTTATTTTGTTGTTGTTGAGGTGAAATAAACACGAACATAAAGCAACACGAACAATTTTTATTACGAACTTAGAACTGAATTATTTATACATATTCAAAAATTTTATCTTTCCTGTTACGAAGTAGGTATTATATTTATATTAGCTAAGAAGTAGCTAACTCTAAGAGTCCCAGCTTCACGGAATCCAAAATTTTATAATTAATTAGATAGTACATAGTCAAACAAACAAAATGCGCCCGGTAAACGTTGGTTTAATTTGGCGAAATTACGTGTAATGAAATTGTTTTTAAAACCATTATTGCTAATCTCAATGAACTATATATACTGCATTCGATACGAAATGCAGTTTAAAATAAATAAATTGGCTTACCAGCTTTATTTGGCCGAAACGTTCTGACGTAGCTATTTGAATGGTATGAGAGGGAATAACATTTCAACACTACCATGTAGAATTTTTTATTTTATTTGTTTTGACGTAATTATTTTAAAATTTGAGTTTTTTATTTCAAATATTGGGGAAATATTTGTATACAAACATTTAAATACAGATTTGATAGATATAATGATAAATTATGAAATTAAAATAAACAATTTTGAGTTATTCGAAAACGTGATTCTTATAGTCAGATGCACCGGCTTTCTTGGATAATGAAATATAATTAATACCTTGTTGTATCATATTTTTTTATATTTATAATGATATATTTTTTTATATTTATAAATAAGTGCTGAGCGCCTAATAAAAAAATTTCATTATTTTTTATGCTATTCTTGCGTTTTGTTGTTGTTTGTGTTTATTCATTCATTATGTTATCCACCACAAACAACAACAAAAAATTAATATCAGTCAGTTTTTTTTTATAAAAAAAGTACATAGTGGTAGTTAGCATTTAGTTTTTTGTAAGAATTTAGTTATATTTTTTTTGACTGTCGTAGATTGTTTTGTGGTTATAATTCAAAATCTGTGTGTATGGTTTTATTAATTTAATAGGATCCTTATCTGATGCTCATTTTTCTATGTTTCACATCAGAATAATACAATAAAATTACTCAATAAAAAATACAACAACAAAACTTGACAAATTAATTAAAATTGATTTAAAAGCAAAGATTACATGTTAAAAAGATCTTTTACATGTAATTTATATGGAAATCCGTTGACATCACACGTAGGTATTTCCCTCTTTGTTTAATTAGGAATATTGAATGTCCATATCTTGCTTCTTAAAAACTATAATTTCAGATCCATGTTCGTGAATTAATAAAGACGCTTAAATTGAAGCAATAAATAAATTTAGTCAAAATTCATGTTGCCGTTAAATCTTTTAGCTGCCTTTAGTCAGTTCGAAAAAATGATAATAATAAAATAATATACTTCTTCTTTTTGCAAAACTGCATGAAACGTGACCAAATGAATCGAGACTGGGTAGGTAATCCGTATGAAATTTACCCCAAAATAAAATCATTCAATTTATGGCTTTTAATAATTACTGTAAATCGAACCCATGCAATTAAAATAATTAATATTTTAGATATTTCCGGCGGTTTTTAGGAAAACTTGCCAAGAATACATCATAGGAAATAAAAATTAAAAAGAATTTTTATCAAGGTAATGGTGAAATTTTATACCCTCCTATACCATTCAAATATGTAAACCATCCCGTCCCGGAAAAATAAAGCGTCACAGTCAATTTCATTCTTTTAAATTACCCAATTTCCTATCCTAAATACAGTACAATTTATGGAGGAGATTCGCAGTAATGGTAAAACATTTTTTATTTAAAAAAAAAATTAATTAATTTACCCATACTTTCGGAAAATTATATCAAGTCTTACCGGGAATTTATTGTTCGTATACCTATTAAGAATCAAATTAGATAATAAGCTCAAGCGGGGATTTTTGGATTAAGTCAAGCGACTCAGATTAAGATATGTTGTGTTTAGTACCTACATAAAATATTTGCCCTATATATGGTGCCGCACGTTTAGTATATCCTATAAGAATAGTAAATAAAATCGCTAGTTGGCTTTAATTTGACGATTTGAGCTTGACACAAGAGAATGGTAGGATCACAAACTTGCAAAAAAGACACGACACATTCGTTACGCGCAAATTGTTAGATTAGTAAAATGTAAAATTTTTAGAACAAATCAACCTACCAAATCTTAATTTGACTCACTCGATTAATTATCGATGTTTTTTACTATTCTGACCGACCATCCTACACGCGGTGAACCATTTAGAGAAATTTGGTGGAGATACTCAAGAAAGGGTAAAGTATCTCCCATATTTTAATCTGACGCACTTGAGTAAATCCAAAAAATCCCTGCTTTGATTCCCCTACCTTTAAAATTAACACTATATAGAATTTTCGAGTTATCGACACTTTTTTTTTTTGAAATTATCATATTGATTATGTCACATTAATAACACAATTTAAAACATGTCACAAGATTTGGAAATTATTGTTTGTTAAATGATGACGACTACAACTATTATTTAAACATAATTAATTCAAGCACAAAAAACCGGAAATTAATTCGTTTTAAAGAAATCAACACTTGTAACATATATTTAACACACATTGAATAAAATACGATACAACATCTTTAGAACATTATTTTTTCGTTATAATTATAATTATTTTACATTTTTTATTATTATAAATATTAACAATTAACTGTTCGTTAAACCTGTAATTAAACTACCTATGAATTAGTGGGGTATAGTTTACACGGGTTGGGTTGGTTTTTGGCCGCAATGTTTTACCTGTGATTAAACTACCCATGGATTTGTAGGGTGTAGTTTTCACGGGTTGGATTTGTTTGTTTCAGGGGTCCTATGTTCAACCTGTGATTAAACTACCCATAGATAAACAATATGATATTTTCTAAAAAAAAAAAGTGCCGATAACTTAAAAAATAGACGAAAACTCGAAAAGTAATATTTTTCATTTTCGTCTTATTTTACCTTGTTTTGTCGAAATTCATCAAATCGAGGCGCCACGGATATCGTAATCGAACCGTCTTTGATTCACTCTTGTTAACAAGGATTATGATATTATATAGTAGTCCGATTTTTACTATTTTTTTTATAGAAAGGCGGTAAGTTATATGCAATGTCCACTCCAAATTTTTAATTTTCGCTCAATATAATTCTCGTCGTTAAATTGGTTACAAGAAAACTATATTTATTATTTCTTAGTCAAGGTAAAATATTGTATGCAAACTGCTTAACATTGGAATTAATTAATCAGAAAACCTTAAAAATACTGTGTGTAAAATCTCTGCTTACAATTTCATACTGGCAAATAGTGTATATATCATAGCGATAGCACAAAAAACAGAAAAATGCCGAGATTTAAAATTTAACACTACAAATTGCCGTTGAAAAATGATTTCGATCATGTCTTTGATTCACTTTTGTTAACAAGGATTATGATACTACATAGTAGTCCGATTTTTACAATTTTTTTATTGGAAAGGCGGTAAGTTATATGCAATGTCCACTCCAAATTTTTAATTTTCGTTTAATATTTAAATTGGTTACAAGAAAACTATATTTATAAAAGCATTTAATTATTTCTTAGTCAAGGTAATATATTGTATGCAAACTGCTTAACATTGGAATTAATTAATCAGAAAACCTTAAAAATACTGTGTGTAAAAACTCTGCTTACAATTTCATACTGGCAAATAGTGTATATGATTTCGATCATGTCTTTCCAATAAAATTAGTTTAATATTGAAAAATTAGGTATATAATAACAATTAATCAAAATAATTAAGTGTTTTAATGGTTATTTTCAAAATCTGTAGATATAAATAATGTTTTTGCGTAGTCTTATTTAAAATAAGATTAAAGAACTACAAAAATAAAATATAAACTCTCGTAATTTATAAGCTCTTATTGAAAATCATTTACAAATCATAAATTTTATTTAAAGTTTTAAGTATCCGTGCATATATTATTTGGGTTCACATTTATTTCTACAAACTATAAAACAATATAAAAGTGCTGGGTATGACTTATAGACACAAGATCAATGATTTCATATTTAATTAGATTATTTTATGATATTTACTTCATTATTTTATATTATGTTTGACTGATTTACTATTTTATACATCAAATTGTAAGACTAGACTCAATACCATGGACATCCAGGAAAATTAAATTAAAATTGATTAACGAAAAAGCTATAAGCATTCAATATTACTTTCGATCTCTATTTGTAAAACAAAGGTTTATATGTAATCACTATGGAGATATCCATATTTTGCTTATTTTTAAATACTTTTGAAAAATAACTCCAATCCATGTTAGTGAAGTAAACGTGCTACAATTGAAGTAATATAAAATTAAGACAACTGACTTCTTACATTAAAATTGAGAATAAATATAAGCCTTGTAAAAAAATTGTTCAGATTATAATTAAATTAAACATGTACAATACAACCTTACTTCGAGGTGCCACCCGCAAGGTACATCCGACGAACATCCTCATGGCGAGAATAAAAAATCAATGATTTGTTTATTATGATTACGAATGTGTGTATTTTTATTATATGTTTCAGTTTCTTTATCTTCAACAAAATACGACAATGTCAATTTTGCTGAAAATGGCTCCATCGATTTTTTTTACAAATGGCCCCGACAATTTTTTTGATTAGTATGTTCTCAAAACATAATAATTTCTACAACTTTTTATTTGAAATATTTCTCTGGGAAAATTCAAATATGCGAGAAAAATTCTAGCAAACAATTTTCTTCAAATATAATAAATATAATTCATACTAAGTATTTAATATACAAAAAAAATCCTGTGACACGTTGCAGTGGTTATTTTCTATTTGCTGTATCAATTTTTTTGTAGAAAATTTCTATAGAGTATTATGAAACTCGAATATCAATGTCAATATTTCACAATTTTCTAAACATTCGTTTTCTAAAAATCGGATTTGTATGAAAATCGAATGGCATCATTCAATCATGGAGCACTAATCAATCAATATTTTAAATTGATCGTATATATTTTATTAGCTAACACTTAAAGAAATAATACAATATTTATTTCGTTTTTTCGGGTAACTACTTATAGTCTGATATCAAGAAATAAAATAAAAATAATAATTAAAATAAAAATACATTTAATATACATTTTTGCTGAAAAGTCAAAAGTCATTCATTAAAAAATGTATTTACTATTTAAAACTAAACTAATGATTAGTGGTGATAACAGAACATTGTAGTTCATTTATGAATAAAAAATGCAGACATTATCATCTAGTGTTTGTTTATATTTCTAATCTATATATTGTTGACTAACTTTTGTGTACTATTGTTAAGGCTATTAACTGATTGTAATTGTTATTTTGCATTAAAGTTTTATCATTATCGTATGTAGTAATTAATTTTACTTAATTTATTTCGTGGTAAGTTAAAAAGATTTTTTTTTTTATTGTGGGCTTTATTTTTACTATTATTGAGTTTTATTACTGCATATTTATAATTTTTATGGCTAAAATCACATATAAAAACGATGGTGGTATTAAAAATTTATAAACTACTGGCTCATTCAGACCGTTGAAATTTTTTTTTTAGATATTTTTTTATTTAAATTAATTTTCTTTGTTTAGTTGCTTAATTAAAAGGTCGTACTATCTATTAAATTTAAGAGATGGAAGGGCAAAGAGTATTAATTGTTTAAATACCAGCAAATGCTACTTATGTTTAAACGAATTGACTTTCCTCTTTCCTTCACAGTACGGAAAAAAATTTATGTATTGCATATCTATTTACAGAAATCGAAAATTATAATTAACAGTATCATTTATTTAAACAGCAAATGGTTGAATTTGAACTATTTGTAATTATAAACATTATTAAAATTTAAAAAAAATATGTTGCTGTACAATCGTAAATAATTTTCGATATAATAGTATCTATGAATTTTGTATTGAAATCAGTTTCACATTTTGTAATCAAAATTACAAAATACCACAACAAAGCTAGAAAACTCATTTAAAGTTGATTCGAAAACAAAGAAGTTATAAGCTCTAAAAGATTATTTTCTATTCTATCTCTTTCTTGAAAACAAAGTTATACATGGAATCTTAGGATGATACAAAAAAGTGATGTCATGATATTGTATGTTCCTATTTGGATAATCAGGATTTTTTACTTTCCATATCTTGCTTCCTGTTAAAGTAACCTTACTATTTTTTTCTATCTCGATTTAAATGTTAGGATGGATTTTTCATGTAGTAAGCGATTTTGTTCATTGATGTCATTATTTAGGTCTAGAATACACCATCAACATTCCAACCTTTTAAATAAAAAGGATCTGAATGTTTCCGGGCCAATTATTGGCCCAATTTTTTTAGAAACCTATTTTTAAGAGATACTCATACTTATTACTTCAGAACTAAGATCGAAAAAAGTCAAAACACGTCAATTTTAAATATCGTTTACCCAGATTCTACTGCCAGTTTTTGAAATTTTTTTGTTTTGTTTGTTTGAAAGTATTTGTAAAGAGTTTTATATTTTTATATAATATATGTTTTACAAACTTTATGCAATATTTTCTAATATATTTAAGTAGAAGGGAGGTCCAGAAAATCGTTGGGCATCATCCAGATCCTTATTATTTAAACCATTCCTAACACAATTCCAATGGCAATATGTGATGCTCTATTATTTCACACCCAAGTCTATCCAGGTCCTGGCCTATATAACAAAAAACTAATACAAAAAATCCGGTTGTTATGAAATATGTATCTTAAGTTAAGATACATAAATAAGTTAAGTACTTAATGTTATGTTCATTGAGAGCCGAGAATTTCGAATCTTTTGTTTTTTCAGCTTATCGCAGATTCTTATGTATATAGGCTAAGACTAATAAATTGTTAATAATATGTTAAGCTAACATCTCCTGTTATAGATAGATGTTTTTATTTGGTAAACAATTTATGTATTCATGTTTAGTATCATAGGGCTTCTTCAATTATTCTTTATAAAAATGTATACTACTATAATTTTGATAAATATACTTTTTGCATAGGAACAAAACTAATTTTTTCCAATACCTATTTAAAATGCATTAAACAAAACACTCAAAGAGCTAATTGCAGAGAAAATGCATTGATCTAAGGAAAAAACCTCGATATTCAATACTTTGTCACATATCTTTAGAAAATTAGGTTGAGTTAAAACATTTTGAAATAGTAATTACGTAGGCCAAATGACGGTGACTGATTTGTATTCAGATCAGTCTAACAGTGTGTAATCTGTATTCAGAGTCGATAAGATTCAAAGATTTCAAAATAAAATATCAATGAAGGATAATGAGTAGTTTACCAACTTTTAAAGGAAATATTTCTTTATTTAATATCTATTCCCCCACTTCAGCTTTCATTCGAGTTTTTTTTGATAATGAAACTGAAACGGCGTGATGTGAGGAACAATCGTCCATAAATTTAATGGGGATCCGTTTTTGTCAAGCATGACGCAGGTAGCAGCTGCATCATAGATGGACTATGCAATTGTTTAAAAATAGAAATACCAGCCGTAATTATAATACAATATTAATTAAATAAATAAGTACTTTAATGATTTGTCGTTAATAGTAAACAACAAAAAATAATTTAACTTACGTGTTTAATAACTTTTTTGTTTGAATAATTAACTTGTTTTCAAAATGGTTTAACCTCGATTCTTTTGATAATACACATGCAATCCATCTCAAACATGAGATAACAAATACTGTACGTATAAGGTAAATTTAAAATCCAAGCAAGAATTGTTAAAAAATGTTTTATTAATATTTTCGATTTAAAACATAAACGCTTAGTTATTAAAAGCTTGAGTTATTCTGCTGCTTCAAGTGGCTAAGTTTGGCAAACCGGAACCTCATTGAAGACTTACATTGGAACTTTTAAAAAACGTAGCAAATAGTTTATTCAAATTATAGTTTTTGATACAATCGTGTATCAAAAGCACCCCAAAATATTTTAGAGAATAAAAACATAAATTTGATAAAGACTTATTTTCTTCCTTATACATTTTTACTGTTATAAGAATTTAATAGATTATTTTCTCTTAAAACAAATCGGTAACCTTAATTACGTCGTATATATATTCAAGCTAGTATAACGCTATGCATTACTGGTTAAAATATGGTGTTTCAAAATTAAGTATTAATTCTGAGTAGTTGTAGACTGAAAAAATTTTATCCTTTATATCCATCTAAAGTTTAAACAACCAAGAATCTCTCTGTTTTTGTTATGTTTTATCTATAAAACTTTAATCCTTGAGCAAGATTTTTCTATAGTAAGGATTTACATTGAATTTCACAAAAAAGTGACAAAAAAAAAAAATTTTATGTAACAGATTTAGTTCAAAAAATGGTTCAATTTTCTGATAATCAACAAAATTGAGAAAAAGTTTCAGTGATTCAATGGTTATTTAAGAATTATTTTAATTCATAATTTTTAATTTCCCAATTAAGGTTAAAGCGGTTGTCATCAGATATCGGCGTTATCAGATATAGGTCCTAGAACCCATTTATAACAAGCATATAAACCCCACATAACTTCAGAACGGTTAGATCGATCGAATTGGGATTTGGAGCGTCCTAGAATATTTTTAAAGATTTCATCCGATTGCTGAAATTGGATGAAATCCTACTTAAAACTTGTATTATACAGAAAATTTATTCATTTTATGTAAAATTTCGGTAGTGGGGCAGTGTTTTGCAGAGTGCCCAGATTAAATCCGGCTCTAGATTCATTCATGAATCAAGTTGGCGGTTTATAGTTTCGATGGTGTTAAATGTTAATTTTCTATAAATTCAAATGGATTGTCAATAAACTGTCTTCGAAAATTAATCTAAAATTGATGATTCTTACTTATCACAACCCGGGTAGAATAAGAATATAAAAAATATAAATAGAAATCATTATCTTAATTTATGTATGAAAAAAAAAAACTCAAAGAAATGAGTACGTTTCCTGTATAATTATTTAATTTATTTTTTAATTATTATTTTTTTAATTAAAGTTGCAAGTTGATATTATAGAGTAGGATAAATTAGTAAACACGTTTATAAATAATAAAATATTTGGTTTTGGAATCTCGAAAACTCGCATGTGAAGGGGAATGCAAAACGTTTAGAATTAATAAGTATTCAACTTAACAAGCATTTCGTTAATAACAAGAAGTTGTTCATAGCTATAACTTTATGTTTATATTTTATGTATATTTAATTAAAAAAGACCAATGGAGTCGGTTTCGAATGTCGAGCTGTAGAGTACAAATAGGTACGATCATTACCTTAAGGAGAAATAACATTTTGTTCAGGTTATGGAGTCTAAATAATTCGGTATACCACGAATTATTAGGGTCAGCGGTTTATTTATATACATATATACACCTTTTTTTTCCTCGTACTTTCAAGTTGGTACCATTTAAATTAAAGAAAAAAAGTATAAAAAATAATTACCTTTTGAAGCCGGCGCCAAAGAATCAATTTTCAGCGCCAGCTTCGTAAGGTCGGTGATTGGTTACAAGGTAATTATGTAAGTTTTAAATTTCAAATTATTTTTCATGTGCGTTTTTATGAAGTCGGATCTTTTTTTGTTGGAAAAAAATTGTTAAAATTGCTTTTGAATGGGTTATACAACCGCAGAAAATGTCTTTTATGTGATCATCATAAATTTATTATGAACCCTTTCACTTACTTCCACTTGGAGATGGCACCTTTTATTTAAATTTCAATGGAAAAGTTCAAAAGTATATTTTATCAAGCAAAGTTTAAAATAAAATTCAATTTATCCCTTGCATACATATGTTAACAAATTTGAAATAATATAGGTAAAAAAGATTCTAAAAATTTATGCACATTTTAATTTTAATGGTTTTGTTTTGTTTCATAATCAAATCGCGTGTAGAGAATCTCCACTGATTTGAATATTAAAACATTCAATAATGCAAATTCAAGTTCACTTAAAGGTGACTCTGCTGTGAACAGTCACATATATTTATTTATATTTATTTTTACTTTCTGATAAAAGATAATGACTTACGCCCCGAAAATGAAATAAATCAAATATATATCTTTGTTTTTTGAAATATTTATATAGAATTGTGATATTAAAAAAATAACTACGCGGTCTTTAGAGGATTATTATACCGTATTATATATCCAGTAAAATTTCATTGGAGTGGAGGCTACACTTGTCTATACTTTTTTATTTGAAAATTCGAAGTTAAGATTGAAATTAATATTCGATCAGCGTCTGTATGAAAGGGTTGATGGCTGAATATCTTCATATTGTATTGTTGTATGAATCGAAAAGATTTATATTGTTCAAATTCCATTGAATTCGATGTATAATTTATACGTATATTTGAATATCGACTCAATAAAGAAAGAAGGGGTGAAAATCTATAATTTAAGCTTATAAAAAAATAAAACACAAACTTTTTTTATCAAATTTATACATACAAATCTTGGCCGAAAATTACAAAAGTTATTTATCTTTTAAATTTTGTGCGAAGTCAATGAGCCGGTAAATGAGATATTTGTCTTCGAATGGTCATCGAATGATTTTCTACTTAAACTTTCAGCGTACAGTTGCCATTATGACGTAGTTTATGATGTAGATCTTAAATATTCGTTACGAATATGTTAGTGTCACATCATTGATATTAATTTCTAACGTTTTCAAATTTTTTTTTCTGTCCAATTAAGAAAGTCAGTCTCTTGTAAAACCAAAACAATTCTTAGGTAATTTTAAAAGTTCGGTAAAGACCCACGATGAAGTAATAATACAAGTAGTGGAAGGAAGCCATGTATTTTACTATTAGATCATTCTATGCCTTTTTTACCGATCTCCTTTTTCCCTACCTATCGTATCATAACAATTGTATATGCAATTTCAAAAAATTGCACATATCTGAAATTAAAAAATGTCCAAGAAATTAAAATAACTATTTATATACCAAATTAGTCATTGGAAATTAAAAAATTGTTTCTGTACACTTTTTGGCGTTGATAGTAGAATTCATGCTTGAAAATTATTCTTCCAGCATATTACATGGACTGAAAAGTCCCGAGCCTAACATATAGATGGTGCTAGTTTTATTGCAGTCACCTTTTTTTCAGTTAATGCTAACCTTCAAAAGACAGCTGTTAATATTTCATGATATTTTATTCATTAGTTTGTGAGTTATTGTGCTGGGAGTGACGATACTTTTGTTATTTTCAAAACAATGGATCAAAAACAATTTCGTGTTTTAATTTTACACTGCTTCTTGGTGGGAAAAAATACCGTTAAAGCGAAGCAATGGCTTGAAAAGTGTTATGGGGACTCCGCTCCATCAGAAACAACAATAAAACGTTGGTTTGTTGACTTCAAACGTGGTCGTAGAGACACCGATGATGCAGAACGCAGTGGACCTTCCAAATGAGGCGGTAACACCAGAAAACATAAAAAAAATCCACAAAATAGTTTTGAATGATCGAAAAGTGAAGTTGCGTGAGTTAGTTGACATCGTAAAGATATCAAAAGAACGTGTTGGCTTTATATTGCATGAGCATTTGACTATGAGAAAGCTCTGTTCAAAGTGGGTGCCACGTTTGCTCACTGTTGACCAAAAACGAGAACGTGTTGATGATTCTGAGCAGTGTTTGGCCATGTTTAAACGTAACAAACCGGAATTTTTGCGTCGATATGTGACAATGGATGAAACATGGATCCATCACTTCACTCCGGAATCAAAACGATCGTCATCTGAGTGAACAGCAACTGGTGAACCTCGTCCAAAGCGCCCGAAAGCACAACAATCGGCTGGAAAGGTTATGGCCTCGGTATTTTGGGATGTGCGTGGTGTAATATTCATCGACTATCTTGAGAAAGGAAATACCATTAACAGTGATGATTATACAGCGTTATTGGAGCGCTTGAAGGCCGAAATTGCAAAGACATGCCCACATATGGCAAAGAAAAAAATTTTGTTTCATCAAGACAACGCACCGTGTCACAAGTCAATCAAAACAATGGCAAAACTACATGAATTTAACTTCGAATTGCTCCCACATCCACCGTATTCGCCAAATTTGGCTCCCGGCGACTACTGTTCGCAGATCTGAAAAAAATTTTCGCCGGTAAGAAATTTCGCGCGAATAAAGAGGTTATCACTGAAACTGAGGCCTATTTTGAGGCAAAAGATAAATCGTTCTACAAAAGTGGTATTGAAATGTTAGAGCGGCGCTGGAATGATTGCGTTGCTCTTGATGGAGATTACGTTGATGAATAAAGCTAATTTTGAACCAAAAAAACTGTGTTTTCTTTGTTAGGTCCGGGACTTTTCAGTCCATGTGTTTATATGTGCAAATTAAGATTAAAATTGTATTAAAAAACGTATTTATCAAAATATAGAAGATATACCCATTTCACAATTGCGCCTTCAATTAATTTTCGTTTTAGCTTACATAGTTGACGTAAAAAAAGGAAAAAATAACAATATTTTTTGCGGCAAACGATAATTCATCATTTGATAATATTTTCTATATTTTTTAATTATTTTGAAAGATATTTGTAAATAATTCGAGGACCAATATTTGTTTCGCAATATCCTCTTTAAATCATGTAGCTTGTGACAATTGTTTCGATTTTTAAATCATACTCATAGTAAAGCTCTCAAGAATCAATTATTTGGAAAATTATTAAAGTTATCAATGCTTTACTACTTAAATTTTTAATATCTCCAGTATTTTCACAAATGACGTCTAATAGATATCTATATAGATCGTAACTTCTATTACTGTTCGGATATAAAACTGTTTAATGTATAATTAACCTGGAATTATGTTTCTTTTTTAGAATATACATAAAGTAAAATGCCGCCCAATACAGAAGAAATTACTGAGGTAATTCAAACACCTCCACCCGACCATAAAGTTAGCTATCCAGAATTAAAGTATCCCTCAATCAGAGCAATGAAAAAGCCTGTAGCTGACATGTGGATTAAAGGCAAACAATTAGATGATAATGCTGAAAATTTATGGCGTATACACAATAAGCTGTATGATTTAACTCAATTTATTGACAAACATCCTGGTGGGAAATTTTGGTTAGAAACATCAAAAGTAAGTGTTACGTATTAATAAACTAAGAATATTATTTAAATTAATTCTAGAATAATTTTTAACAAACGGCTGAAAAAAGCTAATTGTTTTAAACCGGTTATCTTGTTATTTATATTATTGTCATGTTTTCCAATAGGGTACCGACATTACAGAAGCATTCGAATCACATCATATTTCAAATACAGCGGAAAAAATTTTACCAAAATATTATGTACGTGAGGCAAAAGGACCAAGAAATTCACCATTCACATTTGAGGAAAATGGTTTTTATCGAACATTAAAACGAAATGTAGCCCCACTTTTAAAAGATCTACAAAAGAATAATAGGCAAACTGGAAGTGTTTATATTTCAGATTTATTATTAATAAATACGTATGTATTTGGTATAATGGCTGCAATGTTTCAAAGTTATTTGTTTGCTGTAATCTCTGCATTAAGTTTATCAATGTGCACAATTACAGCACATAATTTTTTCCATCAGAAAGATAATTTTCGAATGTATTACTTCAATATATCATTGATGTCTATGAGGTAAGTTTGTATTATATAATTCATCTCACATAGTTTTCATCTAAAACATCTGATGTTACTTTGTATAGGCTCATTGACATTTATTATTTTTTTATTATCTAGATCATTGAATTTGATTATTTATTTAATTTTTCCTATTGGTAAAAGGAGGTACTTGAGTATGTAAACATCGAGCACGCCATTCTTTCAATTTCTGAACCAATTTACGTCCAATTTCTGTATCAATTTTAATGACAGTTTTATATAAAATGAACAAAAATAAACATGTTTAACTTTTGGAATTTTTCGAGGTATAGGCCAATTTAGATCGAAAACCAGTTACAACACGAATTCTTCAAATATGGTTTGCTCGACTTTTTTTTATATATTTCTATTCTTTGCAAATACTTGTAAAAAGTTGTATTTTTTGGCTATACATTTTCTTCAATAAATTTTTACTTCCTCATAGAATTTTGATTATTTCGTGACAGTTTTTCGAACTTAGAATCCACCCAAATAGGAAGAGGGTCGCCGGGAAAAAAATGTGACCAAAAATTCATCCGGTAACATCCGTATCCATAATATTTCAATATTCTTAACATAATTCCATTGTTAGAATTCCGTTCGCGAATTTTTCATAAACAAGTATCTTCAGAATCTGCTCTATTTGATTGTTTAATATACTTGTGTTAGTAAAGGTGCACAAATATCAGTCACGTCATAGTTTAGTCATTTCGTCTCAGTGAGAAATAATATTCGTCTTTGGCAACTTGTAGAGTGTATCTATATGGGCCCGTGATAGTTCTCAATGATTAAGTGCAGCTTCAGTCATAATTCGGTCATTTTTATATTCGTTCCAACCATATTTTTTCATTTCAACTGACGGAATTTTTATTGTGTCACAGTGTGGGAATATGCAATCAATTGGAGTAACAAGGGTTGCACGAATACTGAACTGTCTGAATTAAGACGCGACGAAAATATGTAGATAGACTGGTTATTTCTGATTGAGATTTGCCGGTGAATGAACTGTGACGTGACTGATGTATCTATAGACCTTATCAAGTTTTGAATGTGATATTTCGTGTATAATGAATAATAAATATAAACTTGACAATATAAAAACAATATATTATAAATTGTGTTTAGTACCAAATAAATTGAAAAAATAATATAATAAAAATACTATTTATTATGTTTTATTTTTATATAATCAATTTTATTCAAAAAGCTTATTTTTGCCATATCACATGAAATATCAAAAAACAACACTAAATAATACATAAGTACCGTCTGTAGCCAAATTCGACCATATACCATCCTTAATAATGATCTAACTTAATTATTGTATTTAAATAATCCTATTTGATTTTTTACATAGAAATTTACTTGTGATTTAAGTTTGCATTAAATTTCAACAAAAATTAAAAAAAATTAAAATTTCGGTTTAAATGAGCATTTCTGAGGGATAAAAAATTCAATTTTGAAATATATGTTCCCCTAATTTTTTATCATGGGTCCTTAAATTGGTATATATTTCGAAAGAGAAAAAAAATGTATATTCCTTTTTGAAATGATAGTGAAGAACTTGAAAAAGCTAGAATGAAGTAAATGGCCGCATTCCTTATGTATTTCAAAAATGTTACGAGAAAGGTATTAAGTGCCATTTCGCTTCAGACTCATTATTATACCATGATTAACAGAAATTATATTCATGCTGACTCAACAATCTGCTCAAAATTATCTATCAATTTATAAATACTAAAAATTCCGGAATGTCTACTTATTAATTAAACAAATGAAAACTAAAAGTAGATGACGCATTAATGATTTTAACCAAATTTTATTATACTGGACAATTAAGTAATTTTTCTTTAAAACATTTTTACATTAATTAAATAATCATTTCAGTATAAAATTTTTATTTTATTTTTTGGGACTCCTTATTAATAACAATTTAATACCCAATTCCAACAAATTTCTTTGCTATACCTAAAATTTCAGAACATCGTAATCTTATACACAAAAAGTTATTGATGACAAAATATATATGAGTTCCTTTAGTTGTTGAAAAGTGACTTGAAAAAAAAAAGTATGAGTTCGTCGTTTTTTGCTCGTTTACATAAAATTCAGTATATAAACTTTTTTTAAAATGCAAGCAAATTACATCTTTCGAAATTTCTCACAATCTGTGTGTATTATAAAAAGTTTCAGCTGAGAGATAGCAAATTAAATTTTATATAAAAAACATAAATTACTTCAAAATTTGATAATGCAGTTCAGGAATTTTGAGAGTTTCTACTATAAAGATTCTAAAACATATAATATATTTTTCGTGCATATACCTGTGATTTTAGATAACAGATTTCCCTAGAGTTAATTTAAATATGTTATTAATTTAATTAAATTTTTCTGATTTTGTTTTAGCGAATGGAGAATTACGCATGTCCTCAGTCACCATTTACATACCAATACACTTCAAGATTTTGAAATGATAGCTGTAGAGCCGTTTTTACAATATTTACCAAAACAGAAATCTATATTTGCTAGATATTTTCCAATGATTTACAGTTTTATTATTTACTTTGGATTCTTTTTTGCTCCAGCTCTTGTTAGGTAAACTCATTTTAACGATTAAAAAATATAATTGATTACGGATAAAAATATTTTTACCTGCTCGAAAACGAGAAATCTGTGCAGCTTAGAAGAAGTTGGATATCTGCGTTCAATAATATTTCGGACAAAATATTCAATAAAGGGAAATCGATTTTGGAGTCAAATCAAACCAGTTTTTCAATGTTATATTAAAATAAATGTAACGCAATTAAGTTAATAATGTGAAATACTATACAGTTAAGCATTCTCAGGACCGTCGCCATAGAAAAAACTAATTTTTGATTGATTTTACATTAAAACCATGCTAATTAATGTAGTGTTCTTTTTTGTAATGTGAATAATTACGAAGAAAAAATGTATGAAATTATCTCTAGAATACTTAGTCCACATTATTAATAGAATTGCAAATTTTTTTAATTTTACTATAAAATATTTGGTCTGAAATACCGAATTCAATATTATTTCCTTAAATATGCTATGGAGCATATTTACGATAACATACATATATATATATATATATATATATATATATACGATTAATCGGTAATAAAACTTAGGATTAATAATTTATATTTTTAGGGTTCTTCGTATTATAACTGGCGAAATCAAATTTAAATGGGAATATTTGATTGGAGCCATATTACCAACAGTCATGTATTTATTTAGTGGTGCATCAATTTTGGATGTCCTATTTTGGACTATATTGATTCTTGGTATTGCAAGTTTCCATTTTGCATTTGTTGGGTTAAATGCTGCACATCATCATCCGCATATATTCCATGATGGCGATGCACCACGGTAAAATATTTTTATTTGGCTTGCTAAATAACTAGCAATATTGTTTTGGTGAAGGAGGTCTTATCTTTTCCTCTTGATTTAATAGAAGCTATATGATTAAACAGCTTAGCTAAAGTACATTCCTTATACTTAATTTTTTTTCAAAATTCTATTTTCTGTTACGATTCAATAATATATTTAATATTATTCCGTTATTTATTCCGTTTTGGCTAAATATCGATTTTCTGAAATAATCATTTTTATTAAGATTTAAGTTAGAGATAAAAGAAAAATAAAATATAAATATTGATTACCACAAATTTAAGCTCGAAAATATTGAATTTTAAATAGCTACAACATGCAAGTGTACATACAATTTCGTTATGACAGTTTCGAGTGCTGTATCTCCGGGCCTATAGGAAGAATACATATTAACGAACTATTTATAATAATCTGCCCAATAGTTTTAGAGCTTTACGGCTTTACGCATTCGCTTGAATGAAGTTAACAGAAGACCGCCTGACCAACGGACTGATATACCGGCAGACACGATAAGCACAAAATGTACGTTGCATACGATGATAAAAATATTTATTTTAGTGTGTTATAAATTTCAATCTTGACACCGGAAGAAATTTCTGTAGATTTTTTATGAACTAATGCAGTATTTTTCGATTGGAAAAATATTAAATTTGTTTATAATGGATATAGCATAAATTGAGTTAGTGGTAAATATCATGGGCATATTACCTTTCCTTAGACGAAACACAGAAAATCACACATACATGTGAGATTATGTGCAATATTCGACAAGTGCGTAAGAGATACTTAAAAATTTGAAAAATGTCATGATTTCAGATAATGACATTATAATAGTTTGCATTTAATTTGGGTCGCATCTAATGTTTTCTTTATTTTTAAATAAACACTCTTTCATCTGTTGAACATCTGTTTAAAATATCAAGGTTGTAATTTTTTAATTACTTTAATTATGATAAATAATCAAATTAGATTTAAAAACATAAATCCAACTTGTTTTATTAAAAATGATTATATCATTTAGTTTAATTATCAAGTGTGCTTTTTTTTTCGATAAATTTGATTAAATTTTTAGAAAAACTTGTTTAATTTCGATTCTCTTTACACATCGTTTTCTTTGAAAATGTAATTACATCGGATTAGTTTTCTCAAATTAAAACTTGTGAGAGAAATTTGATAAAAAAACATATTTGAAGAAGGAATCTTAAATTAATCCTTTGTGACCAATTACCTGTCAATTACCTGACAAATCAATTTTAATCTAAAAATATGACTAGAGTCGAAAAAAAACTGATAATTGATCATAAGAGAATGAATAATTATCAATATTTAATTACTTTTTAGTTCTTTTTTTTTGGAATCGGTCCTATTTTTTTGAAGAATTTTTCATTTTTTCTTTTTAATGTTGTCATACTACTACTAAATTTTTGTTTTATTTGTTTTACACAGTCATCAAAAATTTGTATTGTATCCCATACTTCTTAGACCTAGAACTTTTACATCAAAATTTTAAGAGACAAACCTGGAAGAATTTAGATAAAATATTTTATTAATAATTCAGTTTAATTAAAATAATGTCCTCTTACTTTTTGAAATTGATTATTAACATCTAAAGTGGTTTTTATTACAAATAAATATGTTGGAAAATGGGCGTATCTTAAAATAACGTCTTGTATAAACAAAATTGTTTAATATTTTTATTATGAAACTATCATAAAATTTAAATTTTCCTTAATATATCGGGGTTTTATTTATTAAATCTTAGTTGAAGATAAGATTAAAAGTATGAATAAGCCCTTTGAAGCAAAGACCACCTCTAATGCATTTAGTGCCTCTCATTGAGTACCAGTTTATAGTTCTGACCACAGGCCATTCATAATAATAACAAAAAAAGCAGAAATGAAAATTTAAAAAAAAAAAAGATCCTCCGTCAAAAAAATGAACTAAAAAGTAAAAAATAATTTCTAATTAAAAACTTCTATAAATAATTTTCTTGTGACCAATTATTTTTGACCAAACATTTTTATATTTGTTTTATTCTATTGGCATTTGCTCTAATCTCAAAAGTGTTCCACAATTTACCGTAGTATCTGCGTACAAAATTTATGTTTTACTTTACTGAAGTACTTCAATGCACTTCTCGGCTCCTCATACAGAACGATAAGTACAATTAATACATTATACACGTGCAATAATAGTATCTGCAGATATCCATTGATTAGCATACGGAAAGCATAGGTTCATAAAAATATTCTGATGCTTGTATCTGCTATTCTTCTAAACCCCTCAAAATGTTTAGACTACCTAAAAACTCTAGCAATTTCATCTCCATACGTAATTTATGGCCGTCATCTTGTACGTGATAAATTTAACGGTACCCATGGCGTATATCGAATTATCTATCGATCATCGTTAATAATACTTGTAACATGCCTATTTAAATTTGGAAAAATGTATGCATTCGAAGCTTTTTAAGAAATATGTAATTTACTTCAAAAATTTTTCCACGCATTCATTATTCTTTTTTTAATTTTAACGCTGTTTTGGTTGTAAAAATAAACTATGTTGTCAAGATATTTAAACTTATTTGTAAGCACCCTCGTCTTATGTCGTTCAAATAAGCATTTCTGTGACTTATAAAATTTATTTTTCAAATATACATCCCCTAATAGACTCACAATGAAAAATTTTACAAAATAATATAAGGTAATATATAATAATTGATAAGCCGATTTCGCTTGTTTTGACAATCATCTTCAGTAGACCTTAAACATAAATTAGTATATTCATAAATACTAAAATATATAAAAATAAATATATAAAATATGTAAGAAAAATTAATTAATTACCTTATCAAATATAGTAAAATAAACAAATTAAAAATTTAAATAGAAAAATTCTCGTTGAATCTGAAAAGTAAAAAAAAAAATATTGGTTATAATACCTATAAAATTCAAATGGAAATTTAATCCTATAAACAAATGACCTAATAAAATAAAATAATTAAAAAAAATATTAAACTGTTATTAATCCTGTGAATAAAAATATTGATTATAATACCAATAAATATCTACAAGGGTATTTAATCCAGAAACAGACAAAAAATTTTAAAATGTAACCTGTAATAAAATTGAATTACAAAAACACCGTTTAAAGTAGATTTGTGTTACCTGTATCTCTAAAAGGTCAAAATACCACAAGCTGTAAACAAAAATTACAAATATGTCCAAAATATTGGATGAGCCACAATTATATATAAAAAATAAAATTAAAATTTACCAAAATAATTGTTGAGACTTGAATCAGAAGAAACAGTTTTTTGATAAAAACTTGTAAGTATATATAAAAATAAAATAGTAATAAATAAAAATTTACAAAAAATGAAAAAATTAATATCTGAAACAGAAAAACGAAAATTAAACAAAATAAAAAATTTGGTTAAAAATATAATAAAAAATATGTTACAAGTATCAAAAAATAAAAATAAAGCAATAAAACGAATCAAAAATCTACTCCAGTTTAACACAAAACAGAAAACATGTTAAAAATATTGTTCCTATTGTGCTAACCTTTGATTGTCATTCCATTATTTTCTTTACTGCAGGATTATTTTCTTTATTTTGGTATTTAATAATATATTAAGTTATGTTTAAGGTCTACTGAAGATGACTGTCAAAACAATCGAAACCAGTCTAGCAAAATATTAACTTACCTTATTATATATTTCAAAATGACTATCGTCTTAATTTATTTACTAAATTTGACTTTATTTCCATTATACATCCTGTACCTGGATGACCGAGCTTGCTCGGTATTTTTTTTTTTTTTTTTTTATAAATTGTGTTGCAAACACTCATTGACTTCGTGTTACTTAACAACGCCATCTGCTGTTGTGTCGTTAAAGCAATTAGTTGCTCACAAAAAATAGTATTATTATTCGCCAATAGATATCAGGAAGAGTCATATTTTTCAGTTGAGACTACTCGAACGCGTTGATTATCGATAAAACACGAATAAAATGACATTTTCTAAAAATGATTCCTACCTAGATCGATTTATCGCCCCCGAAACCCCCTTTATACTAAATTTCATGAAAATCGTTTGAGCCGATTCCGAGTTTCCAATTATACATATACAAGAATTGCTCATTTAAAGATATAAGATTTAGTTTTTTTGACATTAATTTTTAAACCTATGAGCTTACTTCGGAAAAATAGTTTAATCAACATGATTTCTAAGGCATTAATGTTAGTAAAAATGGACTCGTATCATCTGCAAAATTCAGATTTGATAGTTTCAAGTCATCGACCTTTATTCTATAACGATATAAATCTAATAAACTGAAAACGAACAATTTTGTAGATACTGGGTCACCTTAGTAAATGCGGGGACTTCAATAATATAAAAGAGAAATTGTACCATTGTATTCTTTCTATATTACACAGACACTAATGGTTTGTAGTGGTTAGTTGTGGAAATTAAAATGGGAAAAAAAAATTTATATTCACAAAGCGACTGTTATTATTTTATACCATAGTGTTTTTTTTAATTAACACAGTAGCTATTTTTGGTTCTTACATGTAATTATTGTTTAATTTAATTGCAGAGAGGATAGAGACTGGGGTTTCCTTCAATTAGATGCTGTAATGGATCGTCGTGATATTAATGGAAATCAATTTTTAGTGTTAACAAACTTTGGTGAACATGCGTTACATCATTTATTTCCAACAGTTGATCATGCATTATTACCAAAACTTTTACCAATTGTTAAAGAGACATGTAAAGAATTTAATGTTGATTTACGTATAACATCACAAATTGAATTAATTATTGGACAATTTAAACAATTGATACGTAATAAACCAAACGATAAACCAATCAGTTACTATAATAATAAATACAAATCAAAATAAAAATATTTTCTATTAATCATTACAAAATACTTAAGTTATATGTTAAGACAGGTGGATGCATTAAATTCTCTCTAAAAATACTTAAGTTTAATTATTTAAATTTTTTTTTTGCCAAGAAAACGAACAATGGAAGCCTGCAAAACGAAATATTAGAATGAATTCTTGTAGATTTGAGGTGACTGTGTGATTCATAATTTAATTGTTATAAAAATAATTAAACTTTCGTATAATAAAAGTCGTAAGTCGGATGTCAATGGAATGACGCAAGAGAAATGCAATATTAAACATTTATGTTATAAAACGTCTTATAAATGTAAAAAATTCGACATTTTCAAGTATCTTACGACTTTTGATAATTATTTTAGAATGTACCTATCAGGGAGAGTAATCTACTGTCAGATCATTTACCATATTGATTATATTAATTAATGTAAATATGTACTAAATCTAAGTCATTAAATGTTGTAAGTGAATATTTTTGTTTATTTTATTATTTATTTCTATAAAACTACTAACTTTAAAATCAGGCCCTAGCCATAGATTTTGTAAAAAATGTTTGACGTTTTATGAATGAATCATATTTGTATTATGAATGAAAACTAATATAGGAGCAGAATCAGTGACCAGTTCTAGATGGTTATTTAAAAAATCATCAAACCTGACAAAAATCAAAAAGTCACTTCTGGTATCTCTACTTGGCCGGGATATTCGACTCTAAAATTTTCAGGAGGGTATGAAATAGGATTTATTATTAGTGTAATAAAATTTTAGGTAATTACTTTTGACAGTATTTGAATTCCTGGAATTTTTGCCAAAGCATTTACATTTCTTCTAATTTTTAACAGAACGCTATGGATACTTAAAAAACAAATTTCATTTTTGTCATTTTAACATAATAAATAAAAAAAACATTTACAACAATCTATGTAAAGGGTGAGAACAAAATTCCATCACTAAAAATCTTCCAGAGCGAAAAACTTGTTCGCGTGAGTGCAAGTGAGACAGTAATACAGCAACCTCGGGATGAGAGAGAGAGTACTAATTGGGTATTTGTTTTAATTATACATAATGAATTGACTTTACAATTTGTTGAAATATCACTTAAGGAAGATTTTTCAATGGTGCGATGGAGATCAGCTACCACCTACAGCAAGTGATGCCATCGCAAATGACAACATCGCTATGGAAGCAAACTGTACCAGTATCGATGGCAAGTGTATTTTTTCTATGAATTACATGTATATATTAAATAATACATATAAAGTCTTGAAATAATAATTATTATTAATATTGTCATATTATGGAATGCTTTTATCATCACATTGAATTGATAGAAGAGGGTAAAATACTTCTATATACATTAAAAATTCGGCGATCAAGATAATGCACAGAACGAAGAAGGTTAATAAACAACTGAATAATTCCATTAGCAACATAAATTGTGTAATTTTTAATTATTATATAATAAAATTATTCACTTGTATATGTTTTACTCTCCATATATTCTTTCTCTCTAATCCGTAGGTTGTAATATTGCTGTCTTACTTGCACTGACACGAATACGTTTTCGCTTTGGTTATTAGAGAGAAAATTTCGTTCTGAACTATTATTTATTGTGCATATATTTTATCTATTCTAATAAAAGTTGAAAACTGTTAAAATGTCTTTTTTAAATAAATATTTATAGCATTCTGTTTACATTTAGGAGGAATGCAAATGTTCTGGCAATAATTCCATGAATTCAAATACTGTCAAAAGAGATTTCTAAAATTTTTGACTAATACTTTGACTAAAATGAATTTTATTTCATAACCTCCTTAAACTTTAAGGGAACTTTACCCCATCCTCAGAGGGCTACCAGAAGTGATTATAATGTTTGGTAGGTTCATTGGTTTTTGGACTATAAAGAAAAATGAAAATTAATGAATTCTAAAACAGTGGAGCATTTTAATCACGGTGCTAGTAGAAAAATATCTGCTACGATGTGATATAGAACTTTCTATTACCATTACATACTTTTGTAGAAATATTTTAAACATTTTTTTAATATTAATTCTATTATTTAAACGAATGCCAATAATAATACAAAAAAAAACCTGATAAATAAGTAAATAAAAGAATGTTCATAGGAGTATGTAGATAAATAAGATTAGTTGAATTTTCTCCGTTATTTGAATTGATGATTAAAGAAAGAGAATCCGATAATCCAATTCCAACCAAAAGCTTTTCGGCACAACTAAATGCAATTTGCAAACAAAATATTAAGATTGCTCAATTTTAGATAAAGCGTTCGAAAAGATATCGATGTCACAAATATATGTCTATTTCTAAATACCACTTTTTGGATTCAGGGAACCTCAAAACATGTATTTTCGGCAAACAATCAATATTGAAATTTTAAAGAAATTTCAATACTTCCTTTTACTAGAAGTAAAAGAACTATAATAAATGAATTTTAGTATAATTTGACAATGTAAAATAATTTGCAATACTTAATCAGAAAACTATTTGTCTACCATTTAAGAATCATATTTCCCACATCTGTCTTATCTTTAGTTTTATTTTAATTCGCTGTGTTAAGTATACTAGCAAGTATACTTACAAGACTCTATAAATAAACATAAATAATTCATTAAATAATCAATTAACCATATTGTTTGATAAACAATTCCATAAAATATAAACAAGATAAATAGATTAAAAAAATGCCATCATGAACACCAAATTTCTTTATTGGTTTTCATTAATAATAAATTTTACCGTCAATTTTGATTCGCCGGGCGTTTCTTGACGACAAATTTTTTCTATAATTTCTGATTCTATATTGTATTTGAATAAGTTGTATAAATTTGAATGAGCGACCTTTTAAAACCCTGCATTTTAATACTCCACTCGAAAGATATGAGAAAAAAATTTTTGAAAACATTTTGACACCAGAAAATCTTAACTAACAGTAAGAATTGTTACTCGATATATGGTTGAGTAAGAATAACATTCTTAAAATAATCTAAATATGCATTCCATACAGACCCTCCCCCCAAAAAATTTCCAAAAATCAAAGTTCTTAGAAAAATAAATTCCGTAAATCTGAGAAACAGTTGTCTAAATTCAATCTAAAATTATGTTAAATGTATTATCAATTTATTCTGAATTAAAAACTTCTTTGGTTTCTATTTATTAACATAAAATTTTTAATACCTAAATTTATTTGTTAGAGGCTGATTTTTACAAGTTAATTTTTAATTATAAAAATAATTTTATAAATAAAAATTGTTTTTTTTTTTTTTTTAATTTAAGGAGGATTGATACATCTGCTATAATTACACTCTTTAATTTAAAGTATATTGTATTTCTTTCAAAAAAAAAAAAATTGATTCTGAAGTTAGTATCAGCATTTTATTTTATATTTTGAAATGTTGTTTCGCAAAATCACTACGATAAGCTTTCCGTTTTCATGTCAATATTGTGCATACCAAATTTCATTGCATTTCAGTAATTAATTTTTGAATTATTTGTTCAAGAAAAATTATAAATATTACATTGAGTGCTATCTATTTAAAATGTAGAAAATTTTATTGTAGAAACGAACAATTGTGTTTACGCATTTTTATTGTTTATGATGTTACTTTAGCACTAAAATTTGATAATGTTCACATTTTCATCGGTGCATTTTACCGCGGGAACTATAATGACCCTCATTCAGTTATTTCCAAATAATTGGATAATAGCTTCAATTTTGAGATTTCCATAAGAACACTTTTTTGTAGAGAATTAAATTTTCTATTGGAATACATATTTAAAAAAATTTATTCGCTCTTTTTGTTAATCAAAAAATTCTAAAAAGAAAGCTAAAAATTTTGTAAAAATTACGTTTTCTATTTTTCTTCAATAATTCATAAGGTTTTTTGTAGTTATCCTAGATAAA
The DNA here is from genome assembly GCA_020423425.1 of Chrysopa pallens. Lineage (NCBI taxonomy): Eukaryota > Metazoa > Arthropoda > Insecta > Neuroptera > Chrysopidae > Chrysopa > Chrysopa pallens. The sequence continues at coordinate 83,222,357 of CM035592.1, read as the reverse complement.
TACATATGATTAAACAAATAACTAACAGTATTAACTGTTAGAAACTCGACATTGGGCTAGTATAACTGCATGACATATTTTAATTTTTAATCATTAGTATTCATAAAATATTCTAAAGCAGCTTGTACAGATATAAATATAATTATACTTATTAATATGCATCTTTGTTTATTTTGAAAAGACAAAAATTTTATGTTTTTGATTTTTGATCTATCTTTTATGGTATAAAAGTCAAAACGGTAGGACAACGTTCAAAAATAAACATCACTCTCATTTTTTCTCATGCTATATGTAAAATGCAATATTTAATTGAAATTATCTGAGGTTGTATACGGTAAATTACCTTTAAACTTCAACAGCGTTTATAATTTTGCATTTAATCAAATGCTTGAAAGATTTTTTAACATTTTACTTGGTTAACCTGACTACCTTAATTTAGAATATACAGTAAAATCACAAAACTTAATGAAAATATGTATTTTATAGGAGTTGAAGTACTTACGGGTAGAGAATATATTGCTATAATCTATGGTATTTTACCGATATAGTCCCTAATTAGTTCTGACTTAAATCTCATAATAGAATGGTATGATGTGAATGAAATCCAGAGTTCTTGATATTAATAATGACTTATTTTATTAAAAATTAAATGTTCTTCGATAAAAAAATTGGTCTTTGTTTTTTGAAGTGTTTAGAATGTGTTGATAATTATTTTCTAGCTTATTTGAAAGTTTAAATCCTCTAAAAATTTTCAGTCAAAGAGAGGACACTTCTGGTATTTCTATATAATAATAACAAATGGATTATAATTATACTTATAAGTGTTTATTAGCTTAATTCGAGCCGAAATTGTGGCGAATTTAAACAGTTGACGAAAATTAGTGTATTTAAAAAGAGTTTGGAGGACGGACTGGTACACGAAAATTCTTAGGTGATGACCAATTAGGTGATTCTATATACTTACAACAGTACCGAAAATTTTGTTACAGCCTTTAATATTTACACTAGCGTTACAAACTTTAGACTAAAAATAATATAATGTACTAATATATTCCATATACGTCTAGTATAAAAATATTTACTGTTGGGCATTCGCAAAATAAATTCAAATCAAAAGCTGTATCACCATATCGTAACTATGTACTACATGTTACGGTTACGAGACAAAAGGTTTGCAGGTGCTGCGATGTTACGTTATTGCTATGTGTTGCGTAGCGTTCCATCTGTTTATCAAGCATTATACGTTCAGTTTTTAACGTGATTCTCTGCAGTGATAGTACGTTATTTGACAGTTATGATGTTAACTATTGATTAAAACTAATAACAATACTAAACTAAATAATTATACGATTTGTAAGTATGAATAATTTAAAAATGAGGGTCGCAGCATATCATTTATTTTTTGGGCCCCCTACTGACGTAACGTAATTACTGATCTAAAGCGATCAACATAGTTGAGCAACATTATACACAGTTAGTACTAGGATGGGTGACCATATAGGATTACTGTGTGTTGTATAGAATATCCCTAATGTAGTCACTATATGACCTAAGTTGTTGAAAAAGTTACTTAAAATAAATAAAAAATAAAAAAAATCAAATTTTTTTTTTGAAGTTTTTTTCAAGATCAAATCATGCCTTTTAATTTTGTTATAATGCGGTGGATGTTTTGAATACCAAAGTTTTTTTTTTTGATGGTAAATTTCAATAAATTGTATTATATTTTATTCATTCCACTCCATATGAATTCAATTAATTCCACACAATCTACGCTATTCGTCATCTAGCAACAGTTTTTTATGCAATTGAAACTTACCGACAATTTGTGGGACACGTAACATCGTTGCGTATCAAGTTTTATTACGCGACGGTGTAACGCGTTCACGCCCACACAAATATTGCTGGTACGCGCCTAAGTTGCGTTACCGCGTTACGTTACGAACGAATGTTCTACGTGTGTAGTTTAGAATTTTGGTTGTCAACTACGTATTTTTAAGAATCGATATTAATAATTATTAAAATTAATATAATACTCTAAATACACTTATGAAGAGTTTTTTATAATAACTTGTATCTTAGTTATATATGTTAATTAGACGAATTTGAGCAGGATTTTTCGGGGAAGTGTCCGAAAAATGTGTCAAACAAAAATTTTAAAAATAAATATTTTATGTATTTGAATATTTCGTCTGTTATGGTTTGATGGCTCGAGGTTCCATGGGACCAAATTGATCGAATTTGCACATTCACGATCTTATAATTCACTTTTTATGTCAAAATACGCACATCAACTTGTGTCATGCTATTCATTCCCCATTAAATTTTCTTAATGACACATACCAAGTATTTCCGGAAAATATCACCTTAGGTATATATGAATATATTTTTCAAATGATAATAATTTTTTTCTTTTCTGCTTTTAAGTTTCACATTTTTCCTGAATACCAAAAATCCCTACAAAATCAATTTTTTATATTTAGACACTTTTTCCAGTTCTTGTTAACCAGATTTTAACAAAAACATTCTTCTGCTGATACCTTGCCTAACGGTAAGTTTTTGAAACAAAATCTGCAAAAGTTAAATATTATTTGTTTTAGGCCAATTATTTTGGACGGAAAATAACAAAATATTCAACAAAAAGTTTTTGGCTTTGCTCGCGAATTTTAGTTTATATCAATTTCAAGTATATTCGGGAAAATTTTTACCCATTCAATTCTGTATAAATAAATTCCAGGCCAGAAAACTTTCGTACATCGATCAAAATAATTATGACCATAAAATCATTCTGATTCCCTTGAAAACGGTAAACATTGGCTGACATATATGGATGGATTTAACTTTCTGTCCCTCACTTTTGTTAACAGATGATTTTCACCTTACTAAATTGCCTTTAATAATTTCAATCGAATGTTTCAATATTACTTTCGTATATTATTAATGCAATAATATTGATCGTTCAAGTCAATTAACCATTTTTAATGACATCTAAAAGGAATAGTAAAAAAAATAATAAAAACACAATTAAAATGATAACGATATCAATTTGTTTATTGGTGCTTGGCTTTTGTTCATCATACATCGTCTGTCTCACTCTTACATAATATATAATATAATAGTAATAATAATAATAGTAATAGTGTACAAGTAATAATAAACAAATAAAATTAAATAATATTTAATTAATTATAATTCTAGTATTTTATGAAAATATTTTTTATTTATTTAGGCACAATGGTATCGTGAGATCTGCGATAAAATTGCGGCAACAGGGCTGTGTTAAGATGGCAGTACGTGTCTCTAATAATAAAAATAGTTTGTTTTAGTAGTCGCAGTAATATCCAGGTACGGACGAACCATTTTTATATCTTCTTTATTTATCATAATAAAGGTGTTATTTTATTTTGTTTATTAATTTGTATGTTTAATATTTCGGAATATATTCAAATATAATAATTAATTGAAAATTATTATTATATGTTCATGTATAATAACGAATTAAATAAAACGAAAAAAAAAAATTAAATTAAATTAAATTAAATTAAATGAAATTATAAAATTAACGAATAAAATGAATGCTTGTATTTGTTTAAGAAACCAATCTATAAGTAAAAATGATATGAAAAAAAAAGATTGGTTGTGATTAATTTCGTTTTAACACAAAATTAAAATAAAGATTTATTTTTCAAAATATACAATAGCCTTTTTAAAAATAAAAGGTAAAATGTGATGTTTTTAGATTTCCCCTTCGGGGTGGAGGTCGAACCTAGGTGGGAAGCTGAATCCGTCCAACTGTGGTCGAGCCAACGATCGGTGAGGCTGAAAATGAGAAACAGTAATGTAAGTACTTTTCATCAAATTATGTATTGCTAAGCACACCATGCTAGGGTAATATCGATACGAGCACGTTTTTAGTACATCGTATCAGGCAAGAAATACATCTGTTTCTTTTTTTCTAAATATCTTACTAACTTACAAGTAAACTTGTGGTTACTCCAGCGCAAGTTTGCGCCCCTTCGGCTATAAGAAAATTGAAGGTATATTTAAGCATTTTGCAATAAGCATAATTAATTTAATTTGAAATTTTTTCTAAGAGTGTTACTTACCGCTGGGCTAGCACCACGAGCAGTTGATCCGGAACGTCCCTTTGCACGGAATTTGGCAATAGCTTGTTCAGCTAAGTCAGCTCGTTCTTCGGCTTCTTCTAATTCCTGTTGAGCCTTTCGGAATTTGGCAAGGTTAAGAGCAGCAATTTCTTCTGCTTCTTCGATCTGCCTCTTGTATGTTTTGATCTTTTGTTGAAGTTTGTCTACAAGATCTTGCATACGTTCGTGGTTCTTGCGGTCTTCTTCAGATTGGAAGCTCAATTCCTTAATGCGACGTTCTGATTTACGTAAGTTCTTTTGTGCGTCAGCGTGTCGTCTTTGTTCTCCATCAAGTTCATTTTCTAATTCACGTACACGTTGTTCCAATTTTTGAATTGCCTTCTTTCCACCTTTAAGTGCGTTAGCTTCAGCTTCATCTAATCGTACTTGCAATTCTTTGATTTGTGTTTCAAGTGCCTTTCGTAATTTTTCTTGAGTTTGTGCATGGTCTTGTTCAGCACGGAGTTCATCAGCTAATCTGGCAGCATCAACCATAGCTTTCTTGGCTTTTTCTTCAGAGTTCTTAGCTTCATTAAGAAGTTCATCTAAGTCAGAGTGTAAAGTTTGGAGCTCTGATTCGAGTTTCCTCTTAGCAGCAGAAACAGATGCATTTTGTGCTGATAATTCGTTTAATTGATCATGAGCATCAGCCAATTCTTGTTCGGCTTGACGGCGACCGCGGTCAGCTTGTTCCAAAAGTGTTCTAGATTCTTCAAGTTCGTTTTGAAGAGCATTAGCACGACGTTCGGAAATGCCAAGTTGTTCACGAGCATCATCACGGGCACGTTGTTCTTCTTCAAGAGCAGTTTGAACATCTTTAAGTTGTTGTTGGTAACGTTTAATGTTCTTTTGTGCTTCAGCATTAGCTTTATTGGCATGGTCAAGAGCAATTTCCAATTCGTTGATGTCAGCTTCCAACTTCTTCTTCATGCGAAGAGCCTCAGCCTTACCTTTAGCTTCGGCTTCAAGAGATGCTTGCATTGAGTCCAATGCACGTTGGTGGTTTTTGCGTGTGTTTTCGAATTCTTCTTCTTTCTCTTGGATGCGGCGATCAATTTCTTGACGTACTTGAGATAATTCGAGTTGAGCACGAAGTACTTTGTTTTCTTCTTGTTCAAGAGCAGCTTCGGCTTCTTCAAGAGCGGCTTGAAGTTCATCTTTTTCAGCTTCAAGGCGTTTTCTTGCCTTTTCAATTTCATGGATGTTGCGTCCACCTTCTCCAATTTGGTCGAGTAAGTCTTTGACTTCATCAGCCAAGTTCTTATTTTCACGGCGAACAGCTTCAAGTTGTTCTTGTCCTTCTTCATAAGCTCCCTTGAGGCGGAAGAGTTCTGTGGAGTAGTTGCGGCATTCTTTTTGGCTAGCATCAAGTTCAGCAGCAAGGTCATCAACTTTAAGTTTCCATTCACCAATAATTTTGTCGAATGCTTTTTGTTTCTTTTCAGCAGCATTAGCAATTGCGGTAGCACGGTCAACTTCAAGTGATAAATCTTCAACTTCTGTAGCAAGACGTTGTTTAGTCTTTTCAAGAGCCAAGCATTTTTGGTTGAGTGATTCAATTGTTTCTTCAGCTTCAGCGAGACGAGCTTGTAATTTGCGTTTAGCTTCTTCAAGTTCTTCAGCGCGAGCAACTCCTTCAGATTCGTATTTGGATCTCCACAATTGAGCTTCAGCGTTAGCTTTGCTGAGTTGACGTTGTAAGTCAGCTTTACCTTCAGCTTCTTCTTCAACTTGTTCACGAAGGTTGTCCAAATCGTGTTCCAAGTTACGGAATTTGCCGAGTAAAGTAGCACGTTCGCGGCCTTCTTCATCAGCAAGACGTTTAGTGTCTTCAAGTTGTGTGGTCAATGAAATCTTGATCTTTGAAAGTTGGGAGACTTGTGATTCGGCTTCTTCGAGTTGACGGAGTAAATCTGAGTTTTCAATTGAGAGCTTCTTCTTAGCAGCATCGAAGTCATTGAGTGTGCGGTTGGTTTCATCTAATTTGCCTTGTACGTCATTAAGTTGTTGTTGAAGTTGTTTGGCAATCTTTTCTGCGGCAGCCTAAATTACAAAAATGACAATTTATGTAAAAAAATTATGCATATAAAAAAATTACAATCATATAATTAGCAACCAGATAGGTTAATTAATTTATTTGTTTTTATAATTATTATTAAAAATTTTTTTGGACGTTAGTAACACATTAGTAGGGTAATAAAATTTATAAATATATATTTTTTTTAAACTTAATATATAATATTGCGTTCAGCTCCTGTTCATTAATAAAAGCAAAGATTAAATGTAATAGCTGTTTCCTTAAATGCGGAAGCGTATTTTCCTAAAAAAAAGAATACCTTCTCGTTTGCAAGATGGTCAACTCCAGCACGGAGATCGTTCAATTCACCGAAGTATTGGGCCTTTTCTTTTTCAGCTCTAAAGATACATATTAAAAGTTTATATTATTTTACATGGTAACACATTTATATTTTATTTCAGGGCTGAACTTTGTCTGTAAACAAAAATGGATAACACACACTTGGAAGGATTTATTGATCACTACAAGGGAAGTGCTACAGATCGTGCAACATATCTGCAGCTTTACCTTCTCTCGTGCTACTTGATCAACAGCGAGACGTGTATTATTCAACTCATCATGAACACGAGCACGATCATTTTCAGCCCTGTTTTATTTATTTGTAAATTATTATTTAATAAAGTATATGAATTTATTTATTTCAAATAGCATTGAATAAAAGGAACCAAAAAACTTACCGGGCTTTCATTTTGTTGAGTTGGTCAATTTGTTCACCCATTTCAGCTACGGCATCATTGTGCTTCTTACGTAAGTTAGCCAATGTACCTTCATGTTGGATGTTGGATTCTTCGAGATCACGTCGAAGTTTGCTGAGCTCAGCTTCACGTTTCTTGTTGAGTTCAATTTGGGCAGATGTTGCACCACCAGCTTCTTCAAGACGTTCACCAAGTTCTTCGAGTTCACGGGCCAAATCGGCACGTTGTTTTTCAGCTTTGGCACGTGCTTGACGTTCAGCTTCAACTTCTTCTTCAAGTTCTTCAATGCGAGCTTGCAATTCCTTAATTTGTTTTTGTGTTTTGCCAACAAGTGATTGTTCATCTTCCAATTTGGCTGACAAGGATGAGATTTCTTTGTCTTTACGTTGAACAGTTTGTTCAAGTTCTTTCTTGTTGCGTTCTAAGTCAGCAACAGCTTCTTGGGTAAGTTTAAGGTCACCTTCAACTTTCCTCTTTGATTTCTCAACATCACCACGTAATTTCTTTTCACGTTCCAATGAATCTTCAAGTTCATCCAAAGTTTGTTCAAGTTTGGCCTTAACTTTGTTTAAGTGGTTAACTTTGTCTTCAGCGGCTTGAAGTTCTTCAGCTGTTTTTTGGTTAATTTCACCTTGGTTCTTCTTTTCTTTGTTCAATTTGTTGATGAGTTCATCTTGGTGAGCGATCTCATCATTCAAATTGCGAATTTGATGATCTTTGGTGGCTTTGTCTTGTTCTGATTTTTGAACAGACAATTCAAGATCTTCAACATCTTTCTTCAAACCAGCAAGCTCTTGTTCCAACTTCTTTTTAGCTTGGTGAAGTTGGTTACGGGCATCTTCCTCTTGGGTAAGACGGTCTTGAGTATCCTATTAAAAAAATAAAATAAAAATACAAAATTACAAAATTAATAAATTTTAAAAATAAATTAATAAAATATTTAAAAATAAATTTTATGTAGGTATACTATTTAAAAACAAATAATAATAAATGATTCATAACGCGAATATAATTTTCTATCGAACGTATTATTTAAAAATAGACTATGATAAATATTTTCAGGTGAAACATAACAGATACATAAAAAATATGTTATAGTCGTTATTTCCAGTGAATATAAATATTTGCGTTTGAATCCAAAAATAAACTCTATATAAAAACGTTTAAATTAATAATCGTTCCAGAGTGGTAATTATGTACTACATAAAATTTTATTTAAATAGATGAATTCGCAATTTATTTATTATAACAACAAAAATAATTAGTTTTACTTACATGTAATTGTGATTCTAAATCAGCTTTTTGAGCTGCGAGTTTGTTTGCCTTTTCGGTTACTTCGCCTAAACTTCCCTTTTCACCAGCAAGTGAATTCAAAAGTTGGGTTTTTTCTTCCAACAATTTTGCATGAAGTACTTCAAGTTCTTTACGAGCTTTTTCTTCACGTTCAAAAGCTTCTTGAGCTTTTTGTGCTTTCTCTTCCAATTTCTGTAACAATTCCTCAGCTTTATCTTTTCTGGTTTGATAATGTTCAATTATTTCAGTATTTGAGTCACTATTCTCCATTTTGAATTAATTGTTATATTTAAATGAATTAATTTAAAAATAAATTAAACAAATTATTTTATTTAAAAAATTATTCCCGAATTATTATTTAAAATTAATTGGAATATTTAAACCCGTATTTATATCGATTTAATAATATCGTTTCGATTTCGTATTTATAATTCGCACTACACTCATTTCACTAGTTGGAAATAATGTGAAAGAGTTGAATGCTGGAGTGTAACTAAAGTGTTCATATTTAAGAGGAGTTTAAGTAGTCATCATATTCCAGAAAAAGTTCATGTGTGGGTGCAAAGAAATGTGTTGCAACGCCTTAGTGAAAAATTATATATGTGATTCGCGCATATTAAAAATACACATTTTTTTATACGATACATGATATACACCGTTTGGTACCCGAAAAAAATATCCCCTTCTCCAGAATTATTAATAATCAGATCAAATAAATTGAAACGTAAAAAATATATACATTAGCGATATGTATCTCATTTGGACGTGTGCCAATTTGTTATTAAAGAAAAATTTGAGCTGGACATATAAGTATGTATCACCTCGCCAGGTAAATAAAATTATTAATTTTTTTTTTTTTTTAATCATATATCCGTGAGGTCATTTTTTCATCTCAGGTATATTCATATTCATAAAAATAGTTTTTGAAAATTAATGAAGTTGTTACTTTGTACCTACATACTTTCTTCTTCCGCGATACAAAAATATATTTTACGAAATGAATATTTCAGGTACATGGAATTTTATGTGGGATTTCAATATTAACTCTACCGTAAGAATTATCCTACTTTTTAAAATCATGCCGATTTTTTTTTTTTTTTTTCATTTAATATGTGATTAATTTAATTTGGTTTAGATTAAAATTTTAAATGTACGTAAACGTGAAATCTTGTTAAAATAAATGACATTTTATATTTAAAATATGAAAAAAATAAATAAATATTTAACATCAAAGTGACTTTTGAAGATCAAAAGAATTGTTAAAAAACAACTTTTTTGTAATCCAATATTTGAAAATGTTTATACTTACGGCAAGTTCGTCTTCGACTCTGGTGACGTTGAGAAGAGGTTTGACCTTTTGCCACAATTTCCACCATGGCCAGGTGCGGAGTTGTAAGTATTTGCGCAAGTTTCGTTGTACAACTTGGAGGGCAAGACTATAAAAAAAGAAAAAAGGCAATTTATTTTCAATTATTCAGAAAAAGTTTCCATATTAAATTACCGTTGTTCTTGTAATTTGATGAAGTCTTTTCTTGAAAGGTAACCACGAATCCATGATTGCATCCAAGAAAGGATCTTTGAAAGACGTTCATCACGAAGTTCTTCCATTTGACCCAAGACACCAGCACGGAAGAATACCTATATATTTCCCAAAGTTCCCCCATAATATTTAAATTAATACAAAATTCTTTACTTGGGTAAAACATACATTAAGCCACAATAAATTAGCCATAATTGAAATATATTTAATTAAAAAAATTATTTTTTAAATAAATATAAAAATATAAAAAATTTTCTGAATAGCCAAACATAAAAGGAGCAACATACAGCAATTAGTAAAGGGAATGGAATGTTACATTTAAAATATGGGTAGGATGTGGATTATAAACAGCGGAGGTTTTATCCAAGCAAGGTTTATCACCTTTGTTTTGCCCATTCTAAATTGGTCAGCTTCCATGTTTACGGCTTCTAAAATTATTTGTGCTGCTTTTTCTGGAGTGCATGGCTCCTTGATTTGATTAGCGCACAGAATTTTGTATCTGTGTTTGGTATAATAAGTTAGTGAAAAAAAAAAAAACACAAATAAAAAAATGTTAAAATTCATTAAAATTCTTATCAAATTGTCAAATAAAAAATGTATTTTAATGATGAAATTTAAAAGATTGTATTTTTTAATTTCATAAGAATTTTAACAAATATCCAATTTTCGTCTTTCTGCTTGTTCTTTCGGCAGTTTAGACTTAAAACAGAGGAATAAATATCGGACAATGAAACACTGAAAAAAAAACAACATCGCATGGTACAAAATTGGTGGTATGTTGCCCAGTTATAATTGTGGCAATTGATACCTAGTATAAATATTTCACCATTTTGTAAATAAAGTTTTTGGAAGCGAATAATAGAGAAAAGGAAATCCTATATTTCTAAATATCATGCCTTGGTGTGTCCCAAACGGTACATATCAGGATCAAGACCAGTTGCGTCCAAGATGTGTGCAGCTGCTTTCTTAATATCAGATTCTTTGTCTACAGCGGCAGGGTTGAGGATCTTGTAACTAAAGGGTAACACGTTGATGCATTGAAGTATTAAGAAGTCTCATAAAAGTTGAAGAGTATTAGTCACTTAGTTGAATAAAATTTTTTTATAAAAATAATAGTGAATACGAATTTAAAAGAAGGCATTGTGAAAATTCGCTGATTGAAAGTAACATTGCATTACAATTTTTTTTTGAACTACATATTTGCAACATTTTTAACAAAAAAAAAATTTTATTCAACCTATATGAAAACTATAAACTAAGGACCTAGGGTTCAATATAATGTAGTTATCTAAATACATTTTTTATTGTGGATCATTCCTACAAAGTGCACTAAATATTTGGGATAAAATATGTGACGGGTCAAACAAAAAAAATTTCTATCCATCATAACATGTAGAGGTATTTCATATCACAGAGGACTAAGAAGGGTCATTTTCAAATTATCTTGCCTTTGTATGACCACAACGATAGCTTTCTGGATCTAGTTTGATTGATTCAAGACATTTTTCTGCTGCTTTTTTGGGATCCTTTTCGGCAGTCATTATAGCAGGGGCTAAGATCATGTAACTATATTCACGAGAATAAATAATTAATCAAATATTCAATCGAAGTTGATTCCTTATTAAAGTATAATATTAAAAAAAAAAAAAAATAAATAAATAAAGTACATATTTACCGAAGTTTGAAATCTGGGTACACCATCCTGTTGGGGAAACCTTTACGACAAATACGGATACCTTCAAGTACACCGTTACATGTCAATTGATGCATTACAAGATGTGAGTCAATGACACCTAAGAAGGATAAAGGATAATGACACATTTGTCTTCTAATCGATTGATGAATATCATTTTAAAAATTTTCAATAGTGATTGTCTTACTACAAAACTGGTAATAATATATTTGAAGTCAAATGATGAAAATTTTCTAAATGATATGCAATCAGTTGAATTTTTTTACTAACCAGGTTGTTTCAATTCGTTGGGGATGATACAACGAACGAAGTGAGGTTGAGTTGATCTCAAAGTGGTCATTAAGTTGTTCAATTGTTCCTATAACATAATACCAATCAGTTAAAATTGTCTTTTTTTTTTTTTGAAATTCTTGCATAATAAAACAATACATTCGAAGTAAAATGTAAAATGTATATTAATTATAATTATAATTTTAGTAAGAACACCGTGATTTTATTTCAAAATGAATAAATTATTATTAGTTTTTATTAGACAAATAAAAATTGCACACCTTAAGTACTACGATTAATTGGGTTAGAGCAAAACTTGTGAGCATTTTGTGACGTATTAAGAATATACCATTTTAACTTGGAACTAGAGCAGTGATTGTATGAATTTTTACTACTCTTGTGTCTTCAGAAAAAAAAAATGTAAAATAAATTATTTGTACAGGTTTAAAATAATATTTTATATCAAGTTGGTCTTTAGCCCTGTCATAATAATAGCTAGAACCGACCCATTGATATTTATCATGCTAAAAAATAATAATTAAAAAATTGTGATCTAAAAAAAAAAAATATATACAATTCGTGAAGTTATAATAAAAACTCTTAAAATATTTTCTGACTTTGGATGTAATTTTTTCAATCAGAAAATGTGAATGATAGAACAATTCCAAAAAAAAAAATCCAAAAATATACATTTTGAGAAAATTTTGTAATCACCTTATAGGCAGAAGATACAGTGGCGAAACCACCACCCTTCTTACCACGACCACCTCCTATAGTCATAGACAAATACTATTAAAGCAAATTCGTGCAAAACAAATACAGTTTAAGTATGATTTGTGGGAAAAATTATCTTAAGTTCGAGCTTAACGATTCTTGAAAAAAAAAAATGAAACAGCATGATATTATTCCCCCATTTATGAATAAAAAAATTTGAACGGAACTCAGTGAAGAAGAAGAACTTAAGAAGAACGTTTTGGAATAATCAAATTCAAGTAGAGACATTGGATTAAAGATTAAATTTTTTAATAATCTGTAAAATTTGATACGCTCCATGATTACATAGCCTTAATAAGTTGAAAACTATGCATTTAAAATGAAAAATAAGTTTTTCGAAAGGAAAAGTAAATAAATAATTTCAGAATATTTATATTCCAAAAATAGGATAATGGTTTAAGGATAAAGAATGAGCAATGGGAGTAGGTATAAATGTTAATTATTAAAATTAGTTAAATAAATTTTGATGCAAATGAAAGTATTGAAATAGACATAGGACATTTAAGCTTTTGTTTAAACATCACGATCTAAGCTGGAAATAGTTCATGAAGTAATTACCCTATAAAGAGCAGATACAGTCATAAATGCAGATCCTTTTGGACGTTTTCCACCTAAATTATGCAATAAATATTTTTAAATGTTCACCTTATAAAAATTATAATCCCAATCCCAATGATAAGACACCCATAATGATTTGGAGAATTTATAAAATTTTACTATAAATAATAATTAAAATACCTTTAGCTTCAGCAGCACCACCAGATTGACCTGGATGATCAGCGAAGATTTCACGTAATAGTGCATTTGTACCCTTCTTGTACAAATCGACAACGGTGTCGTTCAATGGATCCTTGTTCTTTTCTAACCAACCAGTTATGTTGTATGGAACATTACCAGCATAATGGCCAATAGCGAAGTGAGCGGCAGCTTGACCTGGTTTTGGTGGTTTTGGTTTCAAGAAGTTTGGTGATTTACCCAAATGGTTGTTGTTCAATTTTTCTTCAAATGTTCTGTCAGTAGCTTTGGGGAACATAGATTCTTCTTCAAGGATGGACAAGATACCCATAGGCTGTTAAATGTAAAAGATGTAATTATCAATAAAAGTTTTATGTGCAATTGCTTTTTACTTTAACACAATTGTGAATATTCTTTTGAAAAATATAACGTACAGTTTTACTTATTATCGAGATATTATTTGTACAAAAATATATGGAAGTATGTGTTGTGGCCGCATTATAAATGGAATTGTATCCGAACGCTTAAGCAACACATATTTAAGTATATTAAATATGTATGAATATTATTAAAATTATCATCGAATTTTCAATTTTAGTGAATTTTCAAACGTTTTCTCAATCATTCGTAACATTTAAATCTTAAATTTCGTAATCTAAGTTTTCAATATTACGAATGCTACCCTTGAACCTATAGAATTGATGGAAATTTCACCAGACTCAAATAGATTCCTACATTTTAATCAAGTAAATATTAACAATTGTGTGTTAAAACATTAAAACATTTTCCCAGTTTAATTTAATTCCATCAAATATCTTGTGCACGCATTCACTTACCAATAACAATTGTGTTGCAGTATGAGATTGCTGTTTGTAAATACTCACATAAGAATAATTAGCAACAGCATAAAGGTTTTTTATTTGTAAAAACTCACAGTAAAATAGACGACTGGATGTAGATTTTATTTCCGTATTAATATAGAAATTTTAAAAGCATCTACATAAAAAAAAATCTAATAAAAATTCCAAAATTTCTATCCAAAATTTAAAACAAAAATCTAATTAAAAATGACATATGTTATTTCGGGATTTTTTTTTGCAAGGCAAGAAGATACCTTCTCTATTAGATCAATTGTTGGTTGTAGATCCATACCGAAATCAATGAAAGTCCATTGAATTCCTTCGCGTTCGTATTCTTCTTGTTCGAGAATAAACATATGATGGTTGAATAATTGTTGTAATTTTTCATTTGTAAAATTAATACATAGTTGGTTAAAACTATTCAACTGAAATCAATATCATCCACGCATATATAAGTGTTACAGTCCAGTCGTCCATATCGGACACAGATAAAATAAAAAACAGAAAAATTTACAAAATTACTTTTGTATATAAAAAGCATAAAACAAAAAAATTATATTAAAAAAAAAAAAAAAAAAAAACGACAAAAAAATATTTGTTTTGGAAGCCGTTCCTGTAAAATAAAATGTTAGAATCAAATTTGAACAAACAACAGAAAAACATTGTTACGAATAAATAAAGCCCAAATATAATAAATTATTATTATATTCTGTATAGGGTTGCCATGTATTAAGAGGGCCCTATACCTTTTCAATTAATTCAATACATTGTTGGAGATCCATGCCAAAATCAATAAAGGTCCACTCAATTCCTTCACGTTTGTATTCTTCTTGTTCCAAAACGAACATATGATGGTTGAAGAATTGTTGAAGTTTTTCATTGGTGAAATTAATGCAGAGTTGTTCAAAACCGTTAAACTGCATTTACACAAGGTTGTATGGTTTTGGTTAGATTAAAGACAAAACAATATTAAAAAAAAAAAAAAACAACTTAAATACTAGACATATAGAAAATTTACAAAAACAAACGTATGTCTTAATAAAACGTTTGTTTATCACAAGGAAATATGAAGTAATTAAATATCGAAAAAAGCTCTCAAAGTCATATAAATGAGATTTCAAATAAAACATATATATTATGTGTTGCTGGATTCTGGAACGAAAACAATAAAATACAGCAGGAGATAACAGCTACAGCAGAAAGATGTTCAAACGCCAAACCTTTCAGCTTCTCGAAATCAGTTGTATCGTGGTGTCCGACTTTTTTTATATAAACTTTATGTACCCGACATCTTTACCTTTTCAATAAGCTCAATACAAGCTAACAAGTCCATTCCAAAATCGATGAAGGCCCATTCAATACCCTCTTTTTTGTATTCCTCTTGTTCAAGTACGAACATGTGATGGTTAAAGAATTGTTGTAATTTTTCATTGGTAAAGTTGATACACAATTGCTCGAAACCGTTGTACTATTTCGAGTATAATCAAAAATGCACAAAGAAATTTTTTTATAATAAAAATTTTTACTGGATTGATAAAAAAAAATAGGTTTTGTATAATATACTGAAAGATGAACTTATACGTAAGAATTTATATAATTAGTTCATCAAATTATTGTGGATAGGGAAAAAACATTCCTTGGAGAAGGGTAGGTACAGCAAATACAACCGCATAACCTAAATAATGCTGTAAAAAAAGTATTGTTACGAACAAATGGAGTCCTTAATCCAGAAACTTAAAATTACTGAAAAAAAAATGTTTTTGTGGTCTGTTGGTTTTTAACATTTGCAGTGAAATTTTTATATATAACAATTTTATTAAAAACGGATCAGAATTAACACAAGAGGAACAAAGATTGAGAAATGAAGAACTCTCAATCTTGGTAATTTCTAAAGATATTTGTTCCTCAATATCGTTAAAAATGTAATTAGAGGTTTCAGGGAAATTGTGTTTATTGAGTGAAGATAACGATGCAAAATGCAACATGCAAACATTATAAGGAATATAAAAAGGAAATGAAAAAATTATATGAATTAGCAATATTTGCGCTTACCTCTTTGCATATGATGAAGCATTGTTATTTATAGCTGATTATTATAAGATCTAAGAGTGTATTTAATTTTTACTTAAATATACTAAATAAAAAGCGCCCCTAACATTATATAAAATCTAACCTTTTCAATAAGGTCAATGCAAGCAAGCAAGTCCATTCCAAAATCAATAAAGGTCCAGACAATTCCTTCTTTTTTGTATTCTTCTTGTTCGAGTACGAACATGTGATGATTGAAAAATTGTTGAAGTTTTTCATTGGTGAAATTAATACAAAGTTGTTCAAAACCGTTGTACTATAAATAGCGATTAATAAGCGATTAAATTTGCGATTGGCGGTGTATTATACATGAAAGTGTTTGAGCATATAGAATTGTTATTTGTTTATTTTTTATTACGAAAAGCGGCAATTTTGAGCTGTAAAATTAAAGAGTTTGAAGGAAATTTAAAAGGAAGGGATAAGTTTATGAAGAATTTAAATTTCACTGCTGTTTATTTTAAATGAAATATGACGATATCTTATGGACACAGATGCAACCTAAACGAACTCCTCAGCTGTAAGAAATTACTTTGAGAACTTCATAAAAAAACATGGTTTTATAGCTAAAGATACTTTCAAAAGTGAGCTGAAATATATTGCTTTATCGTTTTTGCGTAAAGTTGAGCGATCAGTTAACTTATTCAGCGTCTAGAAACTATCGACAAGTTAAC
Source organism: Chrysopa pallens (assembly GCA_020423425.1). Taxonomy (NCBI): domain Eukaryota; kingdom Metazoa; phylum Arthropoda; class Insecta; order Neuroptera; family Chrysopidae; genus Chrysopa; species Chrysopa pallens. Next base: position 83,205,519 of record CM035592.1, on the reverse strand, counting down.
TTAGCACTAAGTTGTTATTATCTCTAACATTAACTTGTTATTACAGATTTGGGCTGACCTTTTCAGTAATCGCGATTCAATATAATTTTCAATACAATAACTGAAGGTTAGTGGTTACTTCAGGTTAGTGAAATGGTGCAACCCAGACATATCATATTCCTTTTACAGTAGTGATGAGTCTTATAGCTCTTATTAAACAAACGCAGCTATTATCCAATTCAAGTCACTTATGAAATCTATTTCAAAAGATTTATAGTTTATTTATTAAACAATAATTTTTCAATTAGTTAAAGTACTGTTTAATGTTAAATGTTTTTAAAACTTACGTCGAAGATTTCGAAACCAGCAATATCCAGTACACCAATGAAGTGTTGACGTTTTTGTTTTGTGTCAAGAGTTTCGTTACATTTCTTGACCAAGAATTTGAAAAGACGATCAAACATACCCTTGGACATGGCACCAACAGAGTATGCGACTTGGTCCTTGTTACGACCTTGTGTGACGAATTCATTACCGACCTTAATACGTGGCTTAAGTAAAGCTTTGTATAATTCAGCACAGTCGACACCCAAAAGTTGAGCAACTTTTTCACCATCCTACACAAAAAATTGTTTAGAATATACTTCTATTTTCGTGTTTATGCAAGCGATTTTCATTAAGTACCTCTGTACCATCGGCTTCAGCTTGTTCTTCACGACCACGTTGTTTGAATTTCATGGAACCCATGTGCATAACAGCGGCGGTAATCTTGTAAATGTCATCTTTTTCTTGTTTGGTGAAACCAAGAATATCGAAGGCTTGCTGTTTAATAAAGGTCAATTTTTAGTATATGCGTGTGTTGACAATTTTGTTTGTCACTTTTTTAAAATAATGAATGATAATAAGTTTTAACGCACGAAACATTTTAGCAATTTTTTAACTGAGCGACGTTTTTACAAATGACGGTACTTGCATTTTTTGGTGAAAAGTTTGAATAACATTGATTCTAGAAATCCTACATTTGAACCTTAACCAATAAGCAGTTTTTACTTTCATTATTATAATTTTTTTTAATGAATTTTAAATTGAATGAAGGAAATTTTGAATAAAAAATTTTAGTTGTTAGCCCATAACTTTCTTATCGAATTTCTCTACATTTGTCCTCCAACTAAAAAATACATTTTAAATTCTTTTATATCTTCCAAATGGTTGGAGATATTTTTATACACGTTTTGAATTATGGTCTTAACGTAAGCTTTGGAAAGAGTGAAATATTATGTTTGTGTATTGGTAATTTTAAATTAGTTTTCGGTCCTAACAATGCCAAAATTTAAAAAAAAAAAAAATATTTTCTGTTTAATTAACGGAAATTTCTAAATACATATTTCACATTATTAAAGTTACTTTAAAACTTGTACCTACCAATATTTAAACAAACTTTTCGCCATATTGAAATAAAATTAAGCGAACGATACAAACACAAAGAGCATTTACTTACTGTTTAAAACATGCAAATTAGTTTATTTTCGTAGGAAGCGAGCGACTTTCACATACCCATTATTCTCAATATTTTGTGGGAATATTTATTTGATTTACAAAAATTAAAAGTAAAACCAAATTAAAATAGCAGTCAGTTTTGTAATAAATAGCAAAAATATAAACCAAATAAATATTAAAATAGTTTTTGATTTCCAATTATAAATTTTTCTATATCGTTTTTTTTTTTTATGTTCCGTTTCATGTAGAATAATTTTCTGATTTGCCAATTCAAAGCCGCCACGCTCCTTTTTTAAATAGATAACGGGCGTTGATATTTACACGGAAAAAAGCACATTGCTAAATTAGCAGAGATGCTAATCATGAGTGGTGAAATATCTTTATGCACTTTTTTCCGTGAATAGATCTGATTGACTTACATCAGTAATTTGCATTTCCTCGCTATCATTTACTCTAGGAATTCGTGTTTTACCTTGATTAATATAACAATAATCTTCGATTCTGTTCGACAACAAAGTGATTTCTACGAGAAACGGAAGTAATACATTGAATTAAACAAAAAAAAACAAAAAAATTATTTTTGAAAATAATGGTAAGGAAATCCGCGCTTGTCCAAAAAAAATCTAATGTCATAGCGAAACATATACAAATAAAAACAAAATAAAAACTAAAATAAAAAACATATATGAAAACGACAAATAAAGCGGACGGTCACAAACTATAATCTAAATTGGACAAAACACAAAAACATGTATGTATTTTATGATTGCACATATATCAGCTGAAGATGGTTTTGTTTATAAGGTCGGGGTCGGCCCGATCACTTACATCAGTAATTAGCATTTCTTCGCCATCATCAACACCAGGAATTGCAGTTTTTCCTTGTGCAACGAAGTAGTAATCGTTTATGTTGTTGGATAAAAGGCACATTTCTGTGAATTTAAACAGGTTTGGTTTTTATATGTCATGTGTAAGGATATCGTGTAATGATTTATCAGTGTGTACGTCTAATTCGACACTGATGATATCGAATCTATTGTATGTGTCGTGTGGTAAGTAATCCATGATGAAAAAACAAATTCCATGGAAATATTAAAATTATTTTTCTAAATTTAATAGAAAAATATGGAAGTAATTATTTCCAATGGAAAAAAAAACAAGCATTGGTACCCTGCTTGTTTAGGGGTTGAAATATTAGGAAGTATATTAAAACCACATTCTCGTTTTTGTATTGATTAGGAGAAGTTTTTTGAAGTATTTTATCTCAAATTAAGCTCACAAAGTCTACTGAACAACGAGTTTCATAAAACTCATAAGATCATTCATACAATCTCAAATACGATTTGAGATTGTGATAGACTTACGTCAGTGAGCAGACATTCTTCACCGTCATCCATACCGGGAATTGTGGTTTTTCCTTGAGAGACGAAGTAATAATCTTTGATATCATCACTAAGAAGACACATTTCTAGTTTGTATAAAAAAAAATTTTATTATTATATAAGCCGTTGATCCTTCTGAAATATTTTATATCCTGAAAATAAAACATTATCCTACATACTTTTTAATCCGTCAACGGATCCAGACATCATTTGGTAGAAAATGTGGTATGACCGTTCAAGGGTTTGTTGAGAGATGACACGAGCTTTTTCAAGCAAGTCTAGAGAAAATAATTAAATAATTAGACAATGTTGAAAAGATTTTAAGTTCTTGAGAAACTTACAAGTTTCAATATCAGCACCAGCCAATTTACCAGATGGACCGAAATGAATACGGATGAATTTACCCTAAACAATTTACAATCTTGAGAAATATTGTTTTAATTTAACGCTTGTTTAATCTTGGAAAAATACTTACGAAACGTGAAGAGTTGTCATTACGCACGGTTTTGGCGTTACCAAAGGCTTCAAGTACAGGGTTAGTTTGGACGACTTGATCTTCTAAACTGCCCTTCTTTTCTTGAGCAGCATCTTTTTTACTTGAGGCACCAACGGTGGCGAAGTAAGCAATTACTTTCTTCGTGTTTTCAGTTTTACCGGCACCAGATTCACCACTAATTATTAAGATATAATTATTAGTAAAAATCAGCCCAAGTCTCTGACAAAGAGTACACGGTGTTGAGACAACAGTTTTCTGGAAATAACATCGTGAAAAACAAATCTGGGAACGAAGTTCGTTAAAACGATACCTAAGGACAAAATCGAGTTTTCGTGGACTGTATTTTTTCAAATTTTTTAATGAATTTTGTTCAAAGAAGATTTTTGTATGTTCAAAAGTGATATTTTATCATTTTCGAGAATTTGTTTTTCACGATCATTTTTCCATTGAGCTGCAGTCTCAGAATGTAAGACTGAAAATACTTACGTAATCAACATAGATTGATTTTCATGGTCTAAAAGAAAATGATAAAACAAATGTTAGTATTTTTTCTTTTGATTTAAAATTTGCACATAATGATTTTTAACTTACTAGTTAACATGTTAACGTAGGCACCATCAGAAATAGCAAAAATATGTGGTGGCACTTCATTACGTCTCTTACCACGGTATAATTTAGCACAACGAAGTGTGTATACAGGGAATCTCTTATAAGGGTTGATAGCAACACAGAAGAGACCTGAGTATGTCTGTAAAATTATTGAAAATTTGATAAAATTTTTATTATAGACACATTACTCTGAACAGAAACGTTAATACAAAAAAAAAACATTTAGAATCTTTAATTTCGGTATAAACTGTGCTTAATATTGTTGTTGCTTATTGTGTCTATTTATTTAATTGCTTCTAATTTTGCTCAAAAAACATTTTTTACAACAAAACAGTTTTTGCAACAAAAGATTTTTTGCTACAAATCCATATAAACTATATCAAAATTAAAGATTGAGGATTTTCGTCGTAAATATTTCGAAATGCTCTTGTATTTGGGAAATGATTTTATTTGAAGAAACGAAAAATTATCATATTTCATAACGTACGATCTTTTTCCACAAGATGTGGTACAACGAATGTGTTTTTTAAAATAATCGTAGAATATTTCACTCATAGTGTATTTTTTTACTTGTTTAATGTTTAATCCCCTTTTTTCCTTTGCTGAAACTAATAAATAAGTTGCATACATTTTTGCCATTTCAATTGAAGCGTCGCCACAAATATGGTTCTGAAGTTACAATAAATTTTTGAGTTTTAATCTATTATTTGTCACCAACTATTATTTTAATCTATTATTTTAATATTTCTTAACATGAGGCCTAGATCTATGGAGGTAAATGATGAAAAGAGATTAATTTACACAAAGAACAAAAATGTATGGTATTTCCAGCGAGAAAACATTTTAAGACAGATTTTGCATTTTTCCACAAACTTAGAATAACGTTATCTATGTGATCCGAAAACTAAAAACACTTGAGGAGTATGAAGAAATGCATTAAGAATAAGTGAAAAAAAAATATTAGCACCACGCCGTTTTGTTATCAATTATAATATAGTATAGGCAATAATGATTGACTGCAGGAACATCCTTAAACAAAATTAATATTTATATCCGTACTATTTGTAATTGATTTGTACACAATGAATATAAGATTGGCTTCCCAAGTAGAATCGATAATTTACTTTACAATTTAAAAATTAGACATTAAAACAATTAAAAAATCTGGTTAATTATTACAGTGTGTTCAAGATTTCGAATCCACACTCTCCCAGTTCTAAGACCTAATAACAATTCGAACATATAACACCTAGCATTTCAAAATACTTACATACGTAACCTCTTTTAGTATATTAACTAAAAAAGTCATATTTTTTTAAAGTAAATATACGGGATAAATATCTGAAAATAAATAAATTTATAAACTCTTGTAGAACACACCAAATATGAAAATTGTTGAAGAACATCGAAGAAACTTGTCTTTCGATGATTTCAGGTTGTATGTTTCAATACAGTTCCTGAAGTGTAATAAAGAAGTGTAATGAAAATGTGAATTTATGAAGGCCATTTTTAAGACCATTTGTCTGTTCATCTGATATTCGCAGGTTGTATGTTTTAATATACGGTTCCTGCTTTTCGTGTAAAAATAATGATATGAAGAATATTTTCTTGTTTTAGAAAAATATTATCTTTGGGGAAGGCGATATTTGCCTGATGACCCCTGTAAAAAGTTAGCTGCAAAGCACATTAACTCCGTTAGTAGAATTTCTATATTTATTCCGACTTTTTTTAAATGAATATCGGTTATATAAAGTGGTTAGTACTTTTAAAGAGAAATTTATGTCGGCCAGTCTGTCGTAAAATGAAAATTTTATGTTTTGTATTTATTTGACGTTAGAAACTCGTCCTGTAAAACGCAAATAAAAACAATCATAATAATTTTTTGGGTCTAAATTGAAATTTGTTATATTTAAGACATCAAAATAAATTTCAGTTCCGTAGTCGAATATATAATAATATTTCTTCTAAAGAATAAACGCAAAAGAATTTTCATTTTATTTTGAATGTTGTAAAATTTTATAGACCCACTATTATTTTACATCAATAGCCAAATGGATTGTATTTATAATTATTAGTTTTGAAATATAAATCTTTGAAATTTGCCTGTACGTAAAATTTTCGGCATAAGCAAAGCAATTAGTTAGTATGCAAAAATCTTGAACATTATTAAAAGGAATGGAATAGATTTCTAATTTTTTAAAAGGAATTAAAAAAATTATGAATCTGTTAAAAGGAGAAACAAAACTTTTTGAATTTGTTAAAAGGAATAACAAGAAATTTTCAAAGAAGCAGCGAGCATTTTCTGTTCATCGTTGTTTCGAGGGGTCACTTACGTAAATAAGTTTATGGTAATATCTCTGTTTAAGATTGTGAAGTACAGAGGCATCGTTAAGGTATGTCAAATTTGACATATCCTCAGCTTTTTCATATTTTGGTGGATTGACTTGTGTTACGAGTTCTTTCTTGAAGACTTTGTCCTATACAAAAAATATTGCCTATTAATATTGTTAAGAATCAATTAAACTTACATAAATTAATTTGGCGTAATATCGTTGTCGAAGGTTATGTAATACAGCTGCATCATTTAAGAAAGTTAAATCAGCCATATCCTCGATTTTTTCGAATTTTGGTGGATTGACTTGTGAAATTTGTTCCTTCTTTAAAGTTTTTTCCTAACATACAGCAAACATATTTAAGTAAAATAGCAAATTATTTATTGCCATCATATTGCAATGTATTCAAATATAAAGGTTCTAAGACCCAATTTATGTCTATTTGATCCGAATGATTCTTAAAGATCTGAGTCTTTAATTTTTGGCCTTTTTTTATTTAGGTTTTTTATTAAAGAAATTTTCTTTTATGAAATACTCACCTCACCACCGGGAACGGTTACGGTGACCATGTCACCTTTGGTGGCCTTGATCTCACCGAGAACAAAACCTTCTTTGTCGTCCGGCACCCAGCATGATTTTTTGGCATCGTATGGCTTAGTTTGATCGATACGTTTTTGTTCGAGAGATACAAACAGGTATGGAGTTGGATCGGGATCATCTCCCTCCTGTTTTACGACTTTCGGCATGGTTTCGGACGGGTAGAAAGATCGGGGCTATCGAGACACGTAATACAGCCCAAGAGCCTTCCTAGAAAACTAAATATTAAAAAAATGTTTTTCATAATATTTCTTCTTAACATAAAATATATAATTTTAATCAAGAATGTCTCATGTATTAATTTTCTAAACCAAAATAAAATTAATATGAATAAATATTTATCAATATTCAAATGTTAAAAGTTTTAATACCAGGTTATGATTTAATTCAGGGACATTTTCAAAAATATACTGTGAAAAATTATTTAAATCTCATGCTCTTGAGACTTTGGAATTTATAACTTTGCTTAAAAACTTCAACATATAGAGAAGTTACATGAGAAATTAAAATTACTGAGAAATCACGATATGTACAAGTAAACTTCTGAATTTCAAGTTTTTATTGATTTTAATTCAAAAAACATTTGAGACAAAAGAAATTGACCATAATTTATTATAAAAATATAAGTTAATGATCAGGAATCCGAATTAATTTACTAAATGGTTATCGTTATTCGAAAATTTTGGATCTATTACCTAATATATTCTAATAGGTCCAGTAATAATTTTGATATTAAGACAGTACAGTGAAAAAAGAAAATAAAATTCTACAAATTAAGTAGGCAATTGGTAGTTTTTGTGTTTCTTTTTTCATCCTTAAAAATTATAGATGATTGAAGAAGGAAAGAAAACTCTTTTCAATAATTAATATTCTTTCAATGGAAACTGATTTCAAAGTCCGATAATATCTTATAACAATATTAATAATTAAATTAATTAAAATTAATTCAAGTTTATCTTGTTAATGATTCTAAAGGCGTTATTAGTATTTGAAGGGTTCGTATACTACTATAAGATTTGTGGTCGTAGGTATTTAATTTGATTTTAGTTTTGACATTCTTCATTAATATTATGGAATATTTTTACTAAAAAATTGTTAATCAAATATGTAACGGTTTTTTCTTATATTCCTTAAGAACTTCAAAAATTTGAAATGAATTTTCACAATAATTTTTCTACTTGTCAAAATTCAATATATTTTTATGATATTATTTCAATATTTACTGAGGATTCCGATTTCCAATGGAAGAAGGTATGTAAAAGAATTCAATGTTAACTCTCATATAAAGTAATTCTTAAAAATTTAAGTAATTAAAAAAATTAAATTAAATAAAAAAAACTATTAAATTTAATTAATAAAATATTAAATCATTAAAAATAGAAAAAGGAAATTGCATTAAAAATAATTTGTTTAAATATTTCCATAATTACATAATGGAAAATAAAAGAAAAAAAAGATTTGTATTATTTTCGAAATTCTTTTATGATAGATTATTTATATTTGTGATAGCACTCCATAAATGGAGTCGTAACAAATATGTGTGTTAAGTAAGTTATTATAAATTCGTTAATATTCGGGAAAATAACCGGCCATACAATAAATTCTATTTTTAAACTAATCTATACGTATATATTTCAGTTGCTTGTGCGCGATTGTATTTTCGGATCATGTGACTCATCTGCAATTCAAGTATTTGAGTAAGGTGCTTTTAAAAATAGTTTTCTTTAAAATTAAATTTTATGTTTTTCTATCTATATTGTAGATAATTTAATTCTATAAAAGGTTTCACTTTTGTTTACATTAATATTCTTTTATTTTTTAAATTATTTTGTTTTAAGAAGAAAAAAATTGTATTTTAAAAGTTGGTTTTTGTTTTAATTTAAGAATAGAATTGAGCCAAACCCTGAAGAATACGTAAATATGTTTTCTATTTATAGGCATTGACATGCGTGTAGAGTCATACATGTGACGTCATAGAGGACGTTCTTACGCAGTATGTAGACTTCGATCAAAATAGAAAAAGGAAATTATGTTTAAATGCAACACTCAAAAAATTCACTTTAAATTGCAAATAAAAATCACAGTAAATGTTTTTCAATTTATGAACACAATAACAAACTGATTTAAAGAGTTTGGGATTCGAACCCTAAATGAAAATGTTTCAAAATCAAAACATGCAAATTTTTTTCAATAATTTGACTAATGACAATCAGTGGTCAACGGCCATGTTATGTAATGGCAGCCATATTATTAAGTTACAAAATAATTTTGTTTAAAAATTAGTTAATTGAAATTTAAAGCTATTTCAATTTATCACTTTCATTAATAAAGTAACCAAAAATAATTTAATTTTAACACAAATATTTGCAAAAAATAAAACACACAATGCAAAATTTGATTGCTGGTAATCCTTCAATAATCGATGCAAATAAATTGATTCACACACAAATATTGTTGCACAATAACAAATTAATTAATAAAGAATAAAAATAATTAAAAAAATAAATCACCAAAAAATACAATTATTATCTAAATGTATTAAAAAAAATGTATGAAATATCACAGATGCAGAAGAAACCGTTACAAAATAATTGTTGATAACAATGTGCTTTGATTGTTATGAATTAATTATTAAAGACACACATTGATGTTGTCGCACTTACGTTCGAAAGCCGTTCTGATCGCATTCAGTGGCTGACCCCGGATTATAAAGTGGGCAACGTGATCCAATTTAGTAACGAGCTTATTGATTGGTCATCATTTTGGACCAATACCAACATTCGTTACATCGCTTTAAATCTACCTTTTTAGGTGGAGGTGCCTACTAAACAACGGGCTACCGATTCAGTGCTACGAAAATACACACAATAATCAAGCATCACTTTTTCAGACAATTGCAGAAGTGTAGTTACCTCGACACTCGCCAACGGCAAAGCAACACGGCATATTCTTAGTCATCGATAGCTTTCGTGGCGTGAGGATTTCTTTTCAATAATGGGAAGACATAATACACACGTTTAATTTCAATATGTATAACGTAACGTTATTATGTATGAAAGAAATTAGAAATGGGTGTCTGACCTCTGCGTTCAACGACAAAAAATATATTTAGATTAATTCATTCTACAAGAATCTCGTGCTACAACAAATGTGTGTTCTTATTCACAACAATACATTTCATGTCTACATTTTATCTACATTGTTGGATATTCATATTTTTTCATCGGTTTTAATTATTTTTATCATATCTTAATAATTTTTTTTATTATTATTACGGTTAAACGTAAATTAATATGTTCTAATTTTAAATAAAATTAATTTCCTATTTTTAAAAACATGTGTTTGATGGCGCTACATTTCATTTTTTTAATATCATTTTACATGTGAACAAATTGTATTTTTGCAGTGTTTCTTAAAATGTGTTATTGAAAACTATAAGCGGGGTACGTGAAAAGCGTTTCAAACTTTTGGCACTTATTCTTAGTTGTAAAAATAATAACTTTCATTGGGCTAATGACTTTAAATTTGTTGACCTTAGAAGGCTTATTTTATATTCTAAAATAGTATTATGAAATTTTTTGAAACACTGCTTTTAGTAGGAGAGTGAAATGTTTCATTAACATTAAATTAGAAATTTTTGAACATTTGTAGATTTTGTAATATATAATATTTATCCTTTATACCAAGTTTTTATCAAAAGCAGCCTTAGATTTCACTTCCATACATCATTTAACTGAATATCTTATTCAAACCTACAGTTAGACTTTTAACCATGTGGCATTCGTAACATAAGTAAAAGTTGTTTTATATATGGTGATTGGAAATTCTTATACTTATAGTTATACTTAGGATAGTTAAACACTGAAAATGTCTATAGAACTCAGGAAGAAAACTTAAAAAACCTAAAATAATCTCTTTAATAAGCTAACCTAAACCTAAAATAGTCGCTTGAAAGCCGCTATAAAAATAAACACGTGGTTTCTGATACACCTCTATGAATTTTTTTTTTTTGCACACATCGATTTTTTTATTAAAATATTCTTGAAAATGTGTTTTAACGGGAATGCTTCTAAAGGAATTAATGAATTACAAACATTCCCATAAATGTAAATAATTCATCTTTAACGCAAGCAACATATAAGTATTTAAATTTGTTTCTTCAAATCCATAGAAAAATACCTATCAATGGTCATGAAAACGAAATTTGTAAATATTATCGTTAATGTGATGACAACTTCATTTATATCCTTAGATACATCAGATCGAATTATATGATGGCTTCAAATGATGGAATCATTACTTAATTTGACATGACGAAAGGCAATGAGTCTAAAATAAATCATATTTAAAAGTTTTTAATTTAAAATTATTATTACTTCTTGCTTTTTAAAGTCGGTTTAATATAACAAAGAAAACTTTGCATTTAGATGATGTTCAATCGCTAAAAACTAATTTTGCACCTCTTTACCTTATGGCTTTTACCAAATTAAATGGAACTAATTTTGAAGTATACCCTATCCAATAAAAATCATTCAAATTTAACTACTCTGTGAGATTTAATGTGTGGCCATACATTTAAAAAAAAAAAAACATATGGGTCAATTTGAGAACATATACCTTTTTTCGTAGTTACCAGTTAAATTAGCTACCAGTAGCTACCAATTTAGGATAACGGCGATCTAGGAAATATTTTCTTACCTGACCATAATCATTTCACCATTTACAAATTTATGTACACATAAAATCTTTTAATAAGTGTTGGGCATGGAAAATTGCCAAGCTATAGCTTAAAAGACTAAAAAAGTATGGAAATAGAAAGTATTGACTTTGACTATGAGTGAAAACACTTCACCATAACCACCTTTTTCAGTTGCTTATCCCTGTAGTTAATGGCACACATTAGCCATTATACAATAAGAATAAAATAGCATAAATATAGTTTTACCTTTTATATCGATGGTTATTTATGAGGCATGAATTCTGAGAGAAAGAATATTCATCCCGGAAGGAGGTAGAGAATCTTTTTAATTTTGATGAAAAATTACAGTAAAAAAACCCTCAATAGCGGATCCAAGCAAGATTATTTTGTTATTTTTATTAAACACTATCAATTACTAAACTGACAACCTATTGGGTAGAAAACTTTATTGATTTAAAACTTTATTGAGTTTTACATTAAGAGAGATTGTTACATAATTCAGAAGCACCCACTATTATGTAAAAATCTTTCAATTTTCACTCCCAGATAACTCAAAAAAAAATTATTCGAAATTTGGTATGCGCAATATTGACAAAAACATTTTTAAATATATAATGGTATTTCGATTTGTAACTTAGAAATTTGTTTTCGAGATAAATTCTTCAACATTTTCATGTCAATATCATGCCCTCCGTTTTCATGTCAATATTGAGCATACCAAATTTCAAAACATTTGGATTTTTTAAGTTATTTGGACGCGAAAATAGAGATAAATTCAATGCATATTAAAGCTAATTTAAGTCAACAGCCTGTTAGAGACACACTTCCTTATGTCAAAAACAGCTGTGGATAATCGCTCCATTTCTACATTCTTTTTTTGTAGATTCGTTTAGATCGTATGAATGTATACACTATTTTTTAACTTTTTACAAGAATTATCCAATTGAACGTTACACAATATTAATAATAGAATGTTAATATTAAATTTGATATAAAAACACGAAACTTTCGAAATTTCTGAATAAATCTATATTTTACATTGTACACGTGTGATGACATTGTACGCTGTGTATAAATTTTTATTTCAATTAGTGTAATCACTCTCAAGCCATTCCTTGATTGCAGAAATTCTTGGACCTTCAGATGCTGACACTTTATCACTGAATCTTTATCATGTGCTACATATTTCTTTGTATATGTCGATAAGTCATGGTTTGTTTTTGGCAATGGCAGTTACGGTATCTGTGTTAGCGCATAGGTGAGTCGATTTATTAAGGATTGTTTCTCTCTGACCATCATGGTTTAGGACTTCTATGATGAACAATGTTACGGAAAGAGTATCTCCTTATTTTAATCCTTATTTACTTTCACTAAGAAAATATTGGTATGGTTGCTCATAGAATCACTAAATTTGTCCATTTTCACATAGCCGTCATCACGAAAATGATAGTATGATAAAATTTTTATGGTATATTATAGACTTACAAAGTGAGTTTAAGATTGTGAACTATATAAAATACTAAGTATCATTAATGTTAATAATTAAATTGTTCAAACATTGATACTCAACCATACGTTGGGTATTTAAATAGTTAGCACTATTAGTGATTTTCTTGATTTGTATAAATTTATTTTTTCAGCCCATCGCTTTCATACTATTTCTATTCACGTATGTTCTATTATCGTTGAGTATCAATTAATACAAGTGAAAAGTACAAGTTAATTAAAAAATATGTAACTTACATAAGTAAATAAGAAGTTTAAAGTATTTACATACTAAAAATATCGGTTTTCTTTGATTACCAAAAATTACCGTATGAGAGGTTGAAATATAATACTGAAGCACACACCTTTATGTAAAATCTTCAATTTTCACGCACAAATAAATAAAAAATCCTTATCCAAATGTTTTGAAATTTGGTGTACACAATTATTGTCATGAAAACGGGAACCATATCCAAGATTTTTTCTCGAAAACAATTCAAATTTAATTTTATAGAAAGAATATGTTTTTATCGAGAAAAACTCTTCGACGAGCCCACCATTTTCATATCAATATTATGCATACCAAATTTCATATAATTCATATCATAAGTATGCTTTGGGTTATTTGTGCACGAAAATTGAAAGAAATACAATATATATTATATGTAATTTAAATCAACAGGTTGTTAAAAGCACACTCCTTAAATAAAAGACTCCAATCCCTCTTAAACATGATTTTGTAAAAATATATATTAAATACATTAAATTCAATTGAACGTACTAAACTTTCACGTGTAGTCAGTTACATGTGAGTGAGAGCATGAGATAAAACCAGAACGCGGAGAAAAAAGATAAGAGCAACTATTATAGTTTTTTAATTGCTTTATATAGCTGATAAGAGTTGCCATTATGCGTTACTAGCAGGATCCTGATGGTATGTATAATCATCTTCATATTTTAAATGAAGCTCATTTAATTTATGTATTTAATACCACTGTTTTAAAGTATAAAACCAAAAAGATGACCGTCTTGAGATAAACATTTACATTTATACAATAAAATAAGCGTCAAATTATGGAGAAGAAATCCTCCGAAATATATAACGTTTAAGACTTAAAATTAAAAAAAAAAAACAATAAAAGTTTGTGTAATTGATTAAACTTTACAAAATAACAAAGTTTAAAAGAATGGTCAAACCACAGAGTAATGCATAGGTCGTAGATCTTGACAGATTAAATAGACAACTCTTTACTACTTTTATAAAAAAACATGACAGAACATATAAGGAACATATAACCTGTGTGTGTACGATTTAGAAATATGCAAATATTATTAATACGTATGCATCCCTGGTACTTTCAATAGTATAAGAGCAGCCATTTTTAGTCATTGTTATAACATTACCCTAGTACCCATTCGCGGCTCATGAATTCTATGAACGGATTCATTTATTTTTATAGAAACCCATAAAATTGTTTTAATTACCAATGTCATGATGCATTTAAAATACACAAATCACTCTACACTTTAAACATTTAATAATGATTACAAGCATCTGCACAACACAGTTATTTCAAAATTACGTAAATAAGATATAAATGAGCAAGAATAATAATGATGTGTGATTCATTTATTGTATTAAGGTCTCTGTATTTTATTGACAAAACAGTATTCTCTAGACGTAATTCATACTTTACATAATAAATGGATATGTAAGGGTATATTAAAATTAGCATGTCTTATGCTCATAGACTCCGGTATAACATTTCAAATAAATTCATCATTTACAGTAAAACCAGTGTTTACCCTAAAATTCACCTAGTTTAGAAATATTAAAATCCTTTAATCGGATCAAAAAACAAAATGACTATAACTTTACACATACAAACCTTATCCAGTTAAGATTGGATCGAAATCACGAATTTCCAAGTCATTGTTAACATGCCACCCTCCCCCATTTAAATATTGTTTTCTCCTAAACAGTTTGAGAACAAAAATCCAAAATAGAGCTATTAGTGAGCATATAAACATTAGTAAATTTTTTTTATAGGCTACGAATAAATTTTGCAATTGAGGGCCAAGTCAATGTTAACCAGCCCCTCTCACCTATTTCAAATGTCGTTTCATCTTAGATGATTTGAGCACAAGTAATGAGCACATAAATAGCACTAAATTTGGGTATGGCATTGGCAGGGTAAAATTGTGCATTCAAGAAGTCTAAAATATTCATTAATAACACTAATTATACAATTTGTATTTTACGGATAATATCCCCGAGCCATTCGCAAAATGAGTGTTATTTTTGTATTTATTTCGTTAAATTATCGATACTCGGAAACCAAAAAGGTTTTTGTAGGTTTATAAAATAATCTGATAAATTTCATTTTTCAAGAATTTATCTTTTTAATAAAATTAAAAATCAAATAAAACTCAAAACGCAAAAGAGCATTTAAAAGTTCTGTGTGAACGCTAAACAAAACTTTTGATACAAATGACGCTTACGCTATCCTTTTGAAGAAGATTTTTTCCATTTAAGAAGTATAATAAAGTTGACTTTTCATAGATTCTTATTTATTACAACGGGACCCAATTTGTTGAAAATTTCGATGAAGCGTCCAAACTTTTTTTTGCTTAAATCTGAATCATGTTTACATGTTTACCCAATTTATTATTTTGAATTTATGACATAGATATTTGCAATGCACTAAAAGGTTATATGCGGCTAAAACTAACACTTGAATACAGCGCTGATCTGAAAGACTTTATTTAAAATAAAAACAGTTCAAATATAACCTGGTGTAAATATAAATTTTTTTACTGTGTTCAGTGTCAGTTTTAGTATTTGTCGAAAAATTTCATTTTCTTAACTATTTTCGTTTGACGAAATCAATTTTATGATACTAATATACCAGGATATTTGCAGAAAATCAATTCTTTAGGACTTTATTCGCATTCAAAAATTTTGCATAACTGTTTAAAAAATGCAATATGAATCATAAGCAAAAATAGAATTGGTGACCTTGAGCGTTTCTTTTACAAAAATTGAAGGAACTATTTTTTAATTTAAATAAACAGAAATAAACCAACGCAACGACATAGCATTTAAGGGTGATAATATATCAAATAAATATACTATAACTTTAAAATAAAGTTATCTTTTGTTTTTCTTGAATACTTTTTGGATGAATGTCAAATATTTTGTCGAAAATTATATTGTTATCATTCTAATACATTTTTTTTCTGTTAAGCGCCGAATTTCTGTATACTATTCTATATAGTAATTATTTACTCTTTTTATATATATATATATATATATATATATATATATATATATATATATATATATATATATATATATATATATATATATATATATATATATATATATAAACAATTTTTTCACTAAATTTGCAAAATTATTATTATAACGTTCAAAATTATACTTTTTTGTTCCTAAAATATTTTCAGTTATATGAAATAACAATTTTATTTAAAGAATTTAATTTTTTTTTATATTCACAAGAATAATTCTACGTTTACTTCAATTACATCCTTAAAAAACGAAAGGATAAAATTTGAAGTACGGTTCATGTCTCATGTTTGATTTTGTTTTTTTTTTCTTCATTTAATTTTTATTAACTAAAGAATAAAGTTTATGTGTATTTATTTGTATAACAAATTATAAAATAATATTATATTTCGAATGTTTATTCTGTTTATTAAAATTATTGTATCGAATTAAATTTGATTGGCCTCACAGAAATTGAATTTATATTGTTCATCCACAAGAGCAATTTTTAATTTTCTTAATTTAATCGATTAATTGTATCGATTAACAAATAATAAGAAACATAAAAAAATTAATTATTCATGAAATTAATGTATAGATTTTCATACTAGATGTAGTTAAATTTTTGTCCACTAGGTACCGTAGTGACAAGAAACATTTACCAATAGGTAGGACCCGGAGGTAGAACAATGCTAAGTAAGTTATTCTCATCCTACATTGCATGATGGAAAATGTTTCAAAATTAAAGCTGAGCAAAACTATTACAAATTATACATTCAATTTATTTAATACTCAGCTTTAAATTTTCTCAGCTTTAGCTTTGACACATTTACCATCATTACATCGTATTACATTGTAGGACTAGAATAACCGTGTTTTTTATAGAGACCTCTATTATAACTACTATTATAGACCAATATTTTGTCGCACAAATATTTCAAAAATACTTCTCCAAATGGAAAGAAATTTTGTATGCACATGCATTAAAACGGCGGGAGTGTGTTGAAGGGTTTCTAGAAAAAAAATCAGTTAAAATAAAAATAGGTTTTATGTTTAGAAATGTTTTTTCACAAAAAACTCTTCAATATGCCCTCCGTTTTAATGTCAAGATTGTGCATACCAGATTTCATTCCTTTTGGATAAGTATTTTTGGAGTTTTGTATGTACGAAATTTGCTATAATATTTCTATATTTTTCGAAATTTGATTACGTTTTGAAAACTAAAATTTTTCTGCCAGGTATCACTATATGTAACAAATTTATACACAAGTTTTATATTATTGATTATGCATTAATACGATATATATTCTTATTTTTTAAATTTATGTTTCTGTATATAGGCTAGGCCGAAACTTTGATAAAATTAAAATATACAAAATAGAAAATATAAATTTCTCAATACATTGTGTATAACTTGACTAAAAACTCATAGATAAACATCCATAAAGATATAATGAAACTAAATTAATTTTAAGTTTTTATTCAAGCTTTAAAACTAGAGGTACTAAATTTTTTAAATACAGTCTATACAAGAAGTGTTAATTTTATATTATCTTAGCTAAGAGAAGCAATAACGACGCAGATGGTTAAAATAAGAACCGTCTGTATAAAATAGAATTTCGTAGATCTAAATTACATCAAAGATCGATGTTATTGGCCGATATTATCTGTAAAGTGGTAAAATAAATAATTGTATTTCTTTTTTTTGCATGGTTTGGAGATTTACTTTGTAAATCAACTTGTATTAATTAATGTTGTTATATACCGAAACATATGTCAATATTAATTAATAAAAATTGGTTTATATTGTGGCGGTGAGTTCTTAGTAAGAATTTCTTCCATAGTTTCAGATGACTGACTATGTATTTCTTCCATAGTTTCAGATGTTTATTATTGCCTAAGCACGGTCATATAAAAAGGTTTGGAATGTCAATGCTAAAAAAGTATGACCAAAAGTCTATTATTATAGGCTGCACTTGCCATGCATGCCAAATTTGCCAAAGTTTCCATGCATGCTAGTCATATACTACCCCCAATACTAGCTGTTGCAAGTACCACTACTACTGGTGCATACGTAGTAAATATACTCACGTTTCTAAACACACACACATGTTATATATTCGGACATGTTGTTTTATAAAGAATCAAAAATTATCCATTTAAATTGTCAATCACTACCTATCAGGCGAGGATTCAGGCCCGGGTGCGGGTTGTCGTCACAGCTACCCAAAAATCGGCCAAGTGCGAGTCGGAGTACGAACTCGCTCATAAAAAATCATGCATGACTCATGAACGACTTTTGAATTTGATTATTTCCTTTTTTCCGCGTATCAGGACTTTAGCCTTAGGAATGGAAACAATCATTGGAGGAAGTCAGACCCGATTTTATCCAATTAAATAGTTAAACAGTTTCGATAAAAATACCAAACCAATTTCAATCAATAAATTATATATTTTTTCTTTTTTTCTAGTATCCAGTAAGCCGAAATAGGGACACGAGACTGGGTTAATAAAATAGGCATCTTGTCGGTGTTTCAGGAGTTAATAGTGTAAGTAACAATTGAAATGCACCAGGCCAGGCGGGACTTAATTAGGTTACCAATACAACTACTGAACGGATTTTGATATTTTTTTTACATTTCAAAGGATATCAAATTAAACTAACATTTTACTTCAAATAGCTTTATTTAGGTGCTTACTTAAATTGGAAATTTAAGCTTAAAAAGAAACAGATAATATATTGTCAAAAATAAGACATAACGCGTTAGCATATCGTCTATGGCTCTTTGCTGCGTTTCGAAGCACACACGATTCATGATATCATTTATTATCATCAGCTTATCGATCTCAATAGACCGTAAAAGTGTGACGTCACAAGTCTACTAATGTTGTGTGCATGCCCATCGTGCCCACAACGGTGGATTCTCCCTTGATATCTATGTATAAGACCGTATGCCGAGGATGATGTGAACGTTGAAATTAAAGTACGTCACACATTTGTCGAACAAATACTTTACCCCCACTCATATGTACAATTTATAACTGCAAAACAAAATTTAAGTAAATTTAAATTAAGAGTATGTGGTTAAGTGAAATGTTTTCAGTAACAATTTTTGCTGTAGAATATCGAAGTC
This sequence comes from Chrysopa pallens, assembly GCA_020423425.1. NCBI lineage: Eukaryota > Metazoa > Arthropoda > Insecta > Neuroptera > Chrysopidae > Chrysopa > Chrysopa pallens. Next base: position 83,186,019 of record CM035592.1, on the reverse strand, counting down.
CTTACAATACCATTATTTGTTCAAGATAAAATTAAACAAATAGTTAAAAAAAATTTTGATAATTACCTAAACGGAAATGAAATGATTAAAGGTAATAGACACGCTCGAATATGATAACAAATATGAATTACAAAAAAATAAAGAAAAAAATACATTATTAGGCATATTGCTTTAAAAAACAAAACAAAAAATAATAATTTTACTGTTCGCTCTATTTATATTGTGTGATATAGACAAGTTCTTTTTTGAATATTTGCCAAAATATAAATGTTACTTCTGTCTTCAAAAACCACAAATATAATATTTTTGAAAAAGGAAATCGTAACTTAATATTAAAATGATTAAATAACTTTATTCATGAAAAAAAAAATACATTTTTTAATTTTGTTCAAAAAAAGTTAATATTTTTTCCACGAATACGAAAGTAACATTTAATTAAATCTTGTATAAATATGTATGATACTAATTTTTCAATAAACAGTAAAACTGACATTTTATTGACAAAATTGTATAAGACGATTTTTTTTTATAAATTTATAGCAAAATCATCATATTCTTCTCGAAATTTAAGAGCCCAAAAAAAAAAATTGAAAATAAAACAGAGGTCTTATTCACAAAAGTGGATCAATCTATTTAAGGAATAAGGTTTAAGGAATTTTGTCTAAATTCGTTTGATGAGAAAGTTGAACTTTTGTTCTAAACGGATCCAGTTACGTTCTTACTATTGCAATTAACACCTTCGGAACGATAACTTTGAGTATAACAAATATACTACTCATCAACAAAAAAATGTCTGACAATTCCCAATTTTATTTTATTAAGGTGAGGTATAAAAAAACATCACCAAGTTTACCATATGAAAATCTAGAAGGCTGAATGACTATCATTGAATAGGAGTTGCAATAAGAGCTTTCTAATTAAAAAACTCGATCACAATTTTCATTTTTCTTTAGTAGGTAGACTTTTTGGATTAGATTTTTTAATTTTCTTAAAAGTATCTGATTTTTTTTTCGAAATCCTAACCAGTTATTCCGTGCTAGTGCAGTAAAATTTTCGAGAAATTGTGTACCCGTTATTGTTACTTATATCACTGACTGCACAGTGCCAAATGATTACCCAGAAATAAAATCAAATCATTCGTAGCCGAAACTAACGGATAATCCGAAATAATTTCATATCTGAAACCGATATATCCTATATCCAATTGAATAAAGTATTATTTCCGGGATAATGTTGAGACTTTCTTATAAAGAAGTTCTTTATGCGGCTTAGGGACAATCGCACGAAAAGTCTGATCACACAGAGAAAAGTGTGATCACCACCACTGAATTATATTGATAATGAACTTTTAATAGAAGTATAATTAAAAAGTAAAATTTATTAAAAAGTAATTCATAATTTATTAGTTACAGAAAATAGATGAAGCAGTGCAAAGAATGTGTAATATATCCTAATACTCGTTATGTTCTTCTAATAATAATAAATAATTAAATATATAAAACATCGTATTATATCGGTAGTAGTATCGTTGTAAACCACCGATTTGAACAAAGTTTTATAATATGCAAAGCAATGGCATAGATTACTTTATTGTGTTTTTATTTTTAGAATTGGGCACACTAAAATTGAATATATTTTTAAAACATTTTAATATTATACTTAGGACGTACCTTCATGTATAATAATACTATAGCAACGATATAAAACAGAGCGTTGAGCGTTAAATCGTCGCATTATAATACACAACTGTTCAAATTGAACATTCAAACTCACTCCTATTACAATTAGTATACGTATGTAGAATTCTATTTCTAAAGGATATAAATTTTCGTTGAACAGTTTGTGAGAAGGTCGTTTTTAAAAATATAGTATAAAATTTTATTTTGTTTTTATAATTTTTAAAACAATGTTTAAACTTTTACAAAACATTAAGATGCTTTTATAGTATTAAATGGTATAAGACCTGAAAACAGTTCCAAAGGTGATGTTCATTAAAATATGGTGGAAGCGTAATAAAAAATTACTTTATACATCGCTCGCTATCTTATTATTATGTATTATATTAAAAAGTTATGAGATAATTTGAAGAACCAAGTCCCTAGCTCTACAAATCCTGCACCTTGGTCAAAATGTGTGGATCGGCCGCTTAATACAACTATTTCATAACATTGAAGACGGTTAAATTAATGATTTCCAATAGCCATGTACAATAGCTGCGGCAATCAAACTATACTTTTTTTTATAAATACGTAAGACTTCTAAAGTAAGGGACTTGTAGAGTTAAGCCTCGTAAACTTAGACTATTTGCTATTCTTTCGAACTAACTATTATACCATGAGCTCTATACTACATGACATGCTCATTAATTTGATATCATATTTACACGAATTGATCAAAATTTCTTTTTTCTGAAAGGTACTTTGGTATAAATTTGGAAAATAAACTATTATCTAGAAAAAAATTGCATATTTATAACACGGTTGGAGAGTGAAATTTGCTGTGTTCTTAATTTTTTGTTTTTTCAAATAATTGCCTACATACCAAATTTCTATTTCTGGGAATTTGGGATTGCCCAAAATGATTTGAGGAGTCAGTTACAAATCGATATATTTTAAGTGCCTATTAATAAAATAAAAAGTATAAATGCAAAAGTGTAAATGAAATCTATTTTATTTCATAAACATTATTACTAAGTATTATCTTTAAAATTTGGGAGGTCTAGTAGGGTAAGTCTGGGGGAGATACCCCTACGAAAGAGATGGTTAGTATGGTAAGTCTGATTATTTTCAAAAGCAATACGTAGATTCTAATAATTTATGCCTAGTTCACTTCTGTGAACGAAGGCAACTAGTAGCAATTGATATTGAAAAATCAAAAAGTAAGTATCTCAAAGTTTAATGTTTACACATCTAGTTTCACGGTGATACAATTTGAATAGAAATCCGTATCTTTATGTTTTACCCTGATTGGATTTCTAGATGCGATGCTTTCTATATTCTAAAATTTTATCACCTCCTAGTCATTCATTTTTATATCGATGTGACCATGTCTGTCGGTTGATCAAGGAGAGTAAGCCACATTTGATCACAACAGAGTATGCTTTTCTAAACAGACCTACAATTTTCTAAATAGCACTTAATCCAGTTGTATGTCAAAACTCAGTAACAGTTTATTTTTTATTTTTTTGTAATCCGAGACAACGGCTATAGACCTAATACCTTATTTAATGAAAGATTATTTTGGTATCACTTTAACTTCTCAAACGCACATAGACAAAAAATATCAAAAAAAACCAGAGAGGATAAGTTAAGAACGAAAAAAAAAAAAACGAATAAGAAATAAATAAAGAGAATAAGGCTGATAAAACTGTGCATGGTCATTTTCTACGGATACTTCAGGAGGGATGGCCAGTCGGGACACATGCAAATGTTTTTATAATTGATTTCATCTTAGACTTTGGTTACATTTTGTTACGTGTTATTTTATAGTTAAATGATTTGAAAGATTGGTTTAAAATAAATATTTTGGGAAAAACATTACTAGTTTGATTTCATCCTACAATCTACGACCATGTCTCGCAAACTTACCCTATTAATTATTGCGACCGAAGCAATGAAGGCTTGAATATATAATGAAACCTTTCGAGAAAAAGAGAGTAGTGTCTGGTTAGATTATTGACTCGTCTTGGTGGAAGACTATCGTGTTCTAAGATACATATTTTGGAATCCTTTTTTATCGATAATTAAGTTTAAGTCGCCAATGTCAAATAATTCTTTTTTTTTTAATTGATAAATTTCGGTTCTTCAAAATCTGTATCAAATTAACGTCACTTATTTATAACTTTCATAGAAATTAAAATTAATGCATATGTTTAAAATAATTTTCAATTTTAAATAAATTTGTATTAAAAACAATTATTTTTAAATATTTTGTGATTACGTTGTATAAATCATACAGCACGTGCGGAGTTTGAAGCACAGTTTCATTATTTGAAAATATGCATTGTTTAATGTTACATTCTTTTAGATAATTGATAATTCTATAACAACAACAGTGCACATTCAAGTTGAAGCTATATCCAGCTAAAAGAATTGTTTTCTATCGATTGATATAGCTATAAGAGATCAAGAATCTAATAATTAAGGGATACATTGATACATTAGGGTAAAGATATAAATAGTTTTGGTACAATGGAAAGTGAGACATCTATAGAAATGACAATCTATAATGTAGCACTGTGATATAATATACATTGTATTTTTTTCAATTTTCGCCCACAAATAGCACAAATATATAATAAATAATTGAATTTCCAAATGTAATTTTGAATGCATAGAATTATACTTTTGAAATTTTATTGAATGCAAATATTTTCGATACGCTCTCCGTTTATATATCAAGACTATGCATGCCAATATCATAACATTTACGTATTTGTTTGAGTTTATTTGACGCGAAATTTACAAAGAATGCAATATATGGATATTGTATTAGACGGCAATAAAGACATTTTTTTGTAGAAATCTTTTTCTGCGTTTTATTAAATACAATTACAAAAAGTAATTGAAATATACACTTATGGGATGCAAGTTACAGGAATGTATTACATAGAAGGAAATAATGAAAAAGAACTTTATATTCTTATCATAATGCTATTTTTTTCGAAGAAATGCTTGTATATAAACCCGTACTTACGAGTCTTATAAACATTTCAATTTTCTTAACAATAATGGAGAAATTTTTAATATTCAATATTATAATAATTATATTGTAATCCCGTCGGATTGAAAACTTTATAAAGACTCCCAGGAGTTAATAGAAGATAAATCTCTAAGCAAATAGGGTTCGTAAAAACTTTTGAAAATCAATACTTGAAAACGTCATTTTTTTCGAATAAACTTACGTTTTTAGTTCAGAAGTAATTCAAAAGTTATAGGTCGATATAAGTGGGCTTGATTTTTTAAACGGAAAATTAAAGGATTTCAACATTGAATAATGAAAAAAGGGTACATTTTACGGAAAAAATGCTTATAATCTCTTCTAAATTACAATAAAAAACCTTTAAAATGCGACCTTAAATAAGCAACCTACAATGAAAACAACGTTATGCATTTACAAATTACTTTATTTTAGTTAGGTGGAATAAGCCTTAAACTACTTACCTCTGACAGAAGTAAAACGCATACAAGAGACGTGTCAGATATTATGTTAAATTGTATCAAATAATCTTCGAATTGAATGGCCTCTTTAACAGAAATAAGAACGCGACTTTTTGCATTCAATGATAAAAATAATATAGAAAAAGGAAAATTTTCTTCTTAGACTTTTTTTAAAATATCAACTTTTTTCTATGCGATTTTTTTGAAATAAATGATGAAGCCAAACCCACCTCCCATTTTCTTTAAAAATATTTTTAGGATTTTTCTTTAAGAAAATCTTTAAAAATATTTTTAGGATTTTTCTTTAAGAAAATCTTTAAAAATATTAACTTTTTTTCTATGTATGATAGAGTAACGGCACTTTTTCAAATCGATTTGAAATGATACGATCCAGACAAATAAGAAATTTTTTTTCCTTTGAATTCCCTCCCCCTTTCGGAGCATGAATATAGTTACGATTTATGTTTATTATAGAGTGAAGTCTATAGATCGCAGAACTACTAGTTAATCTAAATTCAATGTGTTATAGTTATATTATATCTATAGTCTACCTATTGGTACTGAATAAATTCTAGTATACAAAGTATACAGTATTCAATGTATAAGAGGAATATCTATTTGTGGCAAAGTAAATGTCTGTCATACTAAAACAAATCTATTAAAAAACTTTTACGTACGAATTTTACCTCCATATATACAATACTGCAACATATGGGCTAGCATTGTTACGATATTCGCATTCATATTTTGCGCGTACAGCACGTTTTCATTCATACTCCAATTCGAAAAAAATTATGTAAATATACCTATTGACAATAAGAACGATAAATAAATTATAACGATTTGAATGTTATAAGATTTATAAAATATTGTTAAGAACGGATCGACAGTCAAATTATCGTAGTACATTTAATTAAGTTTTAAATTGGAAATAAATTATGTTGTTACTTTTTACTATTTGGTTTTAGAATGTCAAATATATCTCTGTGTTTCGAAAATATAACATTGTGGATGGGCGTCCACATATTACGTAATATTAGCATTGCTATTGGCTAAAATATTGATAACATGATATGTGAATGGCGATCCATGGTGTAATGCTTTCGAAACACAGACACATTTAATACAGTTAAAATAATGGCGGGGAATGTTAAAAAACCATAATAAAATTCAAATATTTTCTCAAAGACAACGGTACACCATATTTAAATTTTTGAAGATTTTAAAAAATGAATAATTTTTAAATATGTTTTTTTATTTATACAAGTTTAATAAGAGATATTGTTTTTTTAATTTTATTAAATATGATACTTTCGGTAAAATAACACATAGTAAATGGTAGATTTTCTATCCTAAATGGACGTAAATGTATTATATTTTTATTGAATTCGAAAGCGCGTTATTCATTCTTTAATATATTTTAATTTCAATGATTAAACTTAAAATTTAATAGGTACAACGTATCTACACCCTTAATAAACAGTTTTTCAGTTTTCAATTAACTCAACTTATAGACAACATTTATTAAAATAGTATTGATTTTATTGATTTAAAACTACAGACAGATTTAAAACTACCGAATCTCATCTAGTATCTACGCTCATTAGTTTATAAAATATCTTATATATAATATCTAGAGACAATTTTAGACTCTTGTATTTGTATCTACACAATACTGTCAATATTTTCTAGCATTACAAACTTTAGACTAAAATTAATATACTCTACTCATATTGTATATATGTCGAATATAAAAATCTTGGAGGACTCTAATATTAGTTTCAAAAATTATCATTAAGTTAGTTGCGTTATTAAATTGACGGGCTATAAAATTTAGAAAATAATGAACTCGGGCACATTCTTTTTTAAGCCGAAATTTTTGGATAGATGGAACATATTTGCACATTTATATTTTTTAAGTGATTTTATTTACAACTAATGGAAAATTAACAAAATGCCCCTCGATTTTTATGGTCCATTTTCGCATGATAAATCAATCTTTCAATAAATTTTAACGTCATTGTGATCTGGCGAGTCAAATAATTCTGAAAAAAATAATGAATATGGAAGTCCATTGAATATATTGCTCCGATTTCATTTCAATCATCATTTTTTAACTATGTTTGTACTTTAATTTAAAATACTTGCACCATGTTCAATGTTCTGTTAACGAGTTGTATTTGACGCGTATCTTGTCTATTATAATCGCTTATTTCAAAATAAATTTGCAGCAAATCTTTAATAAGTGATATTATGAATCAATAAATATTAAAAATTTCCAACCTACTTATCATTTTATTAAATTTTTCAAACTTAACCAATTTAAAGATTGCAAAAGAAACCAAACAAAAATTATATTTAAAAATGGTTTCAATTAATTTATTAACAATTAATCATTTTAAGTGTAAACCAAAAAAACTAATGTTTAAATTTTTCATAAAATTTTTTCGTACAGCACAGGCACATCTTTCATTTGGTCAAATATTAAGAATTACAAACATAGCTACGCTTGTTTTAATCTTCAAGTATTTTGATTAAATAGAGCATTTTAATAAGAATGACAGTAATCACTATATATTAATAATATTACCTATTGCCGCCCGTGACTTAAATAAACTACTCTGAAATTCGTTTGTCTGTATCTCTATATATGCTAGGTCCACTATAAATTTTCGAACGCGTTGTTCGATTTTGATAAAACTTGATAAATCGGTTTATCACATTCAGAAAATTTACTGAATAGTTGCTTCTCATTCGACCATCAGAAGCTCTTTAATAATTTAAGTATAGTTCCCCACGGCTGCAGTACGTCGAAATTAGTAACATATGTATCGGATTTTCACTAACATACAAACTAATTAGGTATAATAAAGAGGAGCGTGCTATATTTTTAAACTGATAAGAAGAGGGTGTTACCGTGAGTGAGATTTACCGCTTAATACGGAGCTACAAGTGATAGATTACAAAATAAAAGAAGACTTGCTATAATCTTCTAGCTAGGCCTCCTTTTATTTGAGTATAAACTTTCTGTAAAATATATAACTAGTCTGGAAAATCAGCTACAACCTGGATTAGATTTAGTTCCTTTTCATGGCTAAATCTACAGAGATCATTCCCTGTGAGATTGATTTTTTGCATATTTTTGTTGGGTTTACCCAATGACCACACCAGTCGGTACCTTCACCTGATTTTTCTATTTACATGGTTAATCTAGTTAAGTTACAAAGATGTAACTCGGAAAAATTAGTTGAAGTTACTCAATATTTTTATTGGGTTTACCCAATGACCAGGATAAACCCAACAAAAATATGCAAAAAATAGATTTGTAGATTTTGCCATGAAGAGGAACCAAATCTAATCCAGGTAGTAGACGAGTTTTTGATATATCAAGAAAGTTGATTTTTCCATAATAGTTTTATATTTTCCTGAAACTTTCTACTCAAATAAAAGGCTGGAAGATTATAGCAAGTCTTCCGAGGTGTTTTTCTAAGAGAATCTTGTTTTAAGAAGGATAGGGTTTGTCAGCAATATGTTCTTGACAACTGATGTCACTTTAAAGGCTTAAACTTCTTATTCTAGAAAAGTGTATTGTAAAAATCACTTATCTATTCAGTTAATCTTAGATTTCCACGATGAATGGTGTCCAATTCGTTTGGATTGTTTGTTTCACAAGATTGGCCACTGCACTGAAACCTCTATACATGAAGATGAAACACTAATTTAAAACTTTCCAGCAATTTCAGGTTTCATGAATATTTTTATCTTAATTTACTTCATAGGTAGTAGTTCTTTAAGTTATATAATAAATATATAGGTGTCTTTATACTATAACAAAGTTTTAGGTAAGTAATAATATGTCAAACTGAATTATTCTATTTTGAGAAAGGTAGAGTTAAAGTTTCAATCGATTGAAATGAGATCCGCTATCGTATGGACTCGTTGTAGGTAATCATCAACTTGTGAGAGTCCACATAGACCATTTTCGAAATGACCTAGCGTTTACAGTGATTCAATGCACTGATGAATGTTTTTCACGATATTAATATATGTTGGGTATGTTGATGTATATCAAAATATGGCATATACAAAGTCGACAAGAATAAAATAAATCAATTTTAATAATCAATTTTTTTTTTCACAACGTATTAGAGCATTAATTCATCTATATTGCCCTCGATAGTTTAAGAACTACCAGTTAGAAAATTAGAAAGATTCTTCACAATTTCTTTGTCTATTTTTGGGGTATAACAAATATAGAAATTATCTGAGTATAACAAATATAGAAATTAAATTCACAATTTTAGATAAATAATTACAAACATTTTAAATCTAGCAAATTATATTTATAGTTATATATTGTATTTAACTGTATTAATAGTTTTGTACTTTTCTAAATATATGCATTAAATTTCTATATTTGTTATACTGAGGTAATATTTTCGTCCCGACAAATAGACAAGAAAATTGTAATCTTTAAAATTTTCTAATTTGGTAGTTCTTAAAATATCGATAGCATTGGACTATATAGATGTTTTGATGTTCAAATACGTTGAGGTATTTAAATTTTATTTTTAAAAACTACTTAATGTTGATTAAAATTGATTAATTTTTTCTATTTCATAAAACACAATACATGAAAAAAATGAAATATCTTGAGATATTGTACGATTTTTACACCAGAGAGAAGCACCTATCATATTGTTGTTTTAGATTTAATTTAAACATACATAATACAGTATTATATCGTAGCTCAATCTATTTGTCCAATCACATACTTGTTTATGGTGCTATTACTTATCAATTATAAACTATAACAAATAGAGAAGCTGCATTGAGATATTTTTATTTTACATTTCAAAACGTATACTCAATACCATAACAAAACTCGAAATGTAAATTGATTCATAAACAAAGTTTATGAATCATAAACTTTAAATCATAACTTATAAACTCTCAGAGATGGTTATATTACATCTGTTTCTTAAATAAAAAAAATTGTACATGTTATCTTATGAAGAAGAAAGCAACTGACGTCATAACATTGACATCTCTCGCTATTTAATCAGGATTATTGAATATCTTGCTTATTTTTATAGATTTAAAAAACTTCAAATTCATGTTCACGAAGTAAAGACGCTTCAATTGAAGTGATAAAATTTAATGACTACATACTTGTATTTATTTTAATGACTGTTAGCTATCAATCAAATTAAAAATAACAACAAATAGCTTAATTGCTAATTTTAAACGACTAATAATATATATATACTTTATTATAAGAAGCTTCCAATTTTCATTTTATATTATTTATTAATTATAAGCATAATTAAAATATGCTCCACGTTTTATGTAATTTTTTTATGCTGTTGTGATATATGCCTCGCGTATTCTATAATTCTTATTTTTGGAAATCTTGTGATCAACCAAATTATTTATAAAATTTGTATAAATGTAAATTCTAAAAATTATCAGTTTTCCCTGTAGAATTACTCAACAATTTTAGAATTATATTTCTATTTTTAACAGACTTCAAAACAGGGATTGTGCGATTTTCTAAAATTAACTTATCCGATTTATATGGGATATTCGTTATTCATATGTATAATTTCTAGGAAAAGTTATACATATATATTTGGATTTGGGAACAGGTTACCCTTTTTTACCGTTAAAAATTTAGGAAAGAAACAGGCAGGTTTGTTCGAGATAACTTGTTTAATCAAAAATACACAGCATAAAATAATTTTACTAATTAACTTTGTTTCGCTAGTTATCATTAGACGGAAAAACTATCCAAATGTAAACGAAATTGCACAACCATAGACATGATCTACTTATAATTTTTATAATTAATAGGTAAGCCAATCGAAAATGTGATATTCTAATAGAAAGAGATTTATAATAACATTTTGTATCTCTTTAAATAACACTTGCCGAGTCTCCCTCCACATCATCTCCACAATTGTGACATACAAACAAAAAGGCCTTTTCAAAAGTTCTAAATAAGTGCTCATAACTTTTTATTATATAAATGTTTTTTTAGTCGGGGGAGGAGTATTATTTGACAAGTCCTACGTTTTCACAATAAGATACCGAAACTCATTACGTTTTGATGATTATTTTATAAGTTATTTGTGCGTGAAAATATCCATTGTTTAGTCGCGATAGTGTAAGATATAGGAATTATTTCCATAAATTTCTCTGCAATTACTTCTCCTTAAAGAAAATATTTTTTTAATAATTTTTGCAAATGAAAAATTTCAATCAATTTAAGAGAAAAATTTTTCAAATTGCATTATTTTTCGAAACTCACGATAATTTAATAAAATTTTCAGACTTCAATTTAAGAAAGTTATTTTTATATACTTATAGATTTAAAATTATTAATTTAAAAAAAGTGATTCATGTCGGTATTACACCTCAATAAACATGACATTTATATGCATAGTTAATTAATCACTTTGAGCGTTAATATAAATGTTTATTACATATTTTTCGAATTAAATTATCCATACAATTTTCCGAAGTGTAAATTTTAAAATTTATATCAGTAAATAAATGATTATTTAAAATAATATATAATATATGTAAAATATATTACACAACTTTTTTTGAATTAAACTTCAACTAAATTTTATATAAGTATGTGGCTAATTATTTTACATAAAATAAATTAATCAAATTCGACAAAAAAACGATTTTAAAACCATCCATTAAAAGCTTTAAAAAGAAGAAAATAAACTAAATTAAAACAAACTCACCAATTTATGACATTTCACAACTTATAAGTTACTAGCGGGCGTCACGCAGCTTAACCCACGTAGTTCCTGTTCCCGTGGGAATACAGGGATAAAAAGGGGTAATGAAGCTACCCAACTGTGAAATAATTTTTCAAATCAGTCCAGCAGTTTTTAAGTTTATACAAAAATAAATACAAAAAAAGAAACGTTTCCTCTTTATAAAATTAGTATAGATGAAAGCATGTCGCCAGGGTCAAACTCGTGACAGGCTATTATATCATATAAATTGTGTAATTTTCTTTGTGTCAAACTATAAAAATACAACCTTGCATTTAAAAATGTTTTTATTACTATTGATTTAATTTCAAAGTTTTAGGAAAACGTTTTTAATTTGAATGTCTCTGTAAAGTTATCGCCAGGTGGTGAAATGGAATATATTTTTTTAATTCAGATATAATTTTGATTTTTAATTCATAATTTCACATTGTTAGTAAATATTGTGATGCTTCTAACTTGAATAGGGTAAACAGTTGGTATTTTTGGATCATTATGGCGGATGGGGGGGGGCATTATTTAACATTAAAATTTATTGTTATAGAGACTGAACCGAAATGTAAAATTTTAACTTCGATAAGAGAAAGTGATTGCTTTTAAAATTCTTAAAAATTAATTAACACATTTAAATGAAATTTTAATTTAGGCAGTTGGAGTATAATGGAACGAAAAATTTGTTTTGTTGTAAAAATACTCAATATTTATATTTTTTATAATTTCTGCTTATAAAAATCAACAATATACCTAATAATTGTATACGGAGAGAAAGGAGTAAAGGAGAAATCAATAATCAAACATCTTTGATTTTGTGTATCTTCCTTTGTTCCACTCTGCGAGGAGCTAGAACACTGCAACATGACTAGTATTCATCCGAACTTTAAACATATTTTGGATGATTAGTTTTTACACGAAAGAATGGATTTGGCAATGCTAGTTCAATGTCGGCAGCTAAAACCATAGCCATATCTGGTTCTAGCGGAAAATAGAAATTGTGGTCAATTTTTGCGCTTCGGTTCAAAAGAATGTTTCAAAATTTACCGGATTTGATCACTGTTGGAAAACTTAATTTTTGATCAAAAATTTAACTCGTCGGTAAAAGAAGACAGCTACATGCAAGGAAAAGGAAAATACCCCTGACAACGAAGTTTGATCCTGCTTCGTTTTTTTCAGAATAATAGTAGACCAAATGGATCGAATGTTAACTGTGGCTACATGCTGAACGCGTCAACGATCGTAAAAATTATATGTGCCATACATGCGATTCTGAGTAGGAGAATAATACTGAATAGTCTGATTATACAAAAAATGGCTAATGTGTAATAATTCATCCTATTACTTATACTAAGAATAATTTCTATTGATTTTTTTTCTTAAAACATATAATTTTTTTGCATTTAAAATACAAATGTTTATTTGTGTTGTTAATACAAAGCCTTCAAATTATTAATCCCTTTGTCCTGTTAATTCACCAAATACACAATAATCAAATAAATCGGAATACTAATGTAAAGAACATATCTTTTTATAGAATTCAAAATTAAAATTCAAAAATACTAGAAAAATTTTTAATATGAGGTTTGTACGCGTTCAATAATTTCCAAAATTCCTTGCCCATGTTATTAACATATAAAGTTAAGGAATTTGATATCTTACAATTTGCCTATTAAGTTTTATAAATTTATGTTTGTACTTAAGATAGTTATTCCAACATTAATTATAGGACTGAGATATAAGAAAGATATGAAAAATAAAACGATTCTAATAAGGATCTTCAAGTCCGTTATTATTTTAGTTTATTTAATTTATCAAGAATCGTGTCATATAGGCGCCCACCATTAATCGTTTACGAGTACACTTGACCATCTATGCTTATATTTCCCGAGACTATATTTTACAAAACAAAACAATATATAGAACATTTTTATCTTTTTTATTTTTCATAATTCTTAAGCACATTCTACTGAATTATAAATAGAAGCATTTTTTTTAAATATTGTATTAAATTTAGATAGACATGTGTACGTAATCTTATGCACTGTAAATTAAACCAGGATCTGAATGGACTTAAGTGTGCGAAAATAGTACCAATGAAATTGTGCTAAAAATAGCTTAAATTTTAAAAATGCACATATTCCTGTTTTTTGGTCTACTGTTTTTAGGACCCACATCGTCCTTTGTAAACGAGCTATAATGTTCGGAGTTATTTGAATGTGATTGATTTATGCAAATTGAGCAAAAATAACAACTTTTGACCACGCGATTTAAGATCGATAAATACTTATATTTTCATGCAGTATGCGTTGTTTTCTCGCAAAGACTTTTTCGTAGAATTTCGTGTTTTTGGTGACTGAAATAGCTGACAGCATCACGAAACGAAGAAATTTCGAAAAAGTGGTAACTGTGTTTATTTTTGTTCAAAATTATTAAAACCAGCAATTATAAGCGATTTAAAAACACATACCAGATCAAAACATAACTCTTTCCAAATACTTTTTAAAAAAGAAAATAAAAAATTTCCAGTAGAATTCTGGTAGACCATTTTAAAAAAATTAGCGTCTTTTGTCTTTTTCCGTTTTTAAATCGCGTGCAGCATTTTTCGAAAGAATTCAAAAGTTTTTAATTTTTGCTCAATTTACATATATAAATCATTAAAATAACTTCAAACATTACAGACCGTTTAAAAAGATGGGTGTGGTTCTAAAAAATGTTGGGCCGAAAACTGATACAATAACATGCGGATCCTTATAATATTTAAACTATTCTTGAGATAATTTCATTAACAGAATGCAGTGTTCTATTTTTGCACACTCAAGTCTATTCAAATCCTAATCTATATTACTCGCCCTAATTTTTAATGATCTTATCTGTACAAAAAAATTGGCATAGACCACAATATTATACAGTGAGGTCAAGTTCGTTTAATAATATTTTTATTAAAATAGGTACTGAGAAGATGTTTAAATAATCATTAATCTAATTTTTTGCTATTAAGTATAAACATAATAGATTACTCAAAAATGTAAGAACCCATAAGGAAAAACGAACAATTGATAATAAGCAATTATTATTAACCATTAAAATTATTAGTAATTATTTCTCACATAAAGTGTGTAAGAAATTGTTAACGAAGATATCGCAGTTCAGACAGATATCACATTCTTTAATTATTAGGGTCTTTTCGCCGTGATATAATCAATAGTGGATTTAGGCAAATTTTGAGGGGTGCCAAAATTTTCAAGCTACTAAAATTAAAAATCGATTGGGTTTTCTGTAAACTGTAAGACCAAATTTTTAAGTTTATTTTATTGCGCTATTGACTATCGAACTTACTCGCCGCAAAATTCGGTCAATAAACAACACAAATCGAATTAATTAGGTAATTAAATTTTTAAAATCAATGCAGAAATCGGTAGATAACAGAAAAAAATCAAAATTTATTAATTATTTGATTAAATATTAACAATCGACGCAAAAATCGCTAGGTAAACAAAAAAAGTCAAAGTAATCAATTGTTTAATTACTTAGTAAAATCGGCGCACAAATGGGTAAAATAAACCAAAGAGATCGAATTACTTAACTATTTAATTATTTATTAACATCGGCGAAAAACCGGTAAAATAACTAGCAACCGAAAAAGAATCGATAACAATTAATGGCTTAATGAGTTACTCAATAATCGCCGTAATATTCGCAGCATAATAAAAAAAGATCAATAATAATTAATTGTGAATTTATTTAAACAATAATCGCCGTAAAGTAACCAAAAGACCAAGGATAATTAATTGTGTAATTATTTAAAGAATACTCGCGTAAAGGCTGCTGTTCTCTAACGACGGAAGTACAAATCGGCGAATTCAAACATCGGACCCTTCTCTCCGGCTGGACGGATTTACCGAATCGCCCCTCGTTGGCTCGCCATCCTGCGGTACGGGGGTGTCCGGATGTCTTCTCGGGTTATGGATACACCTTTCGTGGATCCAGACTTAATCTAACTTAAACTACTTAAGCATAGCGTATATTTAATTTGAACCTCGCGCTCTCGAGCTACGGTGATTCGAGTTGCTGGCTTCCGTCAGGGCGCCACGGTCGCGGCGAATCCCAACCTGGGCCAGTAATGAAACTCGCATCCAAAAACTTAACAGTCCGGTCCTGGCCGACATGGGACTCTGTCCGTCCGGCGTTATTTGAACAGTAGCCAGCCTCATTCCACAATATATATACTGTTACAAAAAAGGGCGGTATATAATCTCGGGTCAAGGGCGTCTTCAAACCTAAATCCGCTCTTGGATATAGTCTACAATAGTTAATAGTTGGCTAGCCTAAATCAGCAAATCATTCGAAGTTTTCTAGGGCCAGCAGTAAAATTCAAATAGTCTTCTACACTACGAGTTAATACAATATCTTTGTAGATTACGTTACATTCAGAGGTTTCGATGCGTTTGAGGTCCTGAGCATATTATTTTCATATTTTTCCATAATGTTGTTAAGGTTGGGTTGGATTAAGTGATTAGCTGTATTGAGTTGAGAGATTTATGTATATTTTTTTCAATATCACCCTTAATTAGAATCCATCTATACTTTTGTTTATTAGATCCAGTGCATTTTCGACAAAACGGATTTCACTTTCAAGGCAAAGTTTTGGAAGCCGTCGTTAAAGATTTTTGTTAAACATTTAAGACACATATATAGAATTTTAATATTCAATTCTTCTGATTAAGGTGTCAACATAAACCACATAAGTTCAAAATGATTATTGAAAATGTCTAAAAATTGAAAATTAGCCAAGAATTAAAGCTCACAGGCTAAATTTTTATGATATGCTAGCAACTACCCAAATAAAAAAAATTTTTAAGGTTATTATCACAATAATTGATCATTAAATTTATAATAAAAATTTTTACTGCAATTCTTTGATCTGAATATTAAATTCTTGCATTAAATAAAAATTTTCAACAACGAATTTTATAGAATATATATAATAACTTTAATAAAATAGTTATAAATAAATCGATTTAATTTATAAGGTCAGCACACACAGTCTTGAATAGAATTATATTATAAACAATTTATATTAATACCTCAATGTATATTAAATATAAAATAACAAAAATAATATCAAGAATTTATTTTGAAAAATTATATAAGTATTTAAACAAGGGCACACATTTATCAATTGATTTACAATATGTTTTTAAAGAATACGTTTAAAACCGATACATATTTATTATCAAAAAACCTGAGACTATTTCTGGTAATGTTATAAATAACATACACATTTCATAAGCATCTTTACATTTAAAATTGCCGTGTCATGACGTTTGTCAAATGATTCACGCTCCATTCCGCTCACCCAATTCCAAACAAATTTTGTAAATGTGTATAGCTTGGTTTAACTTGAGTTTTAGGATACTTTTTATCCTGATAACTTACCCTCAATATTTTTTATTGCAAATTATTGGGAATCAATACAAAAAATGAGACTTGTATAATAAAAACAACCACTAGTGTAATATACATAGTATTTATCCAAATTTTATGAAATTCGGTATGCGCAGTTTTTACATGCAAACGGAGGGTGTGTCAAATATCTTTTCCCGAGAAACATTTGTAAATATAAAATAAAATTTTCATTTTTAATTTAGAATTTTTTTTGGGAAAAACTCTTCGAAATTTGATAAAGTTTTTTTTTATTAACATACTAGTATTTCACGTCAAAAATCCGCCTTTTTTTAACATATACTCTAAGACACTTGCATTTTTAAGACGAATATAAGGATGCTTTAACTGTCGAAATCTATCCAGCTGTTTGAAAGATATGTGGCAATAAAGAAATTTACAAACTTACATATACGCGCAATCGGCAATCGGTAAATAGAGAGGTTGTTTACACCAAAGTTTTATGAATTTTAATAATTTGTAATTCTTAAAATTACAGGAATATGTAAACTCTAATAAAATTGTTGATTAAAACATTAAAAAATTTTAAATTTACGATATAGTCTAGTGAAAAGAATCTTATCTGTAAATTCATCGATTCGTTTCACTTGTTAATAGCGTATGTAATGTGCCAACTTACAACTAACTTATCGCTTATAAAATCATATATCATAATTATTATATCTTACTGGAATTGACTTTTATCAAGAACACCGGTAATGATTACATCCGTAACTAATTTTATATATTTTGTTAGGTATCATAATTTATACTATATTATCATAATATATTTTAGATCATACAAATGAAAGTTTGCTGAATTGGAAAAGACTACTACGCCCAAATCAGAAAGCCTATAAAACTAGGGTGATAAAATTGTTTAATTAGTATAATAATGAACCTAGCCTAGTCTATTTAAATGTCCAAAATCAAAGGGTAGAACCTAAGGTACTTTCGGTGGTGAAAAATAAAGTATGAAATTTGATAAAAATTAAAATGTATGTAGTAAGAATTCTTAAATATTCAAAATTTAAATCATAAAAGCACATGATTTGGCTTAAAATTCAAATTCGATATTTTTATCTTTATATCACGTGACCTATAAAACTAGAATACCATGGTGTGAATAAGGCTAAACAGTTATTTTAATTAGTAACAACTATTTGAAAGTATTAGGATATGAAAAATTTTTGGGACTCGAATCATAATAGGAATGGTCAAAAATGAAGTCAAAAATTTCTGAAAATCCCTGTGAAATCCACTGTTTGAAGATTGAAATTTTTTATATTTTTTTCTGTTAAAACTTCTGAACAAGACGATAAAATAATACCAAAGTATTTTAGGAACTGATTCACTTGTTTGTTTGAATATTTCACAAAATTTTTATTAAACAATTCATTAAAAATGCAAGCAATTCAATTTAAATTAAGATATAGAAATCTTCTTTTTTTACTGTCGTTTTATTTAGTTTCGAATGTTCAGATGTCTGCATGTAATCAAATATTACAAGTTATATTTGACCTCCTATGGTTCCGATTGAGCTGAAATTAGGCATACATACTTAAATCAGATGATTATACAGTATTTTGACATTGTATAATACAAAAAGAATAGCGTTATAAGACTAAATTCTTTTTTAACATCGACTCGCAAACTAAATTTTTGAACAAATAATTTCGAAAGTTAAGGTGGATAAAGTGCAACATTTTCAACAATCTTATTAAATGTTGTTGTTGTTAAACTTCGGTGTAAAGTATACAAATTTTAATCAAATTAGGTAAGAAAAATATAATAGTCTCAAGTTTGTTTTTTATTTCATTAAAAAAAATAAAAATATTGTACGAAAATAAACATGGTAACTGTATATTTTGTGTTTCAATATATTTTCATATAAAAAAATAAAAATATTCTACTAAAAATAATTGGTCTAATGACGTAAATAAAAAACATAATGTTTTATACATCGCGTCGTATAAGTTTTATGTACAACAAAAAATTGCGATCAATTATTATTTGACCACTAAAATTCTATTAGTCATTCTGTAATACTGAAATTAAATCGATTAATATGTCAAATAAAATATTGTTATGTTTATTTTTTCAAATCCTATTATCTTGAATTTACTATTATTTTTGTCCAAACACCGGGCAAATGTCGAAAACAAAATTGGGAAAACTGTAAAAATTATGCAAAAAAAAGTTTAAAGCAAAATTTGAAAAAAATTCAAGTTTTGCACATTTAAAATAGGATAGTAAATAAAATTGCCTATAAGAGTGGGAGACTGTGAGGGAAAATTTTTTGCCTTGATAAGAAATAAGTAAATTATTCGGTGTTAATTTGGCCAGAATGGATGGAATATTATTCAAGTTTCATGATATGGTACATACAATACGGAAAGATTTGCTTGCGGAGAACTTATGATAGCTTATAACTAGTGTGGGTGAGTTCTTCAATTTTGTCTTTTAGTGTTTCATACTAGACTCCCCACTCCAAAAAAGGCACTAGTTTGCTCGTCTGCGCTATATTCAAGAGTAAGAATGGTAAATTGCTGCAAAAAGGCCCTACCAATACACTATGCTCGTCTATACCAACCTTACGATGTAAAAATTAAAAAAAAAGTTATTCCAATTTGCCAAGTATTCTACTGAAACTAATCTGCCATTGATGACTCAGTACAATGCTGATTCATAGTCGGGGGTAGGCTCAATGTCCTCCAAGTCGTATTGGCATGACTTACTAATACCTAAGTAAATATTTTTCACTGTTACCGCCAAAACTTACGACGTAAATTTTTAAAAAAGAATAAAAACCTGATAGTTTATAGCCGAAATGAAATAACCTGCAAACAATTAAATAAATTCATGAGCGTTAATAGCCCATGAAAAACTAAAGCGCTTATTATGGGAACATGGCCAAATTTTTTGAATAATTTTTTTTTAAATTAAATAATCTTGTAGGAAACAATTACTAATAATGGATGAACTTATTTCCGTAGATTTATACTCTTAAAACTTATTACCCAAAAATATAAAAATTCCAAAAGTTTAATTCCTTTTAGGAACTAAAAAATCTTTTGTAACACATTAGAGTAATAATTCGTAGGGGTCTCATTGAAACAACATATAATAATTTTCTTTATTTTTTGCTTATCACATGTTTCAATGTTTCAAATGAAATATTAAAAAGCAATCGTAATCAAGCCTGGAAAATTTTACGCTTCTTAAAATTTGAGTGCAAAATTCGAAATCATAAATTATTTTTATCCGTCAGGCTCCTTACATTCACGATTTTAGTTTATTAACAAATTACATTTTTTTAAATTTAGAATAAACCATTCTAAATTTATCCATTTTGCCTTTCATAGAAACATATAGAGGAATGTGAAATTATTAGGTAGATTACTTAACATAATAAAAATCGTGACAAGCAATAATCACCAGTTCAAAATTTCCCGTTACTTTTATAATACTAGCAAAGAATGACTAGTTAATAAGGACTGAGCAATCACAACAAACAGAGCATGGGGCGCAGCTAGCACGTCGACGAGCAAAAACAAATATATATTATAATGTGTATCATTATAATAAAAAAATATTATTTTGGATTCGATTACGATTACGGATATGTTTTTATTTCGAATATAGGAGCTCGATAATGTCCCTGATGGCAACCGGTGAACATTTGTGTGGTTGAGGTGAACTAGTTGCACAAAATAGACCATTGTCGATAGAGCAACTTTGGCCGCGAAGTTAAGACGCAGAAAATGACTCTCAGAAATTCGGATTCAATTTAAATTTGAAGCTCATACCTTTATTATAAAGTGCTTAGAAAACATTTTAAAACATATAGAATCCAAAAAAAAAAAAAATCCAATATTTTTCAAACCGAATTTTGCAAATGGTGGAAGAAATATTTATTCAGAAATTTGTTATACAAAACAATATATTTTTTCTATTTTAGAAAAATTGTATTTTTGTTATTAAAAATAATTTTATATAATATAAAAATATACATATTTAATGTTATTTATTTTTATATGAAAATTCTTTAATCATAGAATTTTAACATTTTCCAACAAAATATTTCATATTATGATTCATTCAAAAATATTTTATGTAAGTACGTATACTAAAAGTAATTATAATTAGCATACTAATAATATAAGACTAGTAATATTAAAATACATATTTTTTTTTTATTACATCAAAATTTTTAAGGGATTAACAAAATGTTTACAGCTTTGTTTCTAGGATGTAAAACATGAATCCAGTTGTTTAACAAAATTACTTGTTTATCAAAGAACATCAAGTTTTTACTGGATTTTCACACAGGCGATGAATCAGCGTTTGTATGTACACTCAGCAACAAAATACTTGTAACGACCTGAATGTTTCATTTTTACTTAAAATTAAAAATTAACTATTTTAATAAAGTATTTTATAATTTATTCCGACTAAAATCAATGTGTTACTTTAATAAAAAAAGATTCAATATTTAAAACATCTAAACACACCATAAAAATCGTGTAGTTTTTTATTTTAAATAGATGTGTGAGATTCAGATATCGTATTTATAAATTATAAAAAATAGACTATATTATATAACTTATCAATGTGGCATAATTACTTATAATAAAATATTTTCCTAATAATTACATTTTTACAACATAGATTTAAAATTCATAAAAATTTTTTTGTCATTCTAATATACACTCTAGTATTTCTGTGAACAATAGACCTCAGTCAGAAGTAAATATAAAGTTTATAAATAATTCGTACACAAAAATTAGAAGATTTCTGATATAATCCAAAATATGGTCTAAGACAAATTAAATATTATGTCAACAAATTAAATATAATATGTATTAAATAAATAAAAAAATGTCCGTGTTTGAAACTGGTTATTAATATTATTAGAAAAAAGTTTATTATTTTAGAAAATAATTATTTTTACCGAATGAAAATTTTCCACGAACCTTACACAGCAATCAACTATACGGTGAATTTTCTGAGTATGATCAATATGCTTACCAAATTTTGTCAAAATCGACGTACGAAAGTTACGCCGAAACAAACATAGATAAATAGATAGATACAAACAAACGAAATCGCAAAATCGTTGTTATACCAACGGCTTCATGTGAAATTAAACTTCGTTCGGTCAAAGAGATCTATAAGCATAAAGGTGTATTATGAGCACTTTGAAGAATCTTTTCGAAATAATCTCTAAAATGTTGAAGAGGTGGTTCAATTTTTTATACACCGATCAATATATTACCCAAACGCTAAGTAACAGCTTGAAATAAAGTCTAAGGGTCCCAAAATAAAGAAAACGAGGCCAAGGTTTAGAAATTCAATTCCAAAGCGGGAAAGAGGAGGAGAATTCAAACCCCTGAGCCAAAAAGCTTTTCAACAGAACATCTTGTTATAACGTTAAATGTAACTTAAAAAGAATTTTTTTTAATTTAAACTCCAAAGTGTCTTTATTTGAAACTTTTCATTATATTTCATAGTTTTCGACCAATGCTTAAATAAACTCCATTTGAAACATTACTAAACCTCGGTTATGTTTTAGGTTAGTTTCTTACCTAGCAATATTTATATAAGATTTATAGAGCTACTACTATTTTCACAAAATTTTCCAACATCACATCTAACCGCCTTCGCCGTGAAAAAGTCCGGAAGGTAATGTAAAACACTCGTATATTCTTGGATAGATTAAATAAATTATTTAAATAACCCTTATTTCTCAATGGAAAAGTATAACATTTTCGTGAAGTTATTCATTATGTTGACAAACAAGATAAACTTGCGAATGTCGTATGCGTTTAAATCTTACTCATCGTTATGATATAAACAATCTATTTATTGAATAGAAATCACTTCATAAGTTCGCCTACAAATAAATGCTTAAAAAACAAAACATACCAAAAATAACATTTGAAAAAGATTCATTTATTTATAACAGAGGAATAGCAAAGATGATGGTTCTGATTTTTATCAGCATCGATAGATGAGTCTTCATGTAATAAATTTGGCACCAAAATTATTAATGTTCAAAATATATTATTGTCAATTAACTTGTGTGTGAGGATGGTGGATTTAATTAAAATTGTAATAAACTCTTTCATTATGTTCAGAAATTTATATATAAATATATAGCCGAGTGCAATGAGTCCATATAATTGCAATGACGAATTTGTTGAAATGAATAATTTTATGTACTAAAAAGTTTACCAATTGAAAAGTGTTGCAATTTCGTAAATAGGATGGAAGCCATCCCATCTGAGTGGTGCTAATTTCAACAATAAAATAGTCACGGAATTCGATTAACTAATTTGAAGTAAATATGTCCTATAAATTATTTTCGAAAACTGAATATACACTGAACAAACTTGTATGTTTTGAATTTTTCACGAATATCTCGAAAACTTTTTACTTTATTCAAAGATATCTGTTAAAAAATGAACCTTATTTAATAATAGTATAAAAATATGTTTTTTATTTCTGTAAATGAAATATTAACGAAATTAATACTCGTTGAAAGTGACATTTAGTTCCAGCAAAATTTAAATACTAACATTAAATGTCGAATAACACAAAAACTAACTACACTTTGAGAAAAACTTGAACCTCTTCTAAAGTACGTTACAGTTCATTCAAAACGATTTGTCGTTTAAGTCGTTAGCTCGAAAGCTAAAGGAGTATAATGAAAATAATAGCGCTTAATCAATTTAATAACTTAGAAATATAAGTATTTTAGACCAATGGCGTCGAAATGTTAAAATTAACCGTTAAGTATTTTATCTATTTTGTAAGTGTCAAATATAGATACTACCTGTTTAACCTGTTTGAAGTTTTTTTTTTAAGTTACTGCTTCTGTAACGAAATTTTGTTTTTTTATTAACAAATATTTTGATTTTTTTTTCTCTAACATTATGTTAAATGAGATATCGATGTTTAAAGTTGAATTGAAATCCATCCAATAATGAGATCAGAAGAGGTAAAAACTTAATTGAATTGAACCAATAAAATATAGTAATATTTACCACTACTATTTGTGATGTCATAAAAAATAAATCACAAAGCCAAAGCGGGCATTAAAACCTTAAAATTTGCCTTGTTTAATGTAATTTAAAAAAAATAGACTGCCAATAATGGACACAAATCGTTTTCGCGATGTATGCATTATTTTTCAACGAAGTGAGTTTCGTGTTTTTGCTGTTTTTGTTGAAATTTTGTTCTCCTAGATATCTAGA
The DNA here is from genome assembly GCA_020423425.1 of Chrysopa pallens. Lineage (NCBI taxonomy): Eukaryota > Metazoa > Arthropoda > Insecta > Neuroptera > Chrysopidae > Chrysopa > Chrysopa pallens. The sequence goes on along the minus strand of CM035592.1, from coordinate 83,161,374 downwards.
ATGATCAATTTCAACAAAATTCAATATACTCAAATTACAATACACCATAAAGCTACTACAAAATTTCATCAAAACCGGATGAATGGTTCACGATATATACACAAGCAATTATGATAAAATATCCATTATCGAAGATATTTACTTAATTAGCCTTATATTTGAAACGTCTTGACCGATTCATTTAAAGTTTGGACATGAGATAAAATATACATTTTCTATATTTTATAACAAAAAAAATGAGAGTTTAACTTTAAACTAATTTCATAATAGGCCTTTGTACCAAACATTCCAGGACATGCAAGATTTGCATCTTTATATTCTCAAAACTGTAAAGATCGGGGATAATCATGAAGATAGACGCATATACCGCAGATAGCTAGGTTTTATTACTCTAATCAAATCCAATTCGAAAATCATAGAAAATTTCATGTTTTACTATTATTCAGAGACTGCAGATCATGAAATATATGAGATAAATGAAAAATAATAATGTCAACAAAAATTTGTCAATTAAAAGAAATCCAATAATTGAATTAGACTAAATAAATATCAGGGTTGAATCTATTTTGCAAACTGAATAATACCAGTCAATCTAACAAAGTTTGATTAATTCATTATACACAATTGAAAAAAAAGCTATTCAGTAAGAATTTGAAATGAATTTGAAGAACTAAAACACACAAGTATCAAAATATGGTTGTAGCAATTGGAGAAAGAAACCATCAAGTTTTACAGCGCTATCATAAATGTCATAGTAATTAATGTATTCTATATACCTTATTTAATTACTAGCAGATCTAGCGATGCTTTGATTTCATAATTTTTACAGCAAAAACTATGAAGAACCATATTCCATTTTATCAAGTCATTTTACTATCGATTGAAAACCACCGCACGTTTCTAGCTTGCATAGAAAAAAAGTTAGAATATTTGCCTCTATAAGAAAAACGAATAAGACAAAATGTAGAATCTGTTTATCATACCTAGAACATATTTAATTTCTATCTATTTCCATCAATCATTAAATTTTTTGCCATATAAAATCCCGTACGATAAAGTTTTTACATATTCCTACCTGATTTTTGAAAAGAAAAAATCGAGTTAAAAATACACTATCTCTTAAGTTAGACCACATTACAGACAATGTGAAAATTCGGCGTCATTTATTGAAGGCATATCCAACTAAATAACAATAGTTAATAACGGGTTATACCAAAAAAGTAACTTAAACTGCCATCTATTATAAACTTTTGGGATCTATAGATAATCAAGTACGAAAATCATTAAGACATACATAACTTACACATCCCACTGATAGACTTAACTGAATTAAGTTCGAAGATCGTTAATTTTGCAATAAAAACATGAAACAATTCAGACAAAAAATTCTATCTTTCAAGTTGAAACAAATAACACATTTTAAATAATTACGGTAAGATCAGATACACAGTTTCATCACCGCCATGAATATCGAGTTCACCGCCATGAACATCCGGGAATTTTAAACATTAAGATGCATACAAAATTTCAGATCAAACGAACAATGCGAAATTAATATTTTAGGATTTAAATACATAGGGACAGGTAAAACTAAATAAAAACTGAATTAGAATTTCCTATAATTGTCATCAAATAAAATATAAATCCCAAACTTATACGCATGGTTCAATGTCTTAAAACTGAACCTCCCACTACATATCTTGACAAAATTCTACATAAATAATAATCTTACATCCAATTTATTCGTTGATATATATTGAGTTAATAAAATTAAGTTCCCAAACAGAGCAAGAAGAATTTGAGATGTTTCATTTTAATAAAATGTTTATTTCCTGCCAAGAGTATAAAGATTAGCGAAGTTTAGCCAGTAAAATTTTACCTATATCATGTTTAACATTTATGTTGTATATTTTCATAAAAAGGAAAAACATTTTGTTTCATTTTTAATGTTTATAAAGTAATAACGAATGTGTTTATTCTCCAAAGGTGTTATGATATTAATTAATGAAATTATGCCAGTAAAACTTTGTCTGCATTTTGTTTAACATGTATGTTGCATATTTACAAACTGGATCAATTGGCACTCAATCTTCACTTAATTATTATAAATGACAATTTTCTAATTTCACTATTATAATTATTTTTTGTTTCAAACTAAATTTTCTCAGAGAGTTGTAGACTTGTTATTCCTTAAGAATATTAATATTCCAGTATGAATCCACTTTTCGACAGATTTTGTCTATTGTTTTTTCACAAACTCAGAATAACGTTATCTATGCCACTCCGAAATTTAAGAATTTGTAAACGTTTATACCTCGACATAATCAAGCTTAAAGTTCACGATATCGAGAGTCAGTTACTACTGAAAGCCAGTACAATTTATTTTTCCAACTTTTTTCTATTTTATCATAAAAAAACTCTCGGAAAAACTGAATAAAAAACAAGATAGTATGAAGAAATGTTTTTAGAATAAATGAAAAAAAATTAAATGTAGTACCTCAAAAATAGCATAATAAAGACAAAAATCTATTGTATAGCACTTATGTGTTTGTCAATAATAAGTAACTGCATGCGTCTGTATGCCAATGGTTTGAGTTTGAGTATATGTTCTTACTATACTACACCACGCTGGAACACTCTTAAACAATAGGCTAGTTTGACATGTTTAAAAAAAGTACTTCAAAATATTGATTTCGTAATAAATATTTTTGCAAAATAAAAAATTACTTGTCATAAAATTTCAAATTTTAACATTTCTTTTATAAAAGTAAAAATGCTGTTACCATTTTAGTGACGTAATATCGGTATATAATGTTGGAAATACTGATATAAATAGAGTACTATATACATTAGATATTCCTACGTTTCCATCATTACAACTCCTCTTTAAGAATTGTCAGTTTGACATTTATCCTAACACAAAAAATTTAAAAAGGACTTATATTCTATTATAAATACGCCATTGTTATTCCTTTTAAATAGCTGTCAGTGGTATGTAGAATACTCATATATACAGCACAGAGACTTAGTATAACTACATTGATAAAAAAATAAAACCAAATTCTCAAATTTTTTTATCAATTAAGAGACTGTTGATAGATTGAATTGACAAAGACAACTAATAATTTTACCGAAATGATGTCAGATCGCGGCAGCTTGCTGTTTTATGTCACGTGATAGAAGGATAAATCATGTGCTTTTAAGACTAAAATTTGAGACGTTTATATATGAATAGTATTAAGTATTGGAAGGTTTCAATGAGGTGTGATACTTTATATTGACAGTAGTGAAATAAAACTTATGCCAATGGAGCAATTAGCTGTCGGTATTTAAAATAAAAAATAAATAAATTATCTCTCGCCTTCTTCAGTATTTTGCCCTTTTTCTATATATATCATTGTTTATAATATCTGTTGGGATTATTATACAGATGTCGTTTGAAAATGAGTTAATAGAATTGTTAGCGACTATCTGATAACTGCCGTAATATTAATTTTCAAATCAATAAGTCTTTATTTACATAATAATAATAATACAACGTAAATAAGTCAAGTTAAAAACTATAACACCTAGCCTAAGCTTTATCTATAATAAATCATCTTATATACTAGTTACATCGTGATTACAATTTTTAATACATCGTTTAGGAAATGGAAAATTTTTTAATAAGAACCGGTATGATAAAACTTAACCTATGGGAATAGATAAGCCATCCTTATAACTAATTTAAAAAAATATATGACTTAAACCAAAAAGAAAATATATACCATTAAGATTACACCGGAATGAAGTGCAATCGACATCTACTGGCATGGGAAATATTTTCCTAAAAAGCAACGCACATGGGTCGAATTGGCGCCTCTGATCGAGGCAGGATTTTTAAGGAAAGATTGGAAAAAGGATTTTGAGGTTAGGATAAAGTTGTGGATAGTCGGGTGTCTAAATTCGCGGTGGGGAACTTAATACAGAAATCTTAAGGAGTTTTTCGAGGTCACACGAAGGCAACGATTTTGGAATTGCAATATTATCTTGATAAGCGAAGCTACAACATTAGTCCAAATGGAGGCTGTGTACGTGAGTACTGGTCGGATACAGGACTTGAAAATCAATGTTTTAAATGTTCGTTCAGTTAACTCTTTGGACTATATAATGGGTGACGTATTAGCTTATCCCACGGGTGTATATATCTTGTATAATTTATCTATATCTTCTGTACTATTTTTATATACATCTTTCCTTGCCGAATTATTAACAATATTTTCTCATTATTATTTAAATTGAAAAATATAGATTTATTTCTTAAATATGCAATTAATAAGAATAGACTTAATTAAATTATTTTTTGTTATGACTCTGTGTATTACCATTTAGCAAATAACTTTTTGTAATTACAATGGTAAGTTTCTTTGCTACGTACAAAACAAAATAATAATTTGCTTAATAGTTTTTTGTCACTTGGATTTTCAAATTCTTTAACTGGATTGGAATTTTGCAATTATTTAGGCTTTTGTCAAGTTCAACTGAACAATTTGAGAATTGAAGTCACATACATAATTGACCGATCAAACGAGCCCGCCGAAGGCGGGCGAAGTTCGATCGAAATTATACGAAGCGTCTCGTTCGAAGATGATTGATTACTTGTAGTACTGTTAAGTATGCCTAAACTTCACAACGTTTAGATTTAAATTCAAAACTTTTCCCGCGTGTCGGGCTAGGAGCTCGCGCGCGCCGCTATCGGTCGTCATATATTTTAGAGTATTTAATTACCTTTTTGTATAGCGATATCACAGTTTTTATGAAGATGATTACGGGCAGAGGGTCTCTTTTTTTTTGGGTGGGAAGTGATCATCTTCGAACGAGACGCTTCGTATAATTTCGATCGAACTTCGCCCGCCTTCGGCGGGCTCGTTTGATCGGTCAATTATACTACGCGTCTCGTTCTCGATGATTGATTACTTGTAGATTTTTAGCGTCTGTGATAGAGCTTTAATTGTATGTTTATTTCTGAAAAAACTGACAATTATTTATAAATGCAATTATTTAGAAATGCAATTATTTATAAATACTAATGTATTTTATTAGGCATAGAAAATTTTTTAACAAAAACATGCTCAATTATTCTTAGTCAGTATCGCCATAGCAAACTTGTTATTTGATTCCAAAATAGGCCTGTTGTAGAAACGTGCAAATGTTTCTGAATTTTTCGTCCAACCTGCGGTTCTTCTTATTGTATCAATATCTATTCCCTTCCGGTAGGCCGTTGAGACGGCAGCATGCTTGGCGCTATATGCGCTAAACTTTTGAGTATCTACACCTGCTTTGCTCAATAAGGATTTGATCCAGTGCCCGATCGTTTGAGGACTAACTGGCTTATGAGGTTTCACTGTAGATAAAAACAAATTTTTGTTTTCTCCTCTGAATGTTTCTGTAAGTTTGAGGTAATGTAGGATTATAGAAGCTACGCAAAGCTTTGGTCGCTTTTCGAAGAAAGGAACCATGAGAACTGGTTGGTTTTTTCTTGGTTTTGACGTTTTTATCAAATCAGGGATTTTTATTTGAAGTCCCGACGAAGTCTCGTTTAAATTATATATGTTAATCAAGACAATAGTTTGGAGTCTATGAGCCGTCACGAGTATTAGGAGCGTCGCTGCGATTTCCGATACAACTTTTAATTTTTGATTATTTATCAAATCTAGTTTCTCTATATATTCCAAAACCTGCTCTGTATTCCATGTGGTGGAATATTTAGGCGTGGTAGGTCGTCGTTTGAAAATACCTTTGAAAAATCTGGATATAAGGGCGTCCTTGGATATATCGTGTTTTGCTATCAGTGAAATTGCCGATCTGGACGAATTCAAGGTTCCGTAGCTAGCTTTTTCATTGAATCTCTTCGTTAAAAATTCAATGATATTTGTACTACTAGGATCAAATATGTTATAACCTTTTTCTGTGGCAAATAAAACCCATTTTTTGAGGCATCCCTCATATTGCTTGAGAGTTGATGCTGTTATCGAGTCCACCATGAAGTCCACTGAGTCTCTAGGAATTCCCTTTCTTAAGTATGCCTCCCTGACAATTTCCCTACCACTGCTGGTGATGCCGCGACTAGAGTTCCCAGTATTTGCGCAAAGGTACGGATTTTGTACTGTTTCCCTATTTCAAATCGGTTTAAACTTTTTATTATTTGATTTTTCTTTTGGTCCGGTAGATCTACTGAATATTTCTCTGAGTCTAAAATAAACCCAAGATATTTACATCGTTTGTTTGGAATTATGGAACTTTTTTTTTTTATAGTTTATAGTAAATCCCAATTTCTCTAATAATTTGATAGTGAAATTTATATTATCACGACATATCTCATATGAATCGCTAATACATAATATATCGTCTAAGTATACTATTGACAGCCAGCCTTTTAGACGTAAAAAATTTATGACTGGCTTCATAATTTTAGTAAAGATATAAGGACTAGTCGATAATCCAAACGGGAGACATCTAAATTGATACAAGATACCGTTAAAACGAAACCGTAAGTATTTCCGGCTATTTTTACTAATCGGTACCAAGAAATACGCGTCTTTAAGGTCCAGGGTTCCCATATAAGCGTCCCGAGACATTAAGTTTCTCGCTGCCCTCAGGTCTTCCATTTTGAAATGAGTGGTTTGAATAAATTCGTTTAGTTTCTGTAGGTTAATGATAAATCTATTAGATTTATCTGGTTTTTCAACTAGAAAGTAAGACGACACGAATTGGTCCTCGCAATCTTCGCATGGTTCAATTGCTTTTTTAGACAGAAGAGTGGAAATCTCTTGGTTGATTTTTTCAAATTGCTCAGGGGACCAGTTTGGAGTATCTGGCTCCCGAAGCTGTATTGGTTTCCTTTCAAAGGTTATATCATATCCTTGTAAGCAGGAAATAATAAATTCATCACTTGTAATTTCTTTCCACTCTTTAATAAAGTGCTTTAATCTACCTGCAACAAAATTTACCTTTTCTACTTTTTCGGTACTAGTCGACTCGACGTCTGTGTTGTCGAGCGACTCGATGTCTGGAACTTTGATTAGGATGGCCTCGGTTTGTATTTCACATTGGTGAACTGTCTCCTCGGGTAGTAGCCCACCTGCTTGGCCTTCCCAGATGGGCCCCTCCAGTTTCCCGAAGTAGTAGACTTTTTTGTTGATATTTTCTCAGGAGCTTTGAGAGACGCTGCAGCTTTTTTAATATTTTTTGCGTCTTTCACCTGTTCAGTTAATTTTGCACCATATAACCACTCATCAGAAACCGTGGCTTCTAAGGTAGACTTTATGTCTTTATCAAGGTTGGGAGTGATAAAGGATTTTCTTGCCATTGAGTGTTGATTAAACACGTCCGTAAGAATTTTTCCCGAGTCCCAGATGTATTTCAATAACTGTGTGTGATCTACCCCATCTTCAGGATTCTCCATCAACATTGACATTGCTGCACCAAGAGAAACAAGAGCTGTACCCACGCAATTTTGGGTGTCAGTGAAGTGTTGATCTCTCTTTTTTGCCACCTCTATTAAGTGACTTACTATTTCTAAATTGACTTTAGGTGCCTCGGTGCGGAATTTTTCTACTCGAGAATACTTCTTAAGTAGTTCCTTGCGAGAGTCCTCTGATAAGCCCTTGGACATCCAGTTAGACCACTGTTTTTCAACAGTTTCGTCTATCTTTACAATAGAATTCGTCGATGGGACTTCCTCTCCCATCATTTTCAGAAATTCTTGGTTCAACTCATGTTGATCCCCAATTGATTCTTCTTGAGTCTTACTGGTTGCTGAGTCCTGCTCAACTTCCAAAGGGATAGCCGGTACTTCGGTCACCACCGTTTCCGTGGACTCTTTATTAAATGTGTCCTGAGAATCATTTATATCGGCCCCAGTATCTGAAAGTGAGGGAAAAAATATATATAAACTGCTTTGGAGGTATATATATTTTTATATATATATAGATATACTTTTTGTATATTTATATAGATATATTTATTTCTGCCAGGGGCATTGAGATAGTTCTTGTTGAACGTCACTCTACTGGGCCAGTACGTACCATATAGGTACAGTGTTTTTTTTTTTTTTTTTTTTGAAAAAGTAACAAGCTTCAATCGTTCGTATGGAACTGGGACGAGCTCGTGTGGAGCTGCCCGATATTTGTGAATATTCGTTTGGAATATTCATATTATGGTATATTTATATTTCTCACTTTTTTTTTTTTTTTTGAAAAAGTAACAAGCTTCAATTGTTCGTATGGAACTGGGACGAGCTCGTGTGAAGCTGCCCGATATTTGTGAATATTCGTTTGGAATATTCATATTATGGTATATTTATATTTCTCACCTGTATTATCAACTCTTTTATCCTTTTGACTTTGCATAAATGTCATCATACATTTTGAGGTTATTAATTTGATCCTACATTTCTTTGAGTTTTTTACTCGTTTTTCGATCCTCCCGATCTCGATCCCTTGATCGCGTGCGTGATCTCTTCTTGCCCATCTTGAATAAATCTTATTTAATATTAATTATAATTGTTTTTATATTATTATTTATCAAAATAAATTTTCTTAACGTCTGAAGCGTTCTGCACAACAAAACAATATGACGACCGATAGAGGCGCGCGCGAGCTCCTAGCCCGACACGCGGGAAAAGTTTTGAATTTAAATCTAAACGTTGTGAAGTTTAAGCATACTTAACAGTACTACAAGTAATCAATCATCGAGAACGAGACGCGTAGTATAATTGATTTATTATTTACTACGTTATTTTTTATATAATTTTAAATGAATAATTGTTACGAATTGAAACTGAAGAATAAAAGCTATGTTGTAAAATTTATTACTTTTGTGTTTACTATTCAGTAAAGACGGTAAAAATAGATTGATTTTTTTGGTAAAAATTTTCAATAGTTAAATTAACACGTTTTATCCTATATATTTTGTTGGAAGTTAATATACGGTACATATAGATAAATAATATAACATAAATTATCAAAACATTTAAAATTATTTTAATAATATTCTGGCTCAAAATATTATAAAATTACAAGCATCATTAATATGTCTCTCAAAAATAATTACCTACAAAATTTTTACCATTTGATAAAAAAATATAAATCACATTTTTCATATGTGTGCAAATCAATTTTTATATTTTTAAGGTCGAATTGATTACAGAATAAATCATTTACTTTCTTGCTTGCTTTTATTTAATTTCACCTGTCCCGGTGTCTGTATGTAATCGATTCTTACTTACTTTAAACAAATTTGTTTAGCTTTCGATTGCAAAGTTAGCCATTGTTATCAAGTTCTGATATTTCCCCTATTTATACGAGATTATAAGAAATCTAACCACTTTCGGTAAAATGATAAAAATTAAAAATATTGTTATATTCTCATAAAAATAATTGATATAGTAAAAGGAAAAATAGCAAAGTTGGAATACAAAGTTGTGAATTGGATTAGCTACGTACAAAAAACTGAAGTTTTGAGAAATGTGTAATTTCTCGCAACAACCACGATGGGTTATTGTGGTGTGCACATCAGCATTTTCTCAGGCCAGGCAGCTCTTCCGACTCTTAAGGCTTCAATGTTCCAGCAACGATTGGTCTTAAATGCTTCAAGAAACTGAATCAGTTGGCAGTGAATAAAATAATCAGGCTGATTTGGGTTCCCGTTCACTGTGACAAAAAAAAATTACATAACGGATTCATTAGAACTAGAGAGGTCGTCACATACACCCCTCTAGCCTAAACCTATTATTCCGATTGCAAGATGCTCTGTGATATCCTGTACTAAGGACTGGCTTCGGCACTGAGACTTCACAGATTGGACTGTTGAACTATCACCTTCATAATTTGCTTACCTCAGACGATCCTACTTGTAGATCGTGTTTGAAGGACGATTAAACCTCTATTCAAGTCATTTGTCCGTCAGAAATCTTCAAGATGTTAGATATAGGATGTTCGAGTCTGAAATTCTGGATCGAGATATTATGGGAACAATTCCAGCAGAGAATATGTGGGCCACTGGATTCGATAAGGGATGGTTATTTTTCTGAATCAAAAGACATCCTAACCTTCAAATGATGAAGTGTTCTAAAGGAGAGTACAGAGAACTAAAAAGTATAGGTGCAAGGAGCGCAGCTGCGGTTCCCTTCCGGTTGTGTTTTAACAAGCCCATTCTATACAAAATTGAAGTTGACAACATTTCCTTAGTTTCTCTCCTACATTGATTTCTTACGCCACTAGGTACTTGATTCTCTCACTAGTCATATTTTATGGGTTACTGAACACAAATTTGAAGTTTGTGGACGCACGGAACTTTGTTTTATGGATTTTGTGAGCAAATTTTGACACTTGAGTAGGCAAAATATTTGTTTTGTTTTTTGGAAAACTTATGTCGCTAAATACTTGGCTAGAAATATTAGAAAAAAAATTGGGTTCAGAGGAATGTTTTGTTTTCGTTTTGATTTTCTTACCCTTCATAATTTCTGGGTCACTGAAGACGAATTTGAAGTTTTCGCGCAAAACATCAATTTCGTATTCACAGATAGATGACATGAGGATGATTTTCTCACTAACGCCATCAAGATATGGTTAAGTCCTAATATGATTAGCAATAACTTCAAAAACTAGACTACAAAAAATTATTTATAGAAATACTTATTCTTTATTATTCTTTATTTTTCAGTACATTTTTCTGAAGTTATTTCTATTTTTGGCGAAATATTATTTAAAATATTATTTCGTAATATAATATATAAAATCATATAACTTATAAATTAATTAATTATATCTAAATGCCACACCAGATGTTAATTCTAGATTTTACAATTGAATTTACACGTAAAGATGAATCTTTGATATTTTTTACTTTATCTGATTGTAAAATGATAAAATAAATCCAAAACATAAAATTGTTTTTGTAATTAATTAATTAAATTTATTGATATAAATTATATTTCTGTCAGTTCCAATGTGGGTTGCATATTTATTCAAATTTTTTAGTCCCGATGACCATCAGCTTGTCATATCATTGATAAATACTTCATTAGAAATGTGTATGTGTCTTAATTATAACTACGAAGATTACCAACTTTAGTCTACGACAATTCTTGTAAGTGGGCCATTTTTTGGTAAATAGAAAAGAATACATATGCCCATATATGCTCATAAATTTGTGTAGTCAAAAAACTTTAGTACTTACGTTGACCACAATGCAAACAATGTAAAAACCAGTTGACTTATAAAGACCTGCAATGTCAATATTTAATATGATTTCCAGCAGTGATTAAATTATGAGTTCTTAGGTATTGCATAATAAACTAAAATAGTCACAGAAATATATACATATATTTTGATTTTGTTCCAGATGTTTAATTTGATTAATAAACTAGGAGTTCTGTGAACTGTAGACCTCACTTAGAATAAAAAAAGTTTATAAATAATATGTATACAACATTAAGAAGATATGTGACATAATCCAAAACATGATCATAGTTATCCAAATTAAATATTACATTTATAAAATAGAAATAAAAATGGTATATAAAGTACACATATAGTACCGAGTTTGAAACCGGTTATTAATTTTTTTTCCAAAAAAACAGTTAATTTTCTTAGGAAAAAAAATGATTTTTCCCAAAAGGGAAAATGAAAAAATTCAATTATACAGTGAATTTCTTGGGTGTTAATATGTCTAGCAAATTTCGTCAAAATCAAAAAAGGCGTTTGAAAGTTACAGCGGAATAAACATAGATAAATGCAAACAAACGACATTCAAAATCATCTTGTTATACCACAGACCTGACTTCGTTCAGTCAAATAAGAGTCATCATGAAACTAACTTCTTTAAGCCATGGACTGCGAAAATGTCGTATACTAATTTTCGGAAAATTTTACCTCTATTTGTTTTTAAACATTTTTGTAAAACGCTATACATATATATAAATTTTGTTAAGAACAATCTTACACGTCTACATTTTTTGCCTACCAAAAATGATTTCAGGTATTTAATTCATTAACCTCACTAGTAAAATGTAACATCCAAAATAAAGTTTTTGGAACTATTAACAAGAAAACGCTCACTTACATGAATTTTCATATAGAAAAAAGTTTGTTACTTTATATAATTAAACCTCAAATTAAGAGTTATTATTATACATATGTGTACAATAGTAATATATCTTGTATAAATATGTGCTTTCACCTAAATAATAGCAAAAATTTTGGGGATTTTAAACACATGATAAATAAGAGAAATAGTTCAGGTTCCAATCAGCATATATCATTGATAAATACCTCACCCCCCCCCTATCCGTAGATATTTAGAAATTTGAATGTGGCTTAATTATATGAAGTAACAAACTTTCTTCTCTAAGAAAATTCTTGTAAGTGAACCGTTTTCTTATTAATAGTTCCGAAAGTTCTACGTTGTACGTTGCATTTGACCGAAAATTTATGCATTTCTTTTTTTTCAAATTCTAGTAGCAAGGTTAATGAATTAAATACGTGAAACCATATTTGTTAGACAGAAAAATGTAGACGTCCTTCCACAACAAACATGTGTCAAAACAAACATTTTTTTACTTTAAAGTTGTCTTCTGTTATGGTTTAAAAGTTAGGTCATGGATCCATTGGACCCAATAGACCGATATTCCTCATTCGTGAACTTATACTCACTCTTTATGTCTAGAATACGTCATCAAGATTTCAAGCCGTTTTCTCTTTTCATTTTTGAGTTATCATAATGGCGGACGGACGGACTGGTGGAAATTGACTAATTAGATGATTCTAAGAACACCTATACCAAAATTTAAAACTAATATACTCTGATATATGTCGAGTATAATGAATGTCCGATAATTTATAGGCATGCATGTTATTTATTTATAGACATGCCATGTGATTTCAAATAGTGATATCTCAGGAATCGTTATTTGTAGGAACCATAGTATAATTAAAATTTTTGTATATTATTTTATGATTTATAATTTTTGTCTGATTCATTTTTATGGCAACGCTTACCATTTACGAGAAAAATGAAAAAAACTGGTACTTTCGAATACTTAGAGATAATTAGAATACTAGTTTTCAGATTTATGCGACTTATAATGATCTTAACTATATTTTTGGTTATTTATGACCGTATGAAATGATACTTAAGCAATTGGAAATAACAACTAAGAGTGTTAATTGTTTAGATACTCGATATACGGTCCAGTGTGAATGTTTGAACTATTTTTAATACATTCATAAAATACCCTAAATATCCAGTCCTCACATGTACCAATACATGAATAATAAATAATATGCAAAACAAATATAGCACATATATTGGCAGAATTTAAGCTGAAATTGTAGCGAACGAAGCGAAGAGTGAAGCACAAAATGTGTTTTATGTTATTTTTGAAATTCATCATTTAACTTTTCGCATGTTTTATATATAGATATAAAAAAAAAAAAACTTTAATATAATTAAAATTAATTAAAGTAAATTTTATTAAAAAATAAAAAGAAACTCCAATAGTTTAAAGTCGACCCTGTGAACAAGTTTCTTTTTATTTTTTAATAAAATTTTATTCGATTCAAATAAAAATTCAATAAAAATATAAATGTAGGTATAACAAAATTGTCATAATAAAATGAAGTTTTTTTAAATAATTAATTGCAAATCCTACACGTTTTACTTACTTACACATACAAATACCTAATAGTATGTATTATTCACCATATGAACAATTTGTAATTTTAGATTGGAAAAACTCCAAACATTCCAATAACATTCTTTGAAAATCTTAATTGATCAAACGTGAATAGCTAATATAACAATGATAATATTTGACGTTAATACATGAGCGTAGGTACTAATTATTAAAGAGAAATTGTAGAATTTAAAAAAAAATAATTCAGAAATTTTTTATGGCATAAAAAAAAAATAAATTAGTAATTAAATTTTCTTTTAAAGACTGAAGCAGATATTTAATTTATGTATCTATAAATTTGGCTTTTAAAAGGACTTTTCGAAAAAAAATCTCTCAATTAGTATCGAACATATTACGCGGAAAGGACTTCTTAATCGTTTAATATCCCACAAAAAGCTAAAATTTGAAATAAAACATTCGAATTCTAGACGTTTAAGGAACACTAGATATTCAAAGTCAAAGGTACCAAAAATCAGTTTTTTAAATATATATCTGTACCTCGGAGGGTCCATTTTCATAACTTTACAGGAGAGCAGTTTTAAACTTTTTTTCAACAAAAAGTGTTATTGGCACAGCTGTTTATTGAGATGTTGAAACAATATTTTACCAGAACATTCTATTTATTGTTATTTACATTATGCAGCTGTTATAAAATTTAAAAAAAACTTTTTTGTGGTTTTTTTTTCACTTTTTAATGGACATGGTGTTGTATCCCTCTAATAAAGTTATTGTACTATAAGACCTAATGTGGGATATTCAATAACAAACACAATACTATTTGACTTACAAAATGTATTTAACAATTTTATTTATAATTCTCTTTACAAATACAAATGATACATCTATGTATTCAACTAAAATGGTATTTTAGATGCAAAAAAATCAGTCATCATCAGGTAAGTCTCCTTCAGGGTACTCACTAGTGGTATTACTAGTATGCTTTAAGTTTTTATAAAAGTCATGGCAAACTGTAGGAACATATGGTAGTAATGCCAATAGATCATTATACTTTTGTTGTGATATTGGTATTGGACTTGGTGTTACCAGTTGCAAATCGTTTGGCAATGTAAGGCGTCGCCTACGAAACCTAACAAGGTCAATCTCCTGGTTTTCTCCTGGTGTTCTATCCCTCTAAATGAAAGTGGACTTGGTGTTGTTTTAAAACATGCTATATCCGGTTCTAACTGGTTTTGATCATAGTGCTCTATTCCTCTAAGAAATATGAGAAAAGCTGATTTTAACTCTGTAATAAAGTCAATATGGAAAAAAATGGACATAGTGTTGTATCCCTCCGAGGTACAGATATATATATATATATCGTTTTTGTTGCCTTCAATCATATTTGTATTTATAATCAAAGTTGTAGATAATACAATTTACTACAAAATTTTGTCTGAAATTTTTATGTGCTGCTCCGTAGCATTAATTGTTCATAATAATTTAATACCTTAAATTTGAATCTCAAATTCGAAAAAACTGTGACATTTATCAAACCTGATACTATTGTTTCAAATCACGCAAAAAAGGTGATGAGTATGTGTGTTCTCTCAACAATCTCCAACTTGAGTATATAATAACTTAAAGAATTTAGTCAGTGAGTGTTCTTAGGCCAAATTATATAATATACAATTCTTATGGGACATTTCTTTCGACAATTGTTGCGATAGTTTTGTATCTAAATTCCTCCAGTTTTACTGAAAATAGCGGATTTGATTTTTTTTTGGTCTCTCAGTCCCTCACCTTCTTCAACCTTTATTTCAGGTACTTCGGCCACCTGTTCTATTCCACGCACATCGGCAACGTGATACAGTAATCCTATAGTAATCGTTCCACTACCCTGTGCACTCGGCGTCCCAACAATTCTCCCCTCTCTCCATCACGCAGTATTTTTTGCTCCTTCGGTTTTACAGCTACGTAATTTCCTACTCGGAATTTATAGTTATCATTTCTCGCTCTCGGCATCTGCGAATGCCCAGGACATTTCCACGCATACGTATATGTGATGCAGGGGAAGGCGCAGCCTTATCTCATTCTCGTGAGGAGAAATTACCTACTATTAATCGTGACCATTAATTTTTTTTCATAATGGGACGTCTGTGCAGTTAAAAAAAACTATTTATTCAAAAACAAGAACAATAAAAATGTATAAATAATAAGCACGAGTAATTTAAATTAATCAATTGCAGTTACAGACGTATTTGTTTCATATTTTTCGAAAATGCAAATCCATTTCAAAATGACGGCTCTAATTTTCAAATAAGAATGAGACATATCAAAGAATTTGTAGATGTTAATCTCGGTAATCAAAATGGCTATCAGAACTCCGGCACTTAACTGTATTTTTCACTTGTCCATACCTTATTAATTAGTAAAAATTTAATTTCGGTAATTATATTATACAAAATTTTTTTAAGGAAATGTGTGAACAACTATAATTAACAGTCTTCAGTTGCTACATTCTTAGTGTTCCTGTATTAATATTTTGTCGTCTGTAACGTAATTTGAAATAAACGAGAACTCATCGAACATGTTCGTATCTTGGTCGCTGCTAAGAAATCCTTGTGTAATAAGCAACTGACACCACTGATCTAAGTATTCTTTTTTGGTCTTATAAAATTGAGATTTCGCAGTTTTTACAGCCTGAACAACAGCAACATCAGTTTTTTGTAATTTTATGATTAGATTACGGCGAATATTTACGGCAAATTATTTCGGAGACGATTAATTTCCAGATTACGTACAATCAATTATCGTTTCATCTGTTGGCAAAAGCGGCATATTTTTACTTTGGCAGGGGATACGAAACGGACTGTTTAAAAGCTGGACTTCCCCACCCAATGTAGGACGTATGGTCATGTTATGCACCCTCTTGTAGACCATTTTCAACTCAAAGGTGGTTAATTTACGGATTACGTTCAAGAAATTATCGTTTGATCTCTTAACAAAAGTAGGGCATTTCAGCTTTAAGGGGGTCTGTCCCAAAGCGAGACGTTTGGTCATGTTATGCATGTTCAAGTAGTGTATGTAAACAAAGAAAACGAGATAAGAAACTAGTAATACAAAAACTTAAAAATACTTAACTGAATGTATGTACACAATCATGTATGTAGTTAAATATGATTAGCTGCATTTTTCTCCCTTATTTTTGTAGAGAAATGTTTCAAAGAAAAGTTGTAGACCTAAAAACTTTCTGTGAATATACACAAAATTTGAAGAAAATCGTTGGAGTCGTTTTCGATAAAAACGTAAAAAACTGAAAATCACACAAAAAGTTAGATACTTGGTAGTCCGATTTTTACCAAAAGCTTTGCAGTATAACTAGAAATAATATGAAGGCCAGGCACAAGAAGAATACTATAATTGCTGAATTTTAGACAAAGCGTTTGATACTATATACCTGTCATACACACACACATATGCACAAACATATACACACACACACAGACAGGACGTATAAATCAAATTCTGAATACCACTTTTTTGGATTCAAAGTACCTCAAAATATATATTTCCGGTAAAAAATGGAAATCGAAATGTTGACAGGATTACAATAGTTGCTCTATCTATAAATTGCATAATACCTTTAAAAAAATCTAATCAATAGTAATTAACATTATTACAGAAAAATCTATACAAATTTTTAGAACTTCTTATACAGAGTATAAATCCTTATTTGTTTACATTTTTGGAATAAATTTTAATAGACGATTCTATAATCATAGAAACCCCAGTATTCAAATTTAATTGATCAGCTATAATCTATCTTGACCTCTAACAACTATGGCACTGGTGACACTGATTTTGAATTAACAATAATACATAAATTTTACGAAAAACTTAGTAGATTAGTTGGCGTTAAAATTAAATTTAATGAATTTTTATTTCAATATTTAAAGTTTTTGTTACGTATACAATACTGAAAATGATACCCAACTAAAAAAACAACACAAAATTACTTTGTTTTTGAAACGAGTAAAAAAATTAAGAGAAAGAGAGAGTATTTTACCCAAAAATTATCTATTTACGACAGAGAAAGTGAAACTTTAAATTAAAGTACGATGCCTAATTTCGATTAATCTTAGGATGGAATTAAGAGTATATTGCAGTACGTAAATTGTATATATGTACTGGGCAACAATAAAATGTAACAACCTAAATCCTTTATGCGTATTAAAAATTATGAAATACACAATTTTTTATTATGTATTATTTTTCCTAACCAACGTATATTTTATAATTTTAAATATATAGGTATACAATTCAGATGGAACATTTTTTTGCTGCCGAGTATATATCTAATTATACTATCCTTAAAAGTGAATGTATCAGCTGGTATTTTGCATAACAGCTTTCCATTTTTCAGTCGATAAAGTCAATCATACAATTTCAATTTTGTGATTGTAAAAAATTATTATAATAAAAAATCTACTGCGACGCACGCGTCGAGTCACAGAATTTAAATTCGCTACGCAAAGGGTGGATTCATAGGGCACCGGCTGGCAACACTATTCAGACGGCACTGTTAATTGAGTGAAAGCGCACGCGTGTGTCTTTGATAAATAAATACAAAACCGAAAAAATATTGTAAAGGTTTGTAAATTTTGTAAAAAAAAAAACCATTAATTAATGTTTACAGCAAATAAATATACTAATTATCTTCAAAATGAATTTGGTGCTACAACATATTAGGAAAGTTTAATAGGGAAAAATGAAGAATACCAATTTTCGAGTTTTCGCCTATTTTTCGAGTTATCGACCCTTTTTTTTAGAAATTATCATGTTTATGTCACATAAATACCGCAATTTAAAGCATTGTACAAGATTTAATTATTATTTTTTGTTAAATGACTATAATTTAAACGCAATTCAAGCACAAACAACGGAAATTTAATTCGCTTAAAAAAAATCAACACTTGTATATTTAATACAACTATTAAAAATACATGTACGCCATTTTCGACAGTTATTAAACCCATGAATTTCTGCGTTCTAGTTCTGGTTGGTTTTTGGCCACTACGATCAACCTGTGATTAAACTACTCAAGGAGTATCAAGTTACTGGGATTATTCCATTTGATCCAAATATTTTTTCTGAAGAAGACTATATGCCATCTCCAGTCACTGAAGTAGCTGAACTTCCTTCGACAAACCCTTCGTTTTGTTCAACTGAATCTCAGCCAATTATAAATAATTAAATTGATGAAAATGTTAAAGAAGTGAATATAGAGACCACAATAATAAATGCATAGTCAATTACAGGCCCAACTACAGATTCTTTATACGATGACCCACAACCTTCAACACAATCCCAAATGACGAATGATAATAATAAAATTCTACAAAACGTTTTAAATCAAATTTCACCAAAACCTATTTCCCAACGATCTCAAACAACCACTAAACGCAAATCAAAAACTCAGCATTCAGAAGAATTTACGTGCTCACCTTATAAGAATTTGAAGCAAGCTGAAGAAGAAGAAAAGCGACGTAAAAGATCATTAGCAGCCCCCAAAAAATTAATTCGACTAAAAATAACCAATGTAAAAAAATAAAGGGAAACAGAGCAAGAACAAAATTAAAAACAAGAGAGTAAACATTGAGTCGACTGATGATAGCAGTGATTTTGAAAATATTAGACAATAATCTTCACTACATTTACTGCACAGAAACCTTCTTCCAATCTAAATCTAACGAAGGTTGGATTTAGTATAGAGTATGTAAAAATTGGGCCCACGATGCTTGTGCCCTGGGGTCGAAGAAGATAAGCATATTATTGTTTGTATAAATTGCGAATAATTTAACTTTTCTTTAATTATTTTTTATGTAACTCGTAAATAGATAAATATTTTGTCTTCAAATTAAATTTATTTTAAATTGTTGAAAATTCCATTGGGGCGTAGAAGATCGGACAAAGTCTCCTGTGCCCCAAACACGGGGCAGAGAAGGCTATATTTCGTTTCAATAAATTTATTTAAAAAATACAAATTTGTAGAGATATGCAAGTAATTTATTGTCACTATATATATTGATCTTTAAAGTGTATATATTTGCCAAATTTGCCACTTTTCTCTTAAATTTATTTTATTATTTAATTAAAAACCTTAAATGTTTTATGTGCCCCCCCCCCTTTTCCCTACTATATACTTTCCCTACAAATATTTTTTTTTATATATATAAACAAACAAAATTCAATAATTATACGAAAATTCGTACATTGGGGATTGTAATCACGGAAATGTGTGAACAACTCTGATATTTTGTCATCTGTGACGTATTTGAAAATAAACGAAAATGAATCGGGCACATCATTATTCAGACCGCTGCTAATAAATCACTGTGTGTTTATAAATCTGACAGTACTGATTTAGGTACTCCTATTGTTGTCAAGTATAAATCTGGTTATATTGACCCCAGATATATTAGTAGTTATATTGAAAAGTTTAGAAATCCCAGCTTGTTTTTCTAACAACGATATTCTATTCAGCCAATTAGTATCTAAGTAAATCATATATTTTGTGATTGAAAAAATTTATTATTACAAAAATTTGCTGTGACTACTTACTAGGGCAATGTTTCAAATAAAAGTTATAGGTATTGACTTTTTTAGCAAATGCATCCCGTTTTAAGAAACTCATCGGAAACTCATTCATAAGAAACTAATTTTCGAGAAAATTAGGAAAACAAACAATATCCTTAACTCCCAGAATTTTACGGGCGAAAAGTTTCAAATATAGGTATAAAGTTATAAATATTGATAAACCCAGCAATTAAACCCAGTTTGAGCCAGTTTTTAGTAATTCATGAAATATCGATTTTCTTCAGATGAAATACCCACTGAGAAATGTCAATTTTTTTATAAACGTTCTTTCAAAAAACGATCATTCGAAGCTTAAATATAAAATTTGGAGATTCTAATTTTTGTGATTCAAAATATATCACTGGTAGGCAAGCAGACCAATTTCTAATAACCATTTTTGGGGCTCATGACCTGAAAATGTGTAGTTCCAGTAAAAACTGGTCATCAATATTGTATTGTAAACGAAACTAAAAAATGAGTTTAAAAAAAATCCTTGTTGACTGTATCCTATACATCGACAGTTTGTCGATATAGTATAACTCATATTTACCAACTTAAATTACGCACCAACATAAGTCGGCGTTCGTTTATCAATATAGATCTCATACTTGTAATAAAAATATTTAGTCATTACGGTGCACATTCAATTTTGGAAAATCGTACTAAAAGCGCTAAAACTCAGACGTGAAGACTTTTAGAATAACATAAACTTAACTAAATTAAAAAAATTTTATTGAAATACAAATTTTATAAGTTTTTCGAAGGAATCTTTCGAAGTTGTAAGCAACCACCTACAAAATAATAACATTTATTATTCACGCACATATGCTACAAAAATACGACAATACCTCTGTTTTTAATATGAGTAAAAAATAAACATTCCAAACTTTATAAGGTGGTGACTAAATATATATATTTTTAACGAATCAAACAAATAATTTCAACTTATTTTCAAGTGTTCATAATATTATCTTTATTTCACATAAGTGATTGAATATATTCGTTTATTCATTTTATTTGAATTCACATATATATTCATAACATCGTATCCTACGCAGTGGCGTAGCTGAATCAGAAAATTTACTTATATCTGTTCTAGATCGTAACATGTGGGGAATCAAACAGATGTAACACAATTACAGACCAATATCAGCTTTGTTCTGTTATATAATATTATAATATGTATGATTTCTAAGTATTTAATGCTGAGATGCAGTTCTAAGTATTTAATGCTGTTCTGAAATGAGAGAATAAAGTACAGGTTTGAATTTAAAAAAATTTAGATATTTGACATATGGTTGAGTACCAATGTTTGAAATGTTTTTGAACATTAGCTTTGATATACTCTGAATATGCAGTCCATGCAATTATAAATACATATAATTAATATATTAGCTAAGTTTGAGATGAAATTGCAGCGAATCTAAACAGTGAACGAAAAATTTTTTCAAAAACAAACATGTTCTGTCCCTGATCTAACTACTTTATATCTTAATTTAACTAAAGTACGCACAATTGTCACGCACAAATAACTCAAAAAATACTGATCCAATTGTAATGAAATTGGACATGCAAAATCTTGACATAAAAGCGGAGGTCATGTCGAAAAGATTTCTTCGAAAAAATATTTGGAAAGTAAAAATCAAAATTTGATTTTATTATCGAAAAAAAACATACAAAGGATAATTTCAAAACAAACAAAATTTTATTTAATGGAAGGCAAACTCTAATTAGTAAACACAATTTTATTCTTCGAAATTAAATAATGTTTGTTAAAAAGCAATTATTCAACTATTGTTTTTTTGTTATTGAACATTTACATAGAGCTTTTGGTTATAAATTAGTATGTATATGGAAGGTAGATATTTAATATTTGACGGTATGGATATTTTCGCTGTCGATTTTTTTAATGCGCTTGCGTTCGAAATAATTCTTTGCTTATCAATTTATTTTATGGAAGTGAGAGCGATAATTAAAAAAACGTTTATAACAAATTTTAAATCAGTTAACTGTCTTAGTTTATTAGTTTTTTGTTTATTTTTTTTAATAAAACATGCGCAATTAACACACTTTCATACGCATTAAAAACTATCCAGCTGTAAACAGGAAATAACAGTTAAAAAATCAGACAGAACATTGACATATGTCAAGTTACTAAGATTGTTTTATTTAATGGTAATTAACAATTAAAATAGCAGTCAAAAAAATTTGCAGGTTTGTAAAGCCAGTGTTTATTTTTAAAATACTTTTTAAACAATTAGGGTACTTATTCGCAAAATGGATCTATATGGTGGATTAAGTTTTGAAATTTATGATTATTTATTATTTAACCAGGTTAATTTATTTAATCTGGCTAAGCAATTAGAAAAGTGTGTTCTAAAAACTCTTAGTATATCTTACAATTGTAGGGAAAGTTTCTGAGATTGCAATTGAGCTGAGAAACAAGTTTGATATTTACATAGTTATGCGCACTCATTTTCTGACTAAATGAGAAAAAAATGCGCTATGATGCAGCCAAAGCAAAAACTAAAATGAATAGAAAGAATGTGAAATTTCTGAGTTGAATAGAAAGCTTCTGATTAAAAATTGTATATGTTAGTCAAAATGTTTATGTTTAGTATAATATATTTTTATAAATTAATAATGCTAATTAATGTATAATATTCGTTTTATAACTATTATCTTAGTTACATTTAAATAAGCTGATTATTATTTTGTTAAAATCCATGAAAAATTCAAAATTAAAATGAATTAAAAATATGGTAAGTTATTATTTATTTCAATTAAATAATTTTTTTTAATCAATCATTATTTATTTTATTATTAAATGCATTTAGTGGACATTTTTTCATAACAAAATAGTTTCTATCCTCTACCCTCGATAGTTATGAAATATTTTTGACAAATATAAAAAATTTTTTTTACTCTTGCAATAATCCATAAGATATTATTCATACGTATTCAATTTATAATCAAGGTTTAAACCACAGTCAAATAATAAATAAATTATAGTCATATAATAATTATATTATACACCTGTGGTTTAAATGTATTGCTACACCACCTCCGTTGAATTACCCCCCACACTTCCGCTTTCGAAAATTTCAATATCGTCAATTGTTGGAGAGATCTGAGAGTTCAAGAAAATCGTTTGAGAATTAATAGTTTTCACGGAAAAACGATTTCATTTTTTGGTGTTAAGTTGGCCCCCAAATTTTTTATAGCCTAGAAAAATTGATTTTGACGTTTATATTAGAGTTTAATGGTTAGAGTTTGAGAATTAAAATATTCTAAGAGCTAATATCATTCACGAAAAACGATTTCAAATCTTATGTGAATTTGGTCCCCACATTTTTTTAGTTTATCTGAAAAAATTGACTTGGGCATTTAATTTTATTTCTAATAGTAAGATAATGGTTAGAGTTTAAGAATCAAAGAAAATTATTTGAGAGTTAACGGAAAATGATTTCCGATAATAATGTATGTGAAGTTGGTTTCCAAATGTTTTATTATTTTCTAAAACATTATATTGGACGTTGTGGTAATCTACAATTGATATAATTTAAGAAACACAAATAGCAAGAGATTAATAAATACAATTAACTTTATTGAATTAACTTGAACAGTAGTGTCTGACAGAACGTACAAGAATCGAATGAATATGAAACAATAGCAGTGGCATGTAACAACAACTCCTGTTGCTCAGGCAACCACGTACACACACATTCACTCAGTTCGCCACAATCCCTTCATTTTTTTCAACTTGAGAAGAGTGACTTTGGATGATGAAGTATTGCCTGAAAGATGTTGAGAAACACTCGTTTTTATTGGAGTCGATGTAATTCTTTCTTCATTACATGTAATAATTGAGTTTCCGGGATCCTTTATTGAAGAGGAAGATTCTTCGTCGGTGTCAGCTGGAATCGGTGTAAGAGTGTTATTGAGAGAGTCCGGAATCTTTTTTTAAGTGGGACACTTGCCTCTTGAAGACTTTCCCTTCATTGATGATTGTAGTTTCGTTGCCTTTCCTGTCAAGCACCTCATATTCTTTGGTATCGAACGTAGGACATAATTTATTTAATTTAACTAGATTCTGGCATAGCACTTTATCGCCCGGGTTAATATTACTGATTTTAGAATTCCTTGACGCGTCCTCCCTTTCTTTTCCTTTCAGCTTTTGTACCGTATCAAAATCTTTTGCTTCTTCATCGTTGTGTTCCGCGTCGAGATTTCTCCGTTTGGCGATCCATACCAGGCCACCAGACTTTGGAACGTAGACGACGCTTCATTACTGTCTCACCTGGATGGCCCTCGTGAGCCAGGTCCAGTATGTTGTCAGTCAATTTTCTTGGAATGATCAATATGTTGCCTCTCAGTAGAATGTGTCCCATAGACGTGATTTCGAATCTTGTTAACGGCTTCTATGATTTCTTCGTCTTTCTTGCTCTCTTCAATAAGTTGCGAAATCTTTAGAGCTTGAGGTATGCTTTGTTCGACAACCCTGAAGATTTTGTAATCATTTTCAACGTCGAACGACGGTTCAATTTCGATTTTACAGAGTCTTGAGAGTGGATCTGCGATATTCAATTTGCCTTGCTTGAATATAACTTTAAATCTAAAAGCTTGTAGTCGAAGGAGCCACCTCTCTATTCGAGCGGGTGGTTTCGATGAAGGTTTAAAAATGGCCTCTAAAGGCTTGTGATCCGTTTCGAGTTCAAACTCCAAACCGGCAAGATGAAAGTAAAACATTTCTACCGCCCATACCAAAGACAAGCTCTCTTTCTCTGTTTGTTAGCGTATGAAATGACTTCAGGTTTATCTTCCTTATTGTATTGTAGTAGGACAGCCCCGAGAGCGACCGGACTAGCATCTGCCACAAGGCTAGTTCGTCTTGATACATCAAAATATGATAATGATGGTAATTTAGCCAAACATTCTTTTGATTTTTTTTTTTTTTTTTTTGTTTTTTTTGATCGTTCAAAGTTACGTTATATTTCTTGAGGACCAATAACAATTCTTTTAAGCTTTCATCATGATCGACTTCAGTTTCTTCAAAAATTAAAATATCGTCTAGAAAATGCACGGAGCCAGAATAGCTTCAAGGGTTTTCTGAAAAATTTCAACGGCTGAGTTCACACCGAACATCAACCGCTTATAACGAAATAATCCTTTATGTGTAATGAATGTTGTAATTAGGCGGCTATCTGGGTGAAGTTCCATCTGATGATAGGCCTCTTTGAGATCTAGACGAGAGAAGTACTTAGCTCTTCTTAGCTTCGTCATGAAAGAGTCGAACGTCGGAATAGGGTAATTTTCACGCAATATTGCTTCGTTGGCCTTACGCATATCAATGCAGATTCTGATATCTCCCATTGGTTTGAAGATTATTACAATCGGGGAGATCCAAGCACTTGGTCCTTTAACAACTTCTATAATATCCTTTTTCAAAGCTTCTTTAAGTTTCAATTCCACTTGTTTTTCGACTGCAACTGGCACTCTACGGACGGTTTGCTGCACGGGTTTCACGTAAGGATCGATAGACAATTTAACCAAAACATCTTTAATTTTAGGAAATGATTCAACTTTTTCAATTTCATTTACAGCTATACCCAAGCGTAAAACTCCTAGCTTCTTAGCTGTAATTTTTCCCAAAATTGAGATGTCACCGTTTTCAATTACGTATGAATAGAAAGAAATACGTATGAATAGGAAAGAATAGAAAGAAATACGTATGAATAGTAAAATGACGTGATTATTTCTGGTGATTTATTTTGTAGGCCAATAGTGAATTTAGCTTAAATCCTTAAAGACTGTGCTGCGGCATATGGTTTCAAAAAGTCTTTTGATTCGATAGTAAAATCCCACACAACTGCATCGTTTCGTCGAAGTAACTCCCAATCGGTATCTGTAATGATGTTGACTTTGGACCCTGAATCGATCAAACATGACACCTTCCTGCCGCCAATAATACAATACACACAATAACATCATCAGGATTTTCTTCTACTACTTGTGTTGTCTCGCTTATCTTAAAGCAATCGAAGTTTTGCATTGCATTCTCATAATGTTCTTGGTCAGGCAAATCATCATCTGAAGAATTAAACTTACTTTTATGTAAAGATGATTTGCAGCACCTGGCATAATGACCTTGAGATCCACAGCTATGATATTTGCTGTCTTTTGCAGGACAAACTTGAGCGTTTACATGAGCCATTCTACCACACCGAGAATAATGTTAACTTCTTTTATTGTTTTCAAAACTAACTTTATTAATTGAAGTAGAATAAACTATAGCTTGCGATGTGGATGCGCTCATACTTAATGACTGTTTAGCTATTTGCTCATGAATATTACACAATTCTATAATCTGATCTAAGGTACGCTCCTTTTCCAAAATCTTCTTTTTTAAATCGAGAGGTGCCCAATTACCTATTATCAGATCCTTAATGTTTATTGCTGAACTCTCAATTTCATTAATTTTTGTTTTTTTTTTTTTATCAGTAATTCCTTCCACCGTTAAGTAAAGGTCGAAAGATCTCAACCACTTCTCCCATTCGACACTGACTAGTGCCTTGTCCATACCCTCGCACAATAAGGGTTTAATAATGTTTGTGTCTGCCATGGTGTTAACCTAAACATAAACATAACCCAATAATAAATAATAGCTCAACTGTGTTACAATACCTCTTTTTTTTTCAATTTGTACATTCCAATTTGTACATACACAGCTCTGACCACAACAATCGAATTGAACCAATTCTGTTTAGCAGCTCCCAGCCTCCCAAAAGTATAAAAGGAATGTTGATAGCAGTTTACAGTCTTCCTTTGAATAACGTAACTGTTGTCGAATATGCTCACAGCAATCCTTTCCCTAAGCTCACAGCCGTCCTTCGGATAACGTATCCGTAGCCCAATATACTCACAGCAATCCTTTTCCTTAGCTAACAGCCGTCCTTCGGATAACGTATCCGTAGCCCAATATGCTCACAGCAATCCTTTTCTTTAGCTCACAGCCATCCTTTTCCTTAGCTCACAGCCATTCTTTTCCTTAGCTCACAGCCATCCTTTACCTTAGCTCACAGCCATTCCTTTCCTTAGCTCACAGCCATACTTTACCTTAGCTCACAGCCATCCTTTACCTTAGCTCACAGCCATTCTTTTCCTTAGCTCACAGCCATCCTTTACCTTGGCTCACAGCCATTCTTTTCCTTAGCTCACAGCCATCCTTTACCTTAGCTCACAGCCATCCTTTTCCTTAGCTCACAGCCCTTCATTATATCTTTCTCTCTTTTTACCGGCTCACAGCCGCTCCAAGTATATAGGCTATGCAAGTATAATGCAACAATACTAATCACACGATTGAGTTCTTAAATCCTCGTCGCCAATTGTGGTAATCTACAATTGATATAATTTAACAAACACAAATAGCAAGAGATTAATAAATACAATTAACTTTAT
Source organism: Chrysopa pallens (assembly GCA_020423425.1). Classification (NCBI taxonomy): domain Eukaryota; kingdom Metazoa; phylum Arthropoda; class Insecta; order Neuroptera; family Chrysopidae; genus Chrysopa; species Chrysopa pallens. The sequence goes on along the minus strand of CM035592.1, from coordinate 83,133,623 downwards.
TGAATTAACTTGAACAGTAGTGTCTGACAGAACGTACAAGAATCGAATGAATATGAAACAATAGCAGTGGCATGTAACAGCACCTCCTGTTGCTCAGGCAACCACGTACACACACATTCACTCAGTTCGCCACAGACGTTTCTTGTAATTAATCGTTAATAAATCGTTAGAGGCAGTTTGAGAGTCAATGAAAATCTTTTGAGATTTAATATTTTTCACGAATTTTAACTTTGGGAATATTATTTACAATGTTGGTACAATATTAATCCCGAATGGTTATTTTTTTATTATAAAATAAGCGGTAAATATGACTTTCATAATTCATAAAAACTTTCATAATTCTTACAGAAATTTTTAAATAAGCATAATTTTAAAATAAATTAATTTTCCAGACTGTCGTTTGTATAAATAGTGTGAGAATAGTTAGAGACAGTTTGAGAGTGAAGAAAAATTATTAAAGAGTAAATATGACATAAATGGTAAAGAAAAGGGAATTTTCAATCTACGTTCCCTTTTCCATGCCTTAGTTACGGTTGAACAAAAAAAAAATAGCGATATACTACAATGCACCCGCTGTCAAAGATATGGCCACACACATATTTTTTGTAAGCTGGGTGTCCGTTCTGTTATGTTATGTTTGTATTCAAGTTATCTATGGAATGGATTCAATTCGTTAGAGATCATGGGGGCGGGTTGTCGTATTGTATTCAGTTGAAGTTTGCTATGGAATGGGTTGATATTTGTAGCTAGATAGCTAGATTTCAAATCACATTTAAAACATGTATTTCAATCCTCTATAGCTAGTACCGTAACAATATATGACTCGAAAAATCTACTTTCAACTCACACATCCATCATCGCAATCCAATTTCCTCCTACATTATCCCTTATAAAGTAGGAACTCTTTAAAATTTCTAATCAAGAATTTTTCGCTTCATTTATATAGTGCCCGTCACCATGTAAATGATTTTAATCAACTAACAAAACGAGGGGCACTTTTTTAGGAAAAACTCTTCGGCAAGCACTAGGTTTTCATGTCAATATTGTGCATACCAAATTTCATAACATTTGGATAAGTTTTCTTTTGAGTTATAAGTGTCCGAAAATTGAAAGAAATACAATGTATATTACATGTTATTTAAGTCAGCAGCTGTTTAGAAGCTGGCTCATTTATGTACTCCCTTAATCGTATTCCTTAAATCCTTCGAAATTTCCGTCTATATCCACATTGAATTACACTGTATCGCCTATCTTAAATATTATACACTATTTTATCTAATGTCTAACAATCAAAGAACTACTTTATCTATGTTTGTGAACTAGTAGCTCTGACGGGTCACGCTAGCAACCCCTTCAATCAACCTTCAAAGTGTTACTATCCTAGCACTTAAGTATCGTCCTTAACATTGTGAATTTTATGTTTTTTTAACTTATTTTTTATTTTTTAGAAGAAACTACTTTTTGATATTAGTCATATTTTTTCTTTTTGTTTAGTAACATATATTACCGAACTATAATTATTATAATTATTTTTATTAATGGAATGTAAATTTTTTTTTAAATTATAACAATGGGATAATAAGGCATAACTCTGATATTATGATGCTTTTTTATAAATTTTACATTAAGGTAGTTTGGTACCCAAATGACTTAAAGTTAACCTAATATTTTTTTGTGTTTATTCGAAAGATTATAATTAAATCTATCTATAGAAAAAAATCAGATTTTTTTACCACACCATTTAAGAGATATAATTAATTAAAGTTTAGCAAAAATAAACGAGCTCTTGAGTTTCCTTGTCAGTAATACTGGAAATGGAAGGTTTGTAGAAAATTAGCAAAATTGACCCCGCAAAAAAAACTTTTAAATTGATAGAACTATATCCCAAATACACACTGAAAAAATTTCAGAATAATTTACCACGTACTTTCCATGTTATTAATTTTTCAATAATGACATGTGGCTTCTATCTCTCTCGTCCATATTTACTAGGGAAAAAATGTAGGCTCCGTTAAGCGCACCAATTTCAACTAGCGTTTTTAATACACTTATAAATAATATATAACAACCAAAGGATATTGAACATTAATAAATATAAAAATTATTTTTTATAATATTAAATTTGTTTTCTAACGAAATAATTTATTTATTTATATTAAAATTTAAAAAAATAATTAAATAATTCACGATATAAAAAATAAAGTTGACAGTGCAGGGTTATATTTCGAAAATCATTTAAAGTTGTTATTACCTAGTGGCAGTTGAGTACTAGCCAAATAATATTTTATTACATTATTTAAATTATTTAATTATAATCCGTGCTAAATTATATCAATTAAATTCTTATGTGAATTTTGATCAATTATTATAGCATGCTTCGTATATTTATTCGAATAATTATTTCGTATAATTTAAAAAAATAAAAATAAAAAAAGTCTTTTATTTGATTTCGGATTGCGGCTTCCAAGCTACCTTAAAATAGCGTTTTGCAATAAACGAATTTAACTATTGTATTATTTTTACCCAAAATAACTAGGGTTTCGAACTACTGGTTATATATCTCTTATATCTGTGCTAAAAACTATATGATATTCCTTACGCCTTGGCGTTTATTTAGATGAAACTGATTGAGAAGTTATGGGTTCAAATTGCAGCAATAACAGTTTGTAAGTTATAATTAACGGTTAGTTTATTACATTATTAATTTATGAATAAAAATTAAGTGAGCAGTCAAACGTGTTAAGATTTTCTATATTTTTGCATCCCGACCTTTAGACGTATGCCACCAAAGTTCGCAGCATAATACAGGCCAAAATTAAACAATCTCTTCTGTTAAAAGAAAAACGAAAAAACACAAGTATAATAATAAACAATTATGCTATATGAATTTTTAGTCATCATAGTATAACAATCGAATTACAAAATTACAAAGAATTAATAATACTATTAAAAATAGTCGTTAGTTTTTGACTGACCTTGTACAAGGACCGATTATTATAAAATATAAATAGTTTTATCAAGTTAATTTATTAAATTCTGAATATATACAAATATATGACTTAACTTTTTAACATAAATGTAATAAAATTTATAAATATTGTCAAAATATTCCTCTTCAATAAACAACATAATTAATTTTTAGTCTCGGTGTGTTTTCATATGTGTATTCAATACATGCAATTGAATAAATCGTCGCCCACAAATTGAACACCCATGTGGTTTGTCACCCGTATGAATTTTATTATGTATACGTAAATTGTCTGCACGACTAAATGCTTTTCCACATACCGTACAAGTATGATTTTTCTCACCTAAAAGTATAACGATTAAATGTTTAATCAAATTTACTTTCTACAAAAAATTTCAAAAGTAAACAAAAGGGTTTGTTATACAAAGTTGCAAAACATGCTAAGAAATACAAAAAGTTGATCTGCCAAATATTGTTGTGTACTCAGGTAATACATTAATATACCATTAAGCAACGACCGATGCGCATATTTAACTGTTTATATTTAGAACTTAATTCCATCTTTAGGTATTCTATTAGAGGGACGTTAGAATAGAGATTCTTATCGAGATTCTAGCCATAGTAGTGCCATTCTCTTTATTTATGAACAAAAATTGTGAAATCTACCAGGGGCGTTGCTTCTCCTACCGACAGAAGCAGATAAAAACTTACTACTCTAAAACGAATTTTTTAATTTACATGAGATATTGTTTGATTAATTACTTGTTTTAATTTTAAAAAATAAATATCTAATTTTTCACTAAATAATGAATGTTATCAAAGATTACAAACGCCTATAGAAGCTCAAAAGTTCACTTTTTATGTTTTCAAAAAAATTTAATACTTATCTTGTCCACTAGTTGGCTATAGTTGTTATTTAAGGCTATGGTTGGTATATAATGTGATTACCAGCAATGACTAACAAGTGAATAAAGCTACTCAATTCCGATAAGGAATGGAGGTCTGAAATCTTTGAGAAAACAAATTCAACAATGCATTATACAATTAAATATACATTATTGTTTTGAGTATATACCAATTATATATGTTTTTGTTGATGTTTTTATTTATTATTAGTTGTTGTTTTTGCTAAATAATAAATAAAAACTATAATGGACTTTCACAATTTAACGTTTGATACAATTAATATTAATATATGTGTTTTTTCTTTCATGGAATTCACACACACTTATAGATTTTAAAAGTTAATTACTCGTCACATTTGTCGATGAATATACTTTATTTAATACTTACCGTTTTAGCAAGAAAATAATAAATCACACTTATTTATTGTAATTTACGAATAATTGACTTTCAAAATCTATAAGCGTGTGTGAATTCCATCGATGAAAGATAAAACAAGTATAGATACAGAAAACAATTAACCCATATTCAATGGTAAATTCATTGTTGCATTCATTTAAGAAAGATTTCAGACCATTCTTTACCGATATTATTATAGCCATCTGTTGATCAATGGTGGTAATCACATTAAATACCACTTAAATCCTTAAATAAAAACTATAGACAACTAGTGGTCAGGGTAATGACTAAATTTTTTTGAATACATAAAAAGAGGACTTAAGTGTATACGGGTGTTAGTATTTTTAAATATTATAAATAAAAATTAAATTTTTTATTATCGTATGGACAAGACATTCAGTTGTTATGAAGTTTTATCTGCTTAGGAAAGATAGTTCAGATTATATCCGGCAGATAACATATTTAAGTGGAAGACTTCCCAATACTTGCGTGTATTTTTTATCCACTTAATAATCGCAATAAATTCAATAATTTAATTACATAACAAAAATTTTTTCGTCGCTAATTGTTAAAAGTAGCATGATCAAAATTGTTCTCAACTGATTTCAATTTTTTTAAAAATAATTTTAAACATTGAAATAAAATACTATTTAAATTTCAAAAGTTATTTAATTTACCTGAATGATTTCGAAGATGTGTATTCCTTGATGACGAGTGAGTGAATCGTTTACCACATATTTCACAACAATATTTTTTCTCGCCTGAATGTGATAGTAAATGTTGAGATAACCCAGATTTTCTAGCCAGTGCTTTCCCACAAATCGGACATACATAATTTTTTTCTTGTGTATGATGTATTAAATGACTACGTAATGTGGGTAATTGACTAAAACTAGCATCTAAAACCAAGTTGGTAGTTTAATTTAGTTCAACAAAAATTAACTATTTTTGACTAACCACATATTTTACATTGATAAGGTTTTGCTCCAGTATGAATTCGCATATGTGCATTCAAATTGCCTCGTAAAGCAAACGCTTTGCCACAAACGGTACACATATGGGGCCGTTCTCCTGAATGTGTCTAAAAACATATTAAAAATTGTTTAGAATAAATATGTCTCAACTTGTACTTAGAAAAGCATTAATAAACCAAAATGCTAGTAAGTCTGATCCAAATAACCTTTCAGTGATGTAAGATCCCTAACATTAAGGTATGGTTTGTCATATTGCGATATCATCAACAAACGAAGACAAATCTGCGGTCACATAGCTGACATAAATCATAATCGTAATAAAAAATGATGCCTGATTAAGACAAATATTTCTAGAACTTCAAACTGAAGAAAAGACTTCAAATAATTAAAGCAGAAAAATTTTGAATACATTAATCGGTAAAATATAACAATTAAATAATTGGATCCATTTCACCAAAATAATGTTTTCTCTGTTGGTAGCGTTTATTATAAAAAATAATTGAAAAATTAACGTGCAACTAAGAAAATCTCTTGTTAAAAATTTTTTTAATAACAAGTCATTCCGCTTTGCTTTGTATGAATTACAGAATACAATGTTTCAAAATAGCCCTATTAAGTTAAAAAATAATAAAGATCTCAAGTAGCCCACCCAAAAGCTGGAATAATGAAGTATAGTTTTTTTTATTTTTTAAATATGTATGAGCATGAAGACAGAAAACTTACGTTTGGATTGCCTGAAAGGAAGTTGCATAATACTATGACACTCTGAATCGAGATGTAGAATAATAATTAAATTTGAGAAGACAATTTATTATTAAATTTATAGAAGTGTACAATGTAGAAAGAATCCTGTGTGTTATAGAGAAAACCAATGGAAATTTGTAACCAATTAAATATTGAACTCTTGAACAAGGGATGTTATGGAGCTCCGTATCCGTTACTGAAACTATCGGATATCCGAAATAAATATATATCCGTAGAAATAAAGCCAAACCATTACCTATTTGTATTTTATTTTCACACAATTTCTTAAAAATCTAATTTCTGTAACATATCCGTAAACGGATCCGAAACCGGTATAATATTATTCCAATATCCACGTTCGTATCCAAAATTTGATATCCATAACATCCCTGCCCTCGAACACAACATACATAAACATGCCACTTGTAAAGCGGAGAATCCATTTCAACACATATAAGACATGTAACTGCATATTGGCCCAAAAAATCATTTCTCTTTGAGTGATTTCATGATATATTTTTGTATTTTTAACTACAGTAGTATTGGTTGTAAATTGTGATGATTGAGAATATAAATAATACAGCACTTACACGTATGTGATAAATTAATCGAAATTTTTTTTGAAACATTTTCCCACATTCTTTACACGAAAATAAATGATTTTCTTTATGTTCCTTATAATGACTGTTTAACTCATCTTCATTTTCACACTTTTTAAAGCATCGGTTGCATGTAAATTCATGTGCTAATAGTATATGATTTTGTAAACTACCCGTTGCCATATATACCTTATCACAAACATGGCATTTGTGGGCTTGATGTGCATGAAATCGTTTCATGTGATCTTTCAATAATTTCTTAGAACAAAAAGTTTCTGTACATTCCTCACAATCATACTTGATATTCGTACGTTTTTTACGCTTACGCCTTTTTGTTTCACTTTCATCGTTGCTTTCATTAGTCGCGAGAATATTATCTTTTGTATCGATATCATCATAATCATCATCGCTGAACTTTATATCGATATCGGTATCTCCAACTTCAGAAATTATAGCAGATATTTGTGAATTAATTGTTTTGTTTCTCATACTTCGCCCCCTTGCTTGGAATTGTACACCATCATTTGAATCGACTTTTTCGTTTTTTATTTCTAAGCCTATAAAATTACTATCAATACTAGAATTTTCCGTTTTAACATGAACATTATTTGTGGAATCACTATCATCATACTTTACAATCAATTCTTTAGATTCGTTAACTTTCGATTCTGGTATAATGGCCTGTCGTAATTTTTTATCAGATAATATACATTTTATCTTGAATTTATAGCTTGATTCTAGTTGTTGACTACAATCATAGCAAATCATTTTTGGCAATTCGTCTGATAATGAAATCTGTAATTAAAGATATAAAAACGATAATTATATTCTAATAATGAACTTTTATAAATTAATAAAAAATATTTGTAAACTACAAGAAATTCTAAATACATATATTTAATGTTTTCTACATGGCAATTTAACTAATATAACGTATGCTTGTAAAATTTTATATATTCTTTTTTTCAAACGATGTATCTAAAATTGTAATCTCAACATATATTTTTAGACAATATTATATTTTTTCGTTTCGTTAAAAGTTATAACAGATTTTATTTTAAAAAAATCAAAGTATCTCAATTTTCGTAAGTGTAAATTGATAATAACTTTTTTCGTCATCAAGGAATACACAGTTTCTCTATCATAAAGTGCATATGTTTGAGGGCTAGAATGCTAGAATCACTTGTAAACACAACCCACACTCTTCACTGCATTGAATTAGTACTTCGAGTAGATAATTTATTTTCCCAAAGTTTAATCAATCTCCATAATAGTTAAATTAATAAATTTAAAAATACCTGAATAGTAATTTTATTCGCATTCACTGTTTTGAAATTGTTTAGAATTTTAATTTTTTTTTTTTTTTTTAGACAGTAATAGTTATGTCGTAATATAGTGTTTACTTATAATGATTTTGTATTTTTCACACTGATCGGTAAAGCAAGAATAATAATACAAAGCACATCCTTCTTGATAAAAACTGAGACAAACTCAGTATTTGGATGGGTGACCACCTAGCAGTACTGTGTACTGTTGTTGTATAAAAATAATAATCCCATTTGGTTAATGGCTATGTGGCTAAAAGTAGCTGAAGCCAGAAAAAAAACTAAGGAACATATAGCAAATATTTAACTTATAGATACTGTATATGTAACATGTTATATATAATATGCATACTGTGTTTAACATATATTTTAGCCGTATTATACAAACAGCTCGATCCGACAACAATATTGGAAAAAAGAATTATCTCTGTAAGTATATTTATTGTAGTATTGCCAACTTACAATATTCCACTTATTAGATGTGTAACTTATTATTTTTTTAATTTTTATCATTCTTTTGGTTACTGTCGTGGGTTTACAGCATTTTCTGCCTATTATCAAGTGAGTAATCCAGCACTGCCTTAGTTCTTTTCCAAAAATTATTCACGCAAGACCAGAAAAATTAACTTTAGAAATCGTGAAAAAGGGCATACAATTTTGGGCTCCCCCAATTTTGAAAGTATCCCGCTAGCATCGATTATCGAACCCTGTCAAAATATTGACGATAAACTATCTTAAACTTGAAGTTTTGAAATCTTTTAAGACATTAATATATTTAAATTAAGATCCCAAATTAAAAAAAATTTCTACAAACACTAATCTATTAGTGAGCGTAACATTCGCAAATGTTTTATAAAAATACATGAAATTCAATTCAGTAATATTTACTTACTGTTACGGTAGTACACTCCTTTAACATAGTGGCAAGTTGTATCTTATTTTGAATGGTTGTTTCTTCATAAACTGATATCATTGATTTATTACTTTCTTCCAGACAAGTACGACAGATATTTTTATTCTCATTGCTATTTGCCATTTTCTACTAATTAAAAAAATTAAAATCGCAAAATGTGTAAATAATAATCTCACTCCACTATTATGTATTCGTCTATTCTGTTGTTCTAATATTATATTCTATAGTTCTTTCTCACTTATTCAATAAATGAATACAAGAGTACATCGCACATAGAAATCATATATAGTAATAATTCATCGCCAGTATACAAATGATTTCTTTGTCGAAAAATTTTTTTTGAAACATGACAGGATTTTGCCGTCTGTGTGCTGTTAAATGTTTATTATCATCTCTAAATAACTCGGAAGATTTACAAACTGAACAAATGGACAAACTTATTTTAAAATATTTACATATTAAAATAGACGAAGGATATCCAAATACAGCTTGTAAACAATGCTGTAAAATACTTATAAATTTTCATAAATTGCTTATCGGAGTAAAGAATGCTCAAAAAAAATTAAATGAATTGTATGCAGAATATACAAATTTAGAGATAAAGTTAGAAAATGAAGAAATACTAAGCAACACCCATGAAGAGTTAACTTTATATCACGCTAAACATAATGAATGTGAAACGACGAATATTGCTAAAACTGAAATAGATTACCATAATGATTTCGATAATATTGACAATTTTTTAAATTTTATCGATGAAAGAAATGATTCTGATTCATCTCTAACACAATTTGATGAAGTATCAGAAACAAAAACAGAAAAATTAAATTCAAAGAACAAAAATCACGATGGTGATCTAAATAAAGAATTAGTAAAGAGAAATTTACGTAAAATACATTGGCAATGTTATAAATGTGAAGAACGTTTACGAAACGCTGACTCTTTACAAGAACATTTTCAAGAAGTTCACAAATCTAGGGTAGAATACGTTTGTATCGAATGTCAAGCTTTGTTTAATGATTTAAGCGAGTTTAAGGATCACTATTATGGCCATGATGTCGTTAAAAAGTCGAAAACCTATCGATTTAATTATACATGTGAAACTTGTGGAAAACAATTTTATGATCCCACAAATTATAAGGCACATTGTGATATGCATTTAGGAATTAAACGATTTGAGTGTGAAATATGTGGTAGAAATTTTGCGAAAAAACAACATAAAGAAATTCATAAATTAACTGTTTGTTCAAAATCGTCTAAGCTAAAAGATGAATCAAATAATGAAGATGAAAATTCAGACAATACCCAAGAACCAAAATGGAAATGTAATCAATGTGATAAAGGTTTCCAAACTGCACATAATTATCAGAAACATTTGAAAAAGGTACATGATATCACAAATAATGAATTAATTTGTACAGTTTGCGATGAATTATTCGAGAATAATGAACTATATGATGAACACTTAAAAAAGGTACATGATATTGATGATGGTATCCAAACGCAATCCACTTATGAGTGTAAAAAATGTTTAAAACTTTTTCGACATAAATATTTGTACTTAGCACATACACTTATTCATACTGGTGTAAAACGTTTTTCTTGTAAAGAATGTGGAAGGAAATTTCATTTAAAACAACACCTAATAGCACATTCTTTAACACATTTGGATACCGTTAATGACAGTGAAGTAAAATGCATTCAATGTGATAAAGTTTGTAAAAATCAGTACTTACTAAAACGACATTTAAATACTCATCGGTCTGCGGACGAAAAATACATACATAAATGTGATATTTGCAAGCGAAAATTTATGTACGCAAAATCTTTAACCGAACATAAAAAACAAGGACATGGAAATGAAGAAGTAATATGTGATCAGTGTGGCAAAGTTTTTAAAGATAAATATCGTTTAACTCAACATTTAAATAGTCATAAAGACGATATTAAATTTACTTGTGATATTTGTTCGAAAGATTTTAAAAGTACAACGGCATTAAAAGCACATAAAAAAACACATGCTGAAAAAAGGTATGAATGTGAAGTTTGTGGACGAAAATTTAGTTTACGTGGACAGTTAACTGTTCATTCAACAATACACACAGGACAATTACCATATGAATGTAATTATTGTAAAAAACAATTTCGGAGAAAATATTATTTAACTGTACATTTACGTCAGCATACTGGAGAACGTCCATATTCCTGTACAGAATGTAACCATTATTTTGCGAGTGACTCTAACTTTATAAAACATTTAAAAGGGCGTCATGGATTAAAGAATTTTTCAGTTGTAAATAAACGTCGTTACCCATTTGATGATTGATTCATATCTGAAAGTCGTTGCTCGAATTTCGCCTTTACGTTTGATCTTGTGAAGCTAAAATACTTTATTTATATAAAGCAAAATAATTTATTTTGCTTTTATAGTTCTTACAAAAGAGGCAACTATTATTATTTGACTTATTGAAATACGTATTATCATTTGTATATTTTTTTTATAATAAATAAAAAATAATCTCGTTATTTTAAATAACTTCCAAAAAGTTTGTTATTTTGAGTTTAATGTGATCACATACAATCGATCAATCTTAGTTTTCAATAGATCGATCTTAGTTTTTGAGATATTGTATGAAATATATATAATCGTTAAAAAGATATTAAATTTGCGTGAAATACATTCGATAAATTGGCATCTAATCGGATTTCTAGCGATATCCCAAAAACTATGCATACAATCGTAAACAGATGTTATTATTAAAATTTGCGAGTCGAAGAAACTACGCTAGAACATATATTTAATCCAAATCGGGATAAAAAAATTTTTTGAAATTCTAGATTTTTTCAAAAGGAACAGAAATTTTCGAAAATTCGAAGAAAACTTTATTCATAAGAATATTTTGACTCGTAGATTTCAATAATATCTATTTAATGATTGCATGTGCAGTTTTTGAGATATCAATAAATATCTCATTTAGAGGATGCATTTCATACAATGTCTAAAAAAATAGCCAAATAGTCGTGAAATGAACGTTATTTTTAATTTTTTTTACCCTTATTATCCTAAGAAAACCTATAAATAGTGATTAAATTTGAACTTTTCAAGGGTTTTTAAGGTTTTAATCACAAAAAACAAATCAAAGTTAAAACAATCACAAAAAGTATATTTTTCGACATTTTAAGGCCTATTTAGGATTCAAGATACACAAATCTTATTAAAATGTCAGAAAGCATAAGGGGGAAGAGTACTTAAGTGGGTTTATCAACAACTGTTACAAGTACAGAATTTTCGATCATAAATAACTAAAAAAAAAAAAAATGCTATGGAATTTGATACGCACAATATTAATATGAAAACATAGTGCTTGCTGAAGAGTTTTTGGTAAACAAAAATTTTAATTTTTACGTTGAGATAAACTTTGGTTAGTCGAAAAAACATCGACATAAGCTTGGCTATCGATTTTTCTAAATTACTTCGAAACAATTAATGTTTTTGTATACAAGAGATAGAAATAAGCGCGAAAATTTGTAAAAGCATAGGAGAAAATATATTCGACAAGCCCTCCATTTTCATGTCGATATTGTGCATACACCAAGTTTCATAACATTTGGATAAGTATTTTTCGCGCACAAATAACTCAAAAAATATTTAACACGTGTTATGAAATTTGGCATGCACAATTGACATGAAAACAGAAGGCTTGTCGATGATATTTTCTGCTCAACAAATTTTCGCGCTTATTTCTATCTGTTCTTTCCAAAAAACATCGATTGTTCCGATGGTAAAAATTTAGAAAAAACGATTGTTTGATGTCTATGTTTTTTATTATGCTTCCGTACTGAAAATGCATATAACCACGGTAGTAGAGTATTAATATACTGGAGCCCTTTTTAACAGGCCCGGCTTAATAGCAATTATTACAGCTGTTATTGGTAAAGGAGTTCTAACAAGTTGCTGACCTAAGGGGGATAGATACATAATACTGAAGCATTATAAGACGTAAATTACATGTAATATGCATTGTATTTCTTTCAATTTTCACGCCCAAATAACTCAAAAAATACTTAACCAAATGTTTTGAAATTTGGTATGCACTATATTGACATGAAAACGGAGGGCTTGTCGAAGCTTGTCTGGAAAAAAAATTATAAGATAAAATCAAAATTTAATTTTATTTTTAAGAATGTTTTTCAAATAAAAGTCTTTAATAAGCCCTCCATTTTTATGTGAATATTGTGCAAACCAAATTTCCAAACATTTGAATTATTATTTTTTGAGTTATTTGGTCGCAAATATTGAAAAAATTTCATAATGGAGGGTACTTCAGTGTTATGTTACAACCCCCATGGATATCTCTTTATTCAATAAAGTTATGGAAAAAAAGTACCTATTTAATATTTTTCAGTCGAATACCCCACCCGATACCCCACCTTCAGTTTAAAAAAATTATTTTGTGGATTTTGATATTCTTTAATCCCAATGAATCGGTCCTTAATTTTATTAAAAATGCTAAATTTCTTATATTTTTTACTTTCACTCTCATTGTTTACCCAAATGTTCCTATGACTGCGAATTATAATTTATGAAAATAAACAATTTTTAGAGACCAAGAGGTAAAGAACACTCCGAGTAACGGTCTTTCTGTAAGACTGTAATATTTTTTAGTTATGAATCGTAGTATGGATAGTACAGAAATCATCAGCCCTGTACATCATCAGTTTTTACAAATTTGAAAGGCATGCGAATTAAGTTGTGTTAAAACAGTAAGAGTTAAAAAAAAAAAAGAAGTTTCTCTACCTTTTTAGGCTACTATTAAAAATAACGGAGCCAGAAGCCTAAAAGTTTTTACTCATACATACATGAATTTACATTTGCAAAAAGTGTATGTAAAATGTGAAACCTTCTGGCTACGTTATTTTTAATAGTAGCAAAAAAGGTAAATAACATTTTTATTTATAATTTTATGCTCTATATTTTGAATACAAGTATATTTTGATACACATATATTTTGAATACAGATATTCAGCTAAATAAAATTAATAATTAAACAAAAAATTGACGATTTAAAGGAAGAACAAACGTTATTTATTCAAGAACAATCATAAATGGATATTTATAGTTCAACAAAAAAAAATAAAAAATGGTTTGGGGGGGAGGATCAATTTGAGAGTTTATTTTTAATTATTTTTTTTTTTTAAATTAAAGAAATTAAGAACAAAGAATTGTTTATAGCGAACAATCAAGAACTAACAATATATCAAAATAACAATTTAAAAAAAAAAAAAAAAATTTGCGTGTCTGAAGCCAGTTTTGTGCCTGAAGCCAGTTTTAATAAATTAAAAAAAAAAAAAAGCAATATTATTAAGGCGCTGTATACTACGTACCACTGACAGTTGTTAAAAAGGACTAATAATGGCGGAATATACAAAAATGTTTGTTCTAGCATAATTGTCAAACTGACAGTTCCTAAAGAGAAGTTATAATAGCAGTAACGTAGGAATACCTATCTATATATGTATATATAAAGTACTTTAATATTATGTATAATTTCTATACCGAGAGCACTGATCAGTGATTTAAGTATGTAAAGGAACATCTTATGTTGACATATTTATGAGTAATAAATAATAACAGATTTTTAACACTTTTTAAAGTTTTCATTTGTACTTCAAAGTAATGTCGTAAATTTTTTTGTTCAAATATGAAATTAAAACGATTCTGTCGTCTTTGTGCTGCTAAATGTCCATTATCTTCTTTAAAAAGCAAAGAGGATTTGCAAAATGATCAATTAGACAAACTTATTTTGCAACATTTACATATTAAAATTGAAGATGGGTATCCAAATACAGCTTGTAAATTGTGTTGTGAAACACTTTCAAATTTTCATAAATTACTTACCGGAATAAAGACTGCTCAGCAAAAGTTAAGCAATTTATTTTCAGATCATAAAAGTTCGAATATAAAATTAGAAAATGTAGAACAATCCAAAATACTAGATAAAAACAATGAAGGATCAAGTCTAGACTTTGCTGATTATAATGAATGCCAAACTACTGGAAATGTTAAAACTGAAGTAGACGATCATAATGATAATGATTACTATAATATTGATCATTTTTTAAACTTAAAAGATGAAACACTTGATTTTGATTCATCTATAACAAAACCAGATGATGACATATCAGAAGAAAAAATAGAAAAATTAAATACACAATCTTCTAACAATGAGAATTTACAACAAAATCCAGATAATAATTTTAAGAAAAATATACGAAAAATTCATTGGCGTTGCTATAAATGTAAAAAACGATTGCGAAACGCCGATTCTTTACAAGACCATTTTGAAGAAATACATAAATCTAAAGTAGAATACGTTTGTGTAGAGTGTCAAGCATTGTTTAAAGATTTAGTTGAGTTTAAGGATCATTATTACGGACATGATTTTGTAAAAAAATCAAAAGCCTATCCATTTAATTATACTTGCGAAACTTGTGGAAAACAATTTTATGAGGCTAAAAATTATAAAGAGCATCGTGATATGCATTTAGGAATCAAAAGATTTGAGTGCGAAATATGTGGAAAAAATTTTGCTAAAAAACAACATAAAGAAATTCATAAACTAAGAGTTTGTTCAAAATCTTCAAAAATTAACACAGTAGATGCGATTAAAGAAGAAATTTCAGATAATGGTCAAGAACCCAAATGGAAATGTGCTAAATGTGATGAAGGTTTTGAAACTGTGCATTATTATCAAAAACATTTGAAAAAGGCTCATGATATATCAAATAATGATTTAATTTGCACAGTTTGTGATGAACTATTTGATAGTAACGACAAATACGATGAACATTTGAAAAAAGTGCATGATATTGATGATGGTATCCAAACTGGATCAAGTTATGAATGTAAAAAATGCTCAAAACACTTTCGGCATAAATACTCGTATTTAGCACATACACTTATTCATACTGGAGTAAAACGTTTTTCTTGTAAAGAATGTGGTGGAAAATTTTATTTGAAGCAACATTTAATTGCACATTCGTTGACACATTTGGAAACTATAAATACTAGCGAAGTAAAATGCAATGAATGTGATAAAATTTGTAAAAATGAATACTTACTAAAACGACATTTAAGAACACATCGATCAGCAGAAGAAAAATATATACATAAATGTGATATTTGCAAGCGAAAATTTATGAATATTGAAACTTTAACAGAGCATCAAAAACAAGGACATAATAGTGAAGAAGTTATTTGTGATCAGTGTGGTAAAGTTCTCAAAGATAAATATCGTTTAACACAACATTTAAGCAGTCACATAGAAGGTTTGAAGTACACTTGTGATCAGTGTCCAAAAGAATTTAAGAGTACAGCGGCATTGAAACTACATAAAAAGAAACATGGAGAAAAACAACATGGATGCGAAGTTTGTGGAAGAAAATTCAGTTTACGTTCACAGTTAACTGTTCATGCGACAATACACACGGGACTTTTACCATATGAATGTAGTTACTGTAAAAAACAATTCCGAACAAAATATCATTTAACGGTTCATTTACGTCAGCATACAGGCGAACGACCGTATTCTTGTACAGAATGCAATCATTATTTTGCGAATGACTCAAATTTCATTAAACACTTAAAAGGGCGTCATGGATTAAAGAATTTTTCTATTGTAAATAAACATCGTTACCCATTCGATGATTGATTCATATTTTATTTTATAAGTGTATATAAATTATAAGTTTAAGTCGAAGCCTTTTATATTCTTATTATTTCTCTTTGTTTAAAGAGAATTGTAATCTCAATAATAAGCACCCACCGTAATATAATATTGTTCAATTTTCTCGAACAAATAACCCAAAAAATAATTATCCAAATTTTATGAAATTTGGTATGCACAATATTGAAATGAAAACGGAAGGATTTTTCGAAGAGTTTTTCTCTAAAATGTATTTCTAAATATAAAATCAAATTTTGATTTTATGTCTAGGAATGTTTTTTTTCTCTAGAAATCCAAATTTTATAAAATTTTTTTATGAAATAAGTATTTGAGTTATTTATACGCGAAAAATACTAATCCCAATGTTATGAAACTTGGTATGCACAATATTGAAATGAAAACGGAAGATTAGTCTAAAAGTTTTTCTCGAAAAGAAGTTTCTAAGATAACAAAAAAATTTTTATTTTATATTTAGAAATGTTTTTTTTTCGTGAAAAACTCTTGGGCAAGCCCTTCGCCTGTATGTCAATATTGTGTATACCAAATTTAATAACATTTTAAGAAGTATTTTGAGTTATTTTTGCGCGAAAATTGAAATTGAAAATTTTCATTTTTCCGAGTCCGGTGTATTGTAAAAGAATTCTATGTTACTATAAACAATCTCATCTATACTTCTACGAAGTTTCGCTTATATAACTGTATATTTCGGAAATTAGCGCTATACAATTTTTAAACCTTTCAGCCTTTTTGGAGGGTGGAAGTGCCGATGGAAAAGCAGTTTAATTAATTGTGAAATTTGTTCATTTGTTTCGGAGATTAGTAAGATACAAAGTTTAACCTCTTTCCACAATTTTGCGAGTGGAACGGTAGATAAAAAATTATATTACCTTTTCACTGCAGAAGTGTCAAAATGAACATCATATTTTATATTAAAATTTTCATACAAAAATTCCATTAAAATTTGGATAGGTTTTCAAAACATATTCTAACATACCTTGTTCTGATTATAAGAAATAAACAAAATCATCCAAATCGATCGGGTTGTTCTCAAGTGCTTCATTTACGTATGTGGGGCAATTTATTTTTATTTATATAGATTTGTAGTTAAAGTCTTCAAAGAAAGTTCGTACAAATTTTATCTTTCAATTATTACTTGTGATAAGTATCAATGTTTGAACTATTTTTAATCATTAGCAATCATAAAATACTCTAAATATCCAGTCTATACTGTTATAAATACATATATAATAACAATATGCATTGTAATTATAAATGTGTGTATTAATTAAATTTAAGCTTCAATAATGGTGAATTGAAACATTTTACGAAAAAACGTTTCAAACAAAAGTTGTTTGTTTAATTAAAAAAATTAACCATTTTTCGTTTAAAGTTGGGTGATGCATTTGTCGGGCCCAGTGGAACGATTTTGCTCGGTTATGAACTTGATCCTACTTTTAAGATCTAGAACACACCACCAAAATTTCGTCTCGCAATTTTTTTTTATCGGTTTTGAGTTATTTTGAAGAC
Organism: Chrysopa pallens; assembly: GCA_020423425.1. NCBI lineage: Eukaryota > Metazoa > Arthropoda > Insecta > Neuroptera > Chrysopidae > Chrysopa > Chrysopa pallens. Next base: position 83,115,544 of record CM035592.1, on the reverse strand, counting down.
AGGCGGGCGGAGGTACGAAAAGTCAAATGGAAATTGACTAATTAGGTGATTCTTTGAGCACTTGCTATTATTCTTTGAGCATTAGCTATAATTTTGTTAGTGCGGTCAATATTTACTACCGTTGCAAATTTTAAACTAAAATTAATATATTCTGACATATTATGTATGTCAAGTATAAAAACTGTTAGAAACATATCAAAATGACAACATATGCTTGATATTAAAGATATTAAAGACCACTGTTCGTTGGTATCAAGCATATGAAATGTATTTAAATAATTATCCCTGTTATTGTTATTTTGACTTGTTTTTAATAGTTGTTGCTGTTTTTTTTAACTATATTGATTCCTGCTACAACCACAACAAACCTTGAAATTAGATTTTAGTTTCCTCAAATTAGTTAATTTGTAATAAATATTTATTATTCTACTGATTCTTTAACATATAACCGATTTTTTTGTCAGAGCCTCTATAGGTACTAAAAGTATAATTCATCTCATAAAGCAAAATATCAAAGTTCTTTCAATTGCAATTTGACTTTTAGTTGCCACTCTGTAAGGGCGATTGCTATCTCTGTAATAAGCTCACTCCTTAATGTAATATCTTTCAATTTTCGCGCACAAATAACTCAAAAATTACTTACCTAAATGTTATGAAATTTGGTATACATAATATTTACATAAAACAAAGGACTTACCTAAGAGTTTTAATCGAAAAAAATTTAAGATAAAATCAAAATTTGATTTTATATTTAAAAATGTTTCGAAAAATCTTCAACAAACCCTCCGTTTTCTTATCAATATTGTGCATATATCAAGTTTCATAATATTTGAATAAGTATTTTTGAATTATTTGTGCGCAAAATTGAAAGATTTTACATAAAGGAGTATGCTTCTAACAGCTGTTGATAATCCTTAAAACTCGGCCAAAATCCAAAATGAGCATTAAACTTTTTATAAAAATAATGCCTTTAACATTTGGATAATTGAGGCCATAAGATTTGCGCGAAAATTGAAAAATATTGCATTAAGGAGTGTGCTTCTGTAATGTATTACAATCTCCCTTAATATGACTTATTACAGTTAACTTAGCTCCAAAATCGTCTTGCGTAATTTATGAATGTTTCCTTATTGAAGTACGATTATAAAGGGTAGAGGAGCTACCCTCCATAAGTGCTTACGAAATGTGTGTATATATATTTTTAAATAAAAACTTAAAAATAAGTATTTAAAAAATTGGCGTGGTAAATCATTTAAATATCCTTTTCATTAAAAAAATTATACATTTTAATATACAGAATGTTTTTCTTTTTAATTATTGAATAAATTCGTCAACCAATCAATAAAATACTTTAAAGTATTGAACTCATGACACAAAGCACACACATTTATGTTAGGAGTGTGCTTCCAACAAGCTGTTGATTTAAATTACATGTAATATACATTGTATTTCTTTCAATTTTCGCGCACAATTAACTCAAAAATACTTATCTAAATCTGATGAAATTTGATAAGCATAATATTGACAATACTAAAGTATTATGATTCCAATTTAGAACATTTATTTTTATTTTATATTAATTAAATTGTTTAAAATTCGAAACAAATAAAAATTATCACTAAATAATTAGTTGCGAGCGAAATCATTAAATTTGGTTTGGCCGGATTTTATTATTAGTAGTAACTTATCAGACCAATTTTATTCAAATAATTTTTTTATATCATATATATTCTAGTTAAAAAATATTTTTTAGAATGGTCTTACAAATAATTCGATCAAGATTGAGAATGCAGGTTTAAATTTTTACTTACTGCTGATGAAAAAAAATTCTTCTGAACTATAATGTACCCTGATAAAAAAAGTTCTATTCAATCGTATAGAAATTGAATAGGAAAATACAAAATTTTGAATAAGAAATCATTTTTTCAATGAAATTTCTTATTCAATTCTATAGAAATTGAATAGGACTTTCTTATCAGGGTATCAATTTATTAAAAAAAAAATTAAATTTTTAATAAAAAATTAATAATTAAACACTTTTTTATTTTGCATAAAATCCAGTTTATTTTTAAGATTTATCAATCAAATTTTATTTATGTATACATTGTTCTGAAGATAAAAAATAAATCAAAATGTATACATAAATAAATTACAAACTTTAAAAATAAATTTATACACAATAAAAATGTGTTTGAATAATGTTTATAACTACCACAAATTAATGCTCTCAACCTTAAATTAAACAAGAAAATTAAAGGTAACAACTAACAGTTAGTTGTTTAGATGATACTCGATATATGGTTCAGTATCAATGTTTAAACTATTTTTAATGACAAGCATTCATAAAACACATATACTGAAATTGTGGCGAATTTCAACATTTTACGAAAGAATGTTTTAAACAAAAGTTGTTTGTTTTAAAAAAGCATTTATTGTCTTTGAACTTTTCTTCTATATGTAATGGTTAAAAAGTTGGATCATGGATCCATTGGATCAAATGGACAGATTTTGCTTATTCACGAACTTGATCTTACTTTTTATGCCTAAAGTACGTTACGTAAAATTATCGTGTCCACGGGCGAACACGGTCTATGAACGCCAATACCAAAATTTTGTTTGTGCGGTCAATATTTTCTAGCGTTACAAACTTAGACTAAAGTTAATATACTCTGACATATTATGTGTGCCCAGTATAAAAATTGGTTAAATTACCAGACCAGTATTTAATTTTTCAACTTATATAAAAGGAATGAAAAAATATACTGCATTTTAATTGGATGAACACCTGTTTTTGAAAGTTGACGCTTAGACTAATGCCTTAAAATAGTTTATTCTTGATATGCCTGAGAATTATTTTTAATAGAACAGTCTTATTGAAAATATATCAAATATTGTTCTAAAATAATTATACTAGAAACAATTAAAAATTTGTAAATATTTAAAAAAAAATTCATTAAAGCAAACAAAAATTTAAATTTTATTTAGGATACATATTTCACTTTTTTTCAAAAAGCTTTTTACAGCTTTTTCAATATGAGATTTTTTATGATTAGCTAAATGATTTGGTCTTGAAAATTGTTTAAAACAAATATCACATGAATGTAACTGTACTTGTCGTTCTCGAGTATGTATTCTTCTATGTTTAACTAAATAATTTTGCCTGGGAAATTTTTTATCGCAAATATCACACATAAATCGTTTTTCACCATTATGAATAATTCGTTCATGTTCTACTAAACTTGATTTGTAACCAAATGTTTTATCACAAGCAGTACATGAAAAAGCTCGCTCTTTCGTATGCGTTACTCTGTGTATATTCAAACTTCTTTGTTGTGTAAATGATTTGGTACAAATTTCACAGGTAAAAGGTTTCTCTCCAGTGTGAATTCGTCTATGTTCGACTAAATTACATCGATTTATAAATGTCTTACCACAATAATCACATGTAAATGGCCTTTCTCCAGTGTGTATTCGTTTATGCCTATGTAAGTCAAGAGATTTGGAAAACGATTTACCACAATCATCGCATAAATGAGGCCTTTTACCAGTATGAATTCCTTTATGTGCAGTTAAAGTTCTATTGCTGGTAAATGCTTTATCACATAGATTACAAGCAAATGGTCTGTCTCCAGTATGCATTCGTTTATGTTCAACTAAACTTCTATTTATTGCAAATGTTTTACCACAAATATCACAAGAAAAAGGTTTATCTCCAGTATGAATTCGTTTATGTTCAACTAAATTCCTATGGAATGTAAATTCTTTATCACAAACATCACATGAAAATCGCTTATCTCTTGTATGAAGTTTTTGATGCCTTCGTAAATTTTTATTATTTGTAAATGTTTTTTCACATTCATCGCATGAATAACATGCTTCACCAGTGTGATCTCGCTCATGAATTATCAAATCTCTTTGTTTAGTAAATACTTTCTCGCAATCATCACAAGGGAAAATTTTATTTTTATTATGAATAAGTCTTTTATGTCTACGTAAATTTCTATGTTTAGCAAATGTTTTCTCACACACATCACATGAGAAAGGTTTATGTTCAATGTCGTTTTGTTCCTCATACTCCTTTATTTCATCTTTAATATTTTCTTCTGAGTTAAATTCTTCAATTTTAACATTTTTATCTTTAATACATAATTCAAATTCTAATTTTTGTTCAATTTCTATACCTTCGAAAGAGTGAACAGACGTATAAGAACTATCAGGGGATGCCACCAAAGGACTAGATGTAAATTCACCCTCACCCCCTTCGCTACTATTGCAATCATTATACGAAAAAGATGTTTTCGTAGTGTGATTTTGTTTATATTTAGATAAATTTTCTTTTAAAGCTTCGTTTTCAATTCGCACGTCTGAATTAACTTGTTGCTCAATTTTAATGCTTTTATTTTTTATCGTTGATTTTTTATCTTCTTGCTGCTCACTTTTTACGCTTTCGGTAGAGTGGATTGCAGTGGTAAATGATGGGTGAGAATTTTCTAGAGCTGGAATAAACGAATTTGATAGATCTAAATGCGGAGTTTCAGTCTTATCTGCGTCAATATTAACTCCACCAAATGAAAAATGATTTACTCCAGTATGAGTTTTTTTATTTTCCACTATATGTTGCTTTTGATTGAATGTTCTATCATAAACATCGTATGGAAAACGTATATCCACTCCAGTTTGAAGTCGTTGATTTCCTAGTAAATTAATATGATTAGTGAATGTTATATCTATTTTGCGAACTTCACTTGGAACATACTCTTCTCCAGTATGAAGCCGTTTATGTCTTAGTAACACATGTTGAGTTGAAAATGATTTCTCACATATGCTACATGAAAAAGGTCTCTCCCCAGTATGAATGCGTTGATGTCTAATTAGATTACCTTTTTGAGTAAATGATTTAGCACAAATATCACATGTGTAAGGTTTTTCTCCAGTATGTTTTCGTTTATGTTTGACTAAATCGTTGTGAGTAGTAAATGGTTTGTCGCAGGTATCACATGCATAAGGTTTTTCTCCTGTATGAATTCGTTTATGTTCAACTAAATTGTTTTGATATCTAAAGGCTTTACCACAAAAATCACATAAGAAACTTTTTTCGCCAGTATGAATTCGTTTATGAGAAACTAAATGGTGAAACTGATTGAATGTTTTATCACAAATATCACATGAAAAAGGTTTTTCTCTAGGCTTTTCCCCTAATACATCATTCTTAATTAGAAATTCAGAATTTAATTGTTGTACAGTTTTTAAGTTTTCATCTTTCAGTAGAAGATTATTCTTTCCATGAAATGTATAGCTAGTCATGTTAATTTTTTGTCTAGATTAATAAAGTTCACAAACTATAGTATCACTGTTGATATTATACTTATAATTAATATGTTTATGCTTCATAAAGGCGAACCCTCATAATCGTAAGAAATATATAATAGTACTCGATAATGAAAAAATAATATTGATAATACTATTTGAACAAATGTTGTCTGTTTAAAGTGTGTTAATTTTTATTTGTTCAATATAATTCGCATGACAGCTGATATAAATTTGACTTAAATTTAAAACAAGGTGAATAATAAACAAGCAGAACGCTACCTATTTACCACCGTCCGTGGAATGTAGCTGGGAGCAGTACCACACAATAACGTTTTATATACTCAGTAGGGTCACGAAATTTAGCCCCGCAAAATTTAATTTTTTGAATTTTTATTTTGATACATCGTTAGTTCGTCGTTTGTTCTTGATTGTTCGCTATAAACTATTTTTTGTTCTAAATTTGTTTATTAAAAAAAAATTAATTTAAAATACAAACTCAAATTGGCCCCCAAACCATAAAAAAAATTATTTTTGTCATTATTGGACTATAAATATCGAATTATGTTCTTGCATAAATAACGTTTGTTCTTCTTTTAAATTGCCTAGTTTTTTCTTTAATTAATAATTTTAAATATCTGAATACTTGTATTCAAAATATATTTGTGTATATAAATGTTATATACGAAATCATACATATATGTAGATTTTTTATATATAAACGTTTATTTATTTAGATATATAAGTAAAATGTAAATAAATGAACTAAAATAATTTTTAATATACTGATTTATAGATTTACAATAAATTTATATCTAAGCATTTCAACTTAACATAATTAATTAATTTAGCAGTACGATTCTAACAAAATAACTTAGACTCATGATAAGTTAACATCATTTTACTTTTACATTATTCTAGGCGGTTCTTAATGTCATTTTGAAATAAAATTGTGTAAAATTTTTGTTTAAAATTTCTTTGTTATCAAGATCGTTACAAGTTCTCGTGATTCAGTTTATAGTATTTAACAATAAAAACAATAAGTATCACTAAGTTTATAACTGTAACGCCGATTTAAACGTAAAGTTGACATTGTATTCATCTAATGTGGATCCATTCTTGTCAAGCTCGACACAGGTGGCAGCATCATAGATGAACTCCGTGCCCCGCAATTATTTAAAAGTCAAAATATCATGCGTATTTATAATACAATATTAGATAAACAAATACTTAACTTATATGTCGTTAATAGTAAATAACAAAAACAAATTCTACGTATGTGTGTAATAAATTTTTGTTTTAATAATTAACTTATTTTCAAAATGGTTTAACATAACCTCGATAGCTGTGACATTACATAATATACATATAAAATATATTTGTGATTCTCAAATATTGACAATATTAATGGAAAAAAGATTAATTATTTAATATTAAATTTGAAACATTAGTTTTTTATTTATATTTATAAATAAATCAAGCAAGAATTATTTATAAATGTGTTATTAATATTTTTGATTTAAAAATTAGCGATAAAAAAGTACCAGCTAAACTATTGCTTCAAGTTGGCAAAACGGAACCTCATTATAAATTTTAATTAATAAAAAAATTGGCGATTTGAAAGAAGAACAAACATGATTTATGTATGAACAATCATAAATTGATATTTAAAGTCCAATAATAACACAAAAAATTGAAAAATGGTTTGGATGGTGGCGTCAATTTAAGGGTGTATTTTAAATTAATTTTTTCTAATTAAACAAATTAAGAACAAACAATTGTTTATAGCGAACAATTAAAAACATGCGACTAACTGACGATATATCAAAATATAAATTTGAAAAAAATGTGTGGTGCTAAATTTTGTGACTCAATAGGGCTTGTGCAATTAGAGTTTCACAAACGATAAAATTATTGTTTGTGTTAAAAATTTATTTATTCATCATTATCATTATAATAAATAAAAAACAACTTAAGTAGTAATTATTTAACTTTCTTGAAATTATGCACGTAGAATAAATTATGAAAAATTGCTACACCTTTAATATTTTCATTAATATAAAATATTTTAATAGGTACTTACGATTATTTTAATATTGTAAACATTCGATATTTTAGTTTGAGCCACAATTTATAATGTTACCATTTGGTTCTTTAAATTTAGTAGCATTTATTACATGGCATGATTTAAATAATTTTTCACCTTTTATGTCATTCTGACCACGAACTTTATTATTAATGATAGGTAAAAATCCAAATTTATAATTTTGTATTTTATATTGTAATTTATTTCTCTCTGAATGATCTCGCACAGTTAAAATAATAAACACTACAGAGCGCTTTTATCTACAAAAATGGCGCATCTACAGTTCGTGCACGAGTATATGTTTATTTGTTAAGAAAGTGTATAACCTTAATTGTCATTTAAAATTAAATGTCTATTTAAAGTAGCGATCTTAAGTTAATATAAACATTAATGATCCCATTTAACCTATAATTTGGTATTTCTTAGTTCAGTCATACAGTTACGGAAGCGCTGGTTGACTGTACCGATGTGTTGATTTTTTCAAATAACTGGCCATATAAATAAGCAATCTGTAATACACTAACATATCTGTAAAACACATACAAAATGATATATATGTTACGGCTATTATTTATAATTTCGTAGATCAATATAAAACTAACAAAATCTATTTTCCCTTAAACGATAACGTTACATCCTAAACCATTTATTATATTTTCTGTTTTGATAACACGGTAGGTACTAGATCTTCGGATGTATAAATCACTGTATGTCATTAATCCATATATAATATGCGCCTTGACTGTCATAAAGGTAACTCAAAAATGAAAAGAAATAGCGAACTGAAATTTTGGTGGCGTATTATAGACATAAAAAGAGAATTTTAAGTTCGTTAATCAACAAAAATGTTAAAACAAAAAACTTTTGTTTTAAATTTTTTATCGCAAACTATTAACATTCGCCACAATTTAAGTTAAAATTTAGATTTTAAACACATATATAATTATCATTCATGCTATTATATATATATTTATAACCATTTGGACTGCATATTTAGAGTATTTAACGAATTAAAAATTAGCATTTTTGTTATCTTCACTTGTTTATTATCGATTTTGATCAGTTTCACAGCTACGAAATTAATTAACTACCCCCTCCCCCCATTCTTAATACTGTAGACATACCATATCACAATCTGAGTTCGAGTTATTTATATAACTTTGCAAAAATGTTACTCAATATTTCTTTAATCATTTAATAACTCAACCTTTATCATTATTTGATGTATAACAATAATCACAATTGATCTACTTGGGAATAACAAAACATAAATTAAGCCGAAAATCATTGGATTCATCTACTATATAATAACTCTAATGCCTTTGTTTAAATTATGAACTATAATTACCTCCATCCTCCATATAGTAATTCCAATTTTCATTTAACATTTTTACTGGAAATAATAATGGTTATTTTACTCATTTCTAATTATACATAATGACCGTAACATAAATGTTATTAATAGTAATAATAAGAAATGCCAGATAAGTTTGTGAACGGTGAACAACAGAGAACCTTTAATGATTTGAAGTAAATAAAATTAAAACCACAAAAGTAAGATGTCAAGTTATTCAATTCATGGTATCAGTAATTTGTTGGTAAAAAATGAAAACTTGAAAAACGGCAAACAATTACATACACAATCCTTAATTAAGAAAGAAATATTAGATGAAAAACCTTTTTCATGCGATGTTTGTTTTAAGACATTTAATCAATTACACCACTTAGTTTCCCATAAACGGACCCATACTGGTGAAAAGAGTTTTCTATGTGATTTTTGTGGAAAAGCATTTAGATATAAAAACAATTTAGTTGATCATAAACGAATACATACAGGAGAAAAGCCGTATGCTTGTGATGCATGTGATAAAACATTTACAACTCATAATGATTTAGTTAAGCATAAACGAAAACATACTGGAGAAAAACCTTACACATGTGATGTTTGTGGCAAATCATTCACTCAGAAAGGTAATTTAGCTAAACATCAAAGAATACTTCATAAAGGAGAGAAGCTTGAGAAATCTTTTAAATGTGATGCGTGTGAAAAATCATATACTCAAAAATGCAACTTAATTAAACATCAACGAATAGTTCATACAGGAGAAAGGCCTTTTGCTTGTAATACATGTGACAAATCATTTGTAACTCGACCTCTTTTAGTAAAACATAAACGAAATGTTCATGGAGAAGAACCTGTTCCGATTGAAGAACGTAATAAAATATTTACTAATCATATAAATTTACTTGGAAATAACCACATTCAAACTGGATTGGATCTGAGATTTTCTTATGATATTTGTGATAAAACATTTACCAATAGTATTAATTTACTTGGAAATCAAGGTTTACAAGCCGGAGTGGATTTACGTTTTCAATATGATGTTTACGATAAAACATGTAACCAGAAACAAAATTTAACAGAAAATAGACAAATTCAATCTGAAATAAATCAGTATCCGTATGCGAGTGACGTTAGTCCTAATGCAAAAAAGACAGATATTACACCATCAGTCCCATCTAGCTCATTTATTCCATCTCGGGAAAATACCCACCCCCCAATTGATACTACTATTCATTCTGTTCAGAACATAAAAAGTGAACAGCAAATAGATGCAGAGTCAATAATCAAAGATGAAAATATTGAAATTGATCAACAATTTAATTCAGGCATAAAAATTAAAGATGAAGTTTTAAAAGAAAGTACTGTACCTGAACAAAAACGAACTCGTACTAAGAAAAAAACATTTTCATATGTTTGTGATAGTAGTAATAGTAGTGAAGAAGATATTTATGCGGATCCCTCGTTTGTGCCATCTCCGGTAAACTCTCATACATCTGATCATTCTTTTGAAGATATAAAACCCGAACAAAAGTTAGAAATAGATTTAATAATTAAAGATGAAAATATTAAAATTGAAGAGCAAAATGATTTCGATGATAAAATTAAAGAAGAAATAAAGGAAAGTGAAGAACAAAAAGATTCTGAAGAAAAACCTTTTACATGTGATGTGTGCGGTAAAACATTTGCTAAGAAACGAAATTTACGTAGGCATAAACGACACATTCATATTAAAGAAAAAAGTTTTGCATGTGATATGTGCGACAAAGTATTTCGATTCCGTAGAAATTTAATTGAACATGAACGAATTCATACTGGGCATAAACCTTTTGCTTGTGATATTTGCGATAAAGCATTTACCATCAATAGAAGTTTAATTGAACATAAACGAATGCATGCTGGAGACAGACCATTTAAATGCGATCTTTGTGATAAATCATTCACCAGCAATAGAAGTTTAACTGCACATAAAGGAATTCATACTGGTAAAAAGCCTCATTTATGTGAAGACTGTGGTAGAGCATTTTCCAAATCCCTCGATTTACAGAGACATAAACGAATACATACTGGGGAAAAACCATATACTTGTGATTATTGTGGTAAAACGTTTAGAAATCGTTGTAATTTAGTTGATCACAGACGAATTCATTCGGGAGAGAAACCTTTTACATGTGAAATTTGTGCGAAATCATTTAACAAGAAATTGAATTTGAATAGACATAAAATAACCCATACAAAAGAGAGACCTTATACTTGTACTGTTTGTGGTAAAACATTTGGTTATAAATCAAGTTTAGTGGAACATGAACGAATTATTCATAACGGAGAAAAAGAATTCTCTTGTGATATATGCAATAAAAAGTTTCCCCGGCAAAATTATTTGCATAAACATAAAAAACTTCACAGTCAAGAAAAACCCGTACATATTTATACATGCGATATATGTTTTAAACAGTTTTCTAGGCCTAATCATTTAGCTAATCATAAAAAATCACATATTGATAAAGCAGTAAAAACATTTTTGAAGAAAAGTAAAAACTTATTAAAAAAAAGTATAGATTTATCTTTTCAAAATAAATATTGAAAGTTGATTTTCAATTGTAAATTATTAGGAAGAAGTACCTATAAAACCTTGTAAAAATTAAGTTTTATTTTTTAAATGAAATATTTATTAGACTGATTCTGTTATTTTTTGTATTATTGTTTTATATTGTAATAAAATCAGCTTTTTATAAATTTCTTGATATTCCATGAAAGAAATGACTTATCTTACGTTTCTATTTATGATTTATACCAGCTTGTACTATAGTACCCATGTAATTTATCCTTTCCAAAAAAAGAGTTTCACAAAACTCACAGCATTGTGATGTTATCACGATATGACGTCAAAAATAGTTCGCTATTATTATTATCTACACCGAGCTCACAACGAGTAACTACCCATCTATGGACTTTGATAATTTAGGTGCATTTTTTAAGGGGGTTTATCAACAGCTATTAGATACACACCATTTTCCAGCACATATAATTCAAAAAATACATATCCAAATGTTATGAAATTTGGTAAATATTGACATGAAAACCTAGTGCTTGTCAAAGAGTTTTTGTTAAAAAAAACATTTCTGAACATAAATTTTGATTTTTACCTTAGAAATTTTTTGTAGAGAAAAACTTAAGCAAGCAATAGATTATGTATTTTTTTAGTTATTTGTTCTGGAAAATTGAAAGACATACAGTGTATATTACATGTTATTTAAGTCAACAGCTGTTCGAAGCACTCTCCCTACATAACGGAATGTACTTCAGTTATACGATCATCGGCACCGTGTATATCTTATGGAAGGAGAAGCTCAATCGATTGATACGAGTGGTAAAAAACGTAAAATAAAATTTTCGTTTGGTTCGTAAACATGATATTAAAACTATTAAAAATAAATGCATGTAAATTATAGGTGTTGAGTCGTTAATTTTAAAATAACTGGACGAAATAAACGTAAATTTTAAGTTTTCAATGGGAAGTTAAAATTTTGAAGTCTAGAAAATGAATTAATACCAACAAAATAAGCTAGTAAAAAAAGTTACTTATTAAATAATCATATTATTTAACATCTGTGTTATTATATCACATTATTTATCAAAACATTTTATTTTTTAAGGGATAAAAATTGTACATTTAAGCTTTCAAAACCTTCCTACAAGACCGTGAGTCTGACTTCTTTTAACGTTTAATGCCCAAGTTCTGTTTACATCACTCTGATTTCGGTCACTCTTGCGGAAATTTTTGTAAAATAATTGATGCTGCGAGAATTGTAAATTTCATTGATTTATGTTTATGATGATTACTAAGATCCTGCTTCATGTATGATGACGCCAACATAGACATTAAAGGGAATTGACAAAATAAGACTTATATCATAAAAACAATCTCTAATGTAAAATTGATTATGGTAATAATAAACGAATAATTGTTTTTTATCCTAATCGAAAATTCGTCGTGTGGACTTTGTAGGTCCAACCTAGGCCACTTGTTTCAACATTATTTGATAAAGAATTATTATAAATTCGTTTTAAAACATTTTGTATAAACCCAAGACTGCCACCAGAGATATTCTCTGTCACTTGTGGATATCACACAGTAGTTTTTTAAATGATCAACAGATTGAGCAAGTGAGTTTGAAGCATGTTCAATCAAATCAACAACCGGGTTTTTAAATATTTGACATGTTATGATATATTTTATAAACATTTAAATATAAATTCAGAATTAAAATGGCAACAAGTGTTAGTGTAAATACTAAATTAATTACTCCGACTGTTGAGCAAATTAATGCAGATATCATAACACAGGTATAATATATATTGAAATACTGAAACGTAAACTAGAATAACCTATAAAAGTTTATCTTTTTTAAATAATCTTAATTTTTTTTACGTTAAGCTTGCTGAAGAATATTGGGCTCCGCATTCAAAAGATAATCATAAACCTTTTAATGCAAAAGTTATCGAGGATATTTATTTTCAAGAAATCATTGCTTATAAGTAAGTATCTGACAAATATTCAACTTAAGCGAGCGAATAACAAAACAGTTACTCAATATTTTCTTAACTTTGACTAAATGAAAATCGAATATTTATTTTCAGTTTCGCAATACGGCGTATTATGGTATTAGAATTCAGTCAATATTTGGAAAACTATTTATGGCCGAATTACACTTCAGAAAGTTCACAAGCACATCTCATGTCTATTGTGGTGATGTTAAATGAGAAATTTCGAGAACGTGTTCAGGCTTGGCAGGTATAAATTTTATTTCTTATATAATTACAAACAAAATTTCAATTATTTATATTTTTCATAGGCAATAATAAAAAAACCTGAATGCTTTGGAGATTTTTTTCAAAATGTTTTAGCATTATGTTTGAAAGAAAATGGATGTTCATTAAAAGAAAAGACAGCATTACTTGTATTTTTAAATCATTGTTTTAATAGTATGGAAGTTACAATATGCCGAGATCAGGTAAATTTTTTTTTATTGAAATTTAAAAAATATTTTATAAGATAACCGAAATTATATCATTTATGAATACAAACATAGTAATTTGTGTGTGGCTTAATTCTTCTATGAAAATTTTGGTAAATGAGCATATTTTTCACCAAGCCGATATAATTTGCGATTAAGAAAACAAGCTTAAAATTGACGTAAATCCGTTTTTTGTTTTGTTTGTTATTTAATGGAACACCGTATAAAAAGTGTGCAAATGGTACATGTTTAAAATTGATTGCTAAAGCTTGACAGGATGAAGATTATGCAAATTTAAAACGTTGTATAATTTTATAAAAATGTTTTTTAATTTTGTATGTATCTACTAATTTTTCTATCAATTTTATACTGTGTATTTTATTTAAAGGTTAAAAGATTAGTGTCGTTATCAATGTGGATTTCTTTACAACCAGCCAGGCGTGAACAAGAATTTAAATTGTACCCGAAATGGCGTAAATATTGGCGGGCAATTAAGAAAAAAGACAGTCCTGATCAAATTGAACGTCTAACATGGGAACGAATGTTTCTACATCGTTTAATGTTAAATTTTATAAAAATATTAGAAAGTATACCAGCAGAAGGTGATATATCAGAAGATAAGGTTTGTTGACAATATCTATTGGTACTTTTACAGCGATTTAGTAATGTGATCTTACCAACATATTAAAGCAAAGCGGAAATTATGATTAATATTTATTGAATAGAGCTCTATCAAAAGAGTTAAGATGGGTTGAATCGCTTTTTACACTAAAAACTACTTTATGCTATTATGTTCAATGCAAAACTTGCTGCCATGTAAAGCGTAATTTTACTCTGTAAATTAAAAAAATGCATAATATACTTTTGTCTAGGTTCGATATTGTGAACGGTTTCTTGAATTAATCATTGATTTGGAAGCCTTATTGCCGACTAGAAGATTCTTTAACACTGTTCTGGATGATTGTCATTTGGTGGTACGATGTCAATTGGCTCCATTAACTACGCGACCAGAAGGTCATCTCTTCAGTCAGGTAAGTGTTAATATTTTTATTTATTGAAGTTGGAGGATGGATTAAAAGCAAAAAATTGTAGTTAAATATTTAATTTTTATTTTTAATATTTATAAGTACAAAATACGCTTATAAGTACAAAATTGTTGTAAAATCAATAATTTAAGGCAATTTATGGATGGAATATTTAGAGATAACATTTCTTAAAAATCTAGTGGAATGCACTTTGGGAATTTTAAAATATTTAGATAAATATCAGTTTTTATTGATATAAAATTGAATACTTAAAAATATGATAAAACAATCAAATTTTATAAAATAACAAAATTCTAAAGAGGGTGGAATTTAAAAATTACTTGCAGTCTTTCTCGATTAATTCGATTAATAATTAACATTTTAATGGTACAAAATGTGCAGGCTATTAAGAGGGATAAATTGTTTTTATGACATGTTCGTTTGTTTTTTATTTAATTAAAGATTTCAGAAATCGATATCCTCATAGAGATTCGACGATATTCTGGGCTAGAAATTTACTTCTAAACTTTCAAACGACGCTTGAGAATACAAACTAAGTTTAAATTTTCAATTTTTGAAGTGTTAAACTCAATATACAATTGTCATGATATTGTTGCTTTATGAAAATTATTCATATTCAGATAATATTTATAATAATGACTAAAAGCAATATTTAATAAAAATTTGAGCTTGGCTTTAAAAATACTAATTGAATATATCAAAAAGATTTCTTATATTTAGTTTGCTTGGGCAACTTAATTTATCACACACAATGGATATTTAGTTATATATTGCTGGGTAAATAGTGCGTAAAGAGAGTAATTGACCCTCATTCTAATAAATTTGGAGTATGTCTTAATCAAAATATTGCAAAATCTTCTTCACGAAAAATTGTTTGAACAATATCACTACGTAAATACGTACGAATTTCTATGCTTATGCCATGATTGAATTTTTCTGAAATTGTTTGTGAGAACTTTTATTACATGTATTTACAAATAATACGTTTATAGATACATATGAATACGCAAAACTATCGATATTTATTAAAACTACAAGAAGAATGTATTGTTTTAAAACTATAATAATACGAGCTGCTTTAGGTACTTTCCGACAAACACGGTCCGTCATATTGCACAAGCGATCAGTGTGCGTGAGACGTTCAGCTATAGTAGACGAATAAATTATGTATGGGTATTTGTTCAAACGCGATCGCATAATATTATTATGCAATTATCTGGTCTAATTTGTGAATTTAAAAACTGTGCTACAATTACAGAGGCTTTGGGTCTATTTTTACATTTAAAGAGGCTTTTATTCTAATTTTTGTTGCTTTATAAGTCCTATGAAAAAAAATTTAATTATAATGTTGTGATTTCATTAAAAAAAATACATTACATTAGCCTATAAATACTTTATCCACACATTGTTTTTTCAAAACTGTATTATAATATAATTTAATATAAAAGTTTGTTGCATTAAAATATCCATTAAAAACCCCAATTTTACAGTAAGTCCATTGTGGTATTTTTTACCCGGTAGCGACAGACCCGTCTTGTAATACGGGGTGCGCCATTCGCGGGTTTAAAAACACTTATTTTTAATCTCTAATAAAAAAAAATTGTACAAAAAAAGAATAGATTGACGCATAGAAAATTAACATTACCCAAACTAAATTTTGATGTTTTTAAATCTTCTAAAAATACGTAATATATATTAAAATATGAACATCTGCTACACGAAGCGGTAAACTTTTCGAATCGATCTTTAGTCTGTTTGATCTTAATGGCTAATATAGTAGAAATAGAAACTATTATCATACATTTTCTTGCATTAATAATAGTTATATTGAGAGTAAATTGTTGCTGTTTTAATTTCCAAACATCGATATTAAAATATCGTTCATATTGAAGGCGGCCTTATTAATGGATTTTAACATTAATGTATCATTTCCATCTTTAAGTACATGTTAAAGTTAGAATTTATTAGCATTCTTAGAAAACTCTGAGAATTAGTACATTACCGAGGTGAAAAATTATTCTGTAAAATATTAAATTTTTGTTTTTTTTATTAAAACATCTAAAATATCGCATAAACTTGGATTTAAATAAACTTTTTTCAGTCTTGTATTCCTTTTCTTTATAATTAATAAATACCACTATCCATAGCTTGCATTTCATCACCCCAATCACCACCTGGTGATGTTGAACATTCTGGTTCAGGACGGCAACATGGACATATACAATCAGCATAACAACATGATTTTCGTAACAAATAAAATACATGTTTTTGATCAAAAACGGTTACATATAAAATCAATGGAGCTTGTAATGAATTCACTACCACATATGAATAAAATAATGGATCAAATTTTAACCATGACATCAATAAAAATAACCAGGATATTGTCATGATGATGAATAATAAACAGAACATCCGAAAGCTAAAACACAAAACATGTTTTATTTTATCATAATTACTCTATCATCTGATGTTAAAAAATAAATTGGGGAGATATGTTGCCAATTTTCTTTACTTGCACGATTTCTGTTCAGTTGGGTCGATCACGATATGCATAGCAATTTTATAAAGATATTCTGTAGAATCATAGTGCGGTAAAATCTGATAAGCTTACCATAGAACTAAGAAAAGAGCGAGTTATTTGAAATCAGCTTGTTTCTAGTTCAAATATGGCTTTCTTCAGCAAATTGTAGCCAATTTTTTTTTTATACTCTTAAATTGAATTATGATTTTGCCATTAAAAGTCTATTATTCGATACTAGTGATATGTTGGGGAGGAGTCAATTAAAAAAAAAAATTAAGTTATATGGATATTTCTTTTGAAGGTGATGTACTTAGTGGGCTAGATTAACAACTTGATAATTTTTGAACCAATTTTTGTATTTTATACTTACTTGTGTCGCAATTTATGATGAATTCTTCCGTATGTTTGCATTTTATTAATGATATTTTGCGTAGAAACGTAGAAAAGAATATTTACAAGTATAATACATGCAATGGGTGAGAAAAACACAGCCATTCCTAACCAACCTACAAATAAATTAACATTAAAAGGTTTTTTTTTTATTTTTTTTTTTTATTTATATCTAGTGGTATTTACCAATTGTTTCTTGCCCGTGGAGAATAGATATAGTGGGAGCTTTGGGATCATTAAACATAAAATGAGCAAATAATGCTACTGCAGCGAGCGTTAATGTACTACCCCAGGTATAGAATGAATAATGACAATATTTACGACCATCAGTCACCCGTAAAAATACATTTCTGGATCTAAAAATTATAATTATTGTTAAATTCTTAATTCTAATCAGAATGTTGATTGTATTATTTTCATGAATTATAAAAAGCCTTAAATTCTATTTTAGAAAGGTTATATTTTTAAAATATTGTTTCTTAAATTATATGTTTTAAATCATAGACATTTCGAAATGATTTAGAAAAAAACTTTAAATAGACTTATAAAATAGCAAAAATTGTAAAAACTATAAATAAATAAATTACTTGAACATTTTCCAAATATAAAATCCCATGCTGTTTAACCAGAAAAATGCTCCTAATAAACTGAAGTACACAAAAATATCTGAAATAAAATACAGATTGATATAAAAATTATTTAACTGTTTTAATTTTTTAGTAAATAATAACATTTAATTATAACATTGTAGAAAATTGAATTATAAACGAATCTATTTGACCTTTTATTTTATGTATTATGAGTAAGGATCGTTACTAACGATCTGCGATCAGCTTCAAAAGCTAATTTGAAATAAATATTTTTCAATAATAAGAATTTTAGTCGCTTATGTAATTTATAAATTAATATATTCTTGGGTGACGAATGAAGATCAATTATTTAAACCGACGTTATTATAGCATCAACGTTATTAAATTAATATAAAGAACGAAAATTTCTCTTGTTCAAGTAGTGTACATTAAAAATATGATTAAGTGTTGTAAAACAGTATGGTGTGTAAATAAAATCAATTATTTTCACAACTTTTTGTTTTTATTTATAAATTTACTTTTATTTATTAATTGTTGACATATATTTCGGGTTTTATTCCATTGTCGAAACTGGAATTTATTTGATGATATATCTCTTGTAAAATTTTGACTTTGAATTTGTTCCAATACAATACTAAAGCTATATTTATATCTGTCATTTTATTTTTGAAATTGTTTAATTTTTAACCTAAAATTACTTATTTTCAATATATGATTCCAAGAAATAATGTCGAAAAAAATTATATATATATATATATATATATATATTCGATAGACTTTGTTCGATTCTAGTCTGTTAAGTTTTATATATATATATATATATATATATATTTTATATATATATTTTATATATATATATATATATTTATATATATATATATATATATATATATATATATATATATATATATATATATATATATATATATATATATATATATATATATATATATATATATTTATATACATTCGATTCGAAAAGAAACCAATTTCTTTAATCAAATTCTGGAATTAATTTTTTACAATGTTACAAATTGTCGCTACCGTTTATGTTTAATTTCTACTAACCGGCAGTCAAAAAACTAAAATGATTTTTTAATTCTGTAAAAATTCGTATTATGTCTGCCACTGTACTAACAATAAAACAGCATGATATTGTTGTAACAATGTTGCCTGTTAAATCACGTAATGTTGGTATTACAAAGTATACGATTGCCACAAATAAATAGCATATTAGAGCAATTATGTGAAATATTGGATTTATTATTTTTCGTATTAAAAAATCTACATCCGTCCACGATGTTAATATTTCTGGTGTACATACTAATGCAAATTGTGAAACTAATGTATCATTTGGATCAATTCTCTGAAAATGAAAAAAAATTAAATTTAATATGTAGTTATATTTATTCCATAAAGAAATAATGTCTTATATTTTTATTAATTTAAAAAAAAATCAAGTTGCTGAATTTCGCGATTCTTGAGTTATGAAACTAGGGACAAATTAAATTCTTATGGAAATCAATAAAATAAATTTTTTATAATAATAAAAAAAAAAAGAGGATATTCACCGTTTGCTTGTATTTTAAACATTTGCGAAACTACATTTACAAATGTTTCAATTTTTCAGTTTTCTCATCTTGATGAATATCATGAAAACTATAAAAATTTAAGAAAGTGATTTTGAAGTAAGGTAAAGAACTTTAAAACTTAAAATCTAAGAAAAATTTTTTAATATAAATAATAGAGCGATTAATTTCTTACAAAGAGTGCATAATACTTAAGCCCTATATTAATTTGTTTAAATTTAAAGAAGCGTGAAAATTGTGGTACAATTCATTGAAATTTATCATGAGTTAACTACAAAAATTAAGAGGTTTTGGTATATAATTTTTATTGTACAATCTGAATAAATTCTGCTAATAACTCAGAATGTAATTATTATCATATAGGATAAATCTGTTGTTAGTATATTGAATTTCTCTGTAGACTGAACGTACATGATAAGATTTGTCTGAAAAGAAAATCTGATGGTCATCGCAAAACATCAGACAGTCTTATAAGAAAACCTGATCATACTTCAGACAGTGTCTTAAGTACATTGCGCATTATAAGACATTCGTAATTCGCATAAAAAATTCTGATCATACATCAGACAAAAATTTTAAGAAGTGCATATCATCGGATATCGTCCGGTACGTACAACCAACTAATGAAATTTCTTTTTTGACAAACAAGCCTACTTCAGACAATATCGCAAGAAATTCTTATAAATTCTGATGCTACTTCAGGCAGCACCGTATGCACACGATAAGATTTTCTGATAAGAAAATTTGATGTCTTACGAAGAATTCTTACAATCTTACTGTGTGCGCTGTATAATGTAAAATACACGCTAAAAGTCCATTGGAAGGAAACACAAACATTTGTTAATTTGAAATAATCGAAGGCTGAGTGAGAAACTGATTTTAATGCAAATTTATACTTTAAAATTTTCTAACAATAGAGCGTATTATTTGAAAATATTTTGACTACATATACGTAAAATAATAACGGGCAAACTCTTAAAGATTGGTTTACATTGATTAATAGTAAATTTGACGGATTTTAACAAACTCAACGATCTGAATCTTTCATGATATTTAAAATTACAAAATGCACGATTTTTATGCTATATTAAGGTGATATCAGATTTAATTTTGTTCACCTAAGTAAAATTTCCGTTTTAAACTGAATAAATTATAAAATACACCATTAATAAATAAAATTATTTATTTTATGGTGTATTTTTAAACAAACATGAAAGATTCAGGTCGGTGCATTATTATTATTTGGATTTGGATTTTTTTCTGCGTTAAATGTATCGATATATTTCACATTTCACACATTAATATTTTTCATACCGATTACACGTTAGCAGAGATTGACGTAATTGATATTAATGCGTACATAAGTTGTCAAATTCTTTAGATACAATTCCCAAATAAAGCATTTCTTGTTTTTTAGAAAGAGTATTCTTATTCGGTAAGCGATTTTTTAAGTATTCTAATACAATACCTTATCTAAACAGTAGTGCCCAGGCTCATAATCATAATATCGCGATTCTTTGCCCTCAATTGGTTGTGCTTCAACATCTTCAGGTGTTTGATGATGTATAAAATGACGTAACGTACCACTTGATAATAGTAATAAACGATCAATACTCTTATCATAATGGTAAACTGGCCACTGCTGTGATGCACTACAAATTGGTAAACCAATAGCTAATTTTATTGTTGTATCTGGTTCAATTTGAACATTATCTATTCGCCCATCAGGACTTGTAAAAATTGGTTTCCAAACAGTTGATTCTGTTTCATTTACATGCGTACAACGTGAACCCACTAATATTTCATATTCTTCACAACATTTATTCACACGTATAACCTTTTTACCACTTGTAGTGTGAACCTGGCTTCCATAAATTGTTTCTGTATGAATTGCGCAAACGCAGTATACAAACATAACCACCATACTCAAGGTCATTGACGTTTTTAAATTAATATTTTTCGAACACATTTTGTTTTGAATATTTGAAAATTATTAATTATTTTTATATATGTAACAAATTAATTTATATATTATGCATTTTTTTAATATAAATGTGCTGATAAATTAACACTCTTTACAGTTGTTTAAGTTTTCAAGACATGGTTTAGAGTTGATTTAGAAGAGAGACTACTCTTCCAGTGTTATTTCAAACAGAATTAATATGGCTTGTTTATTTTTATGTTGTTACCTATTATGAAAGGGGATTGTCTATCCTTATTCACCTTTTTATAAATTGCACACCTTGTGAATTAATGTCCTTTTCTAGTGAATTATTGATAGATTACACTTTTATAATAAATGAAAAAAAGTTGAATTCTAAAAATCACTTTTAATTTAATAATAATTAACTATTTGTCTTAAATCACTTATTTTAGTTTGAGTATGATGTTACCTGTATAATAATGTATGAATCATATATGTACATATGGTGATTAAATACCTGATGATTTTGTGAAAAACGTTATAATATTCTGTTATGCAAATTGATCATACCTACGAATACAATACGTTTTAGTTTTATATAATTTTTTATTTATTATGCTAACGGCCTACCTTTATTACATTGAAATATTTTATTCATACCAATAATTAACGACTTCTGCAAAACATTTATAATTACTTTAGTTTTGAATTATTTATCTTTACATAGATTTGTCATTATGGAATATTTTCTTAGGCGTGTTATACAATGAAAATTAATTTTAGATTG
The DNA here is from genome assembly GCA_020423425.1 of Chrysopa pallens. Taxonomy (NCBI): domain Eukaryota; kingdom Metazoa; phylum Arthropoda; class Insecta; order Neuroptera; family Chrysopidae; genus Chrysopa; species Chrysopa pallens. The sequence continues at coordinate 83,092,941 of CM035592.1, read as the reverse complement.
AATTCCAAAGGGCTATTAAGCTTATTTTACAAAAGGTAACTTTAATCTAAATTGCAAGTCTTTGATTTTTAAATTTAAAAATTTTTTTAGTAATTTATTCCGTGACTTTCTCCTACCTTATCCTATTTATAGTTTGTATGCATGCTAGTATCGTTATTATAGCCTTTTACTTATTTTCAAGATATGTTTTTATACACAACTCGGGTTATCCCAAATAAATTAAAAATATGAAAATAATTTTTATATTTCAGTAAGTTTATAAAATTTTCTTGTCTAAAACAAGAAAACCAATTAAAAACATTTCTGTATGTTTATTTGGATAAACCGAATAAATTTGGGCATATTATAGTATCTCCTTTTTGTGATATAATCATTACTACGGAAGTGATGACACAGATTAATTTCCTATACGAACTCATAATACTTTTACCGAATTTTTATTTTATAAATAAATTAAATCATTATTTCAAGTTAACCTAACCACCACCCTCCCCCATCCCTAGACCTCAAAATAATTTAAAACCTATCAAAAAATTTAGTACTATTTATGTGCTTATTAGTTGTTCTCTTTCGGATTTTTGTGTACAAAGCGTTTAGGAGAAAAAGATATTTGAATTGGGGGAAGGTTAACATTGACTTAGGTCCCCCAATGCAAAATTTATTATAAAATCTGCGTATGCCATATGTTATCCTTATTCCAATACAGGCTAAAATCCATAGCTAGAGTCATTGGATCTTAAAAAACAAATATACCAATGTTTTTTTTTTGCTATTTTGTTGCTCTAAGAATCCAACCTAACATAATGAAAAAAAAAAACCACCATTTACAGTAAAACCTGTTTATAAATCTAAACGCTCCAAAAACCCATGAATACATTGATCGAATCGATATCTATTAACTAAGAAACATAATTCTTAATTATAAATTAATACTTTAATTAAACAATTATTTTTGTTTACAACGGAATTTTTTATGGCCATTTTCACCAAAAAATGGGTGCTTATACTTATGTACGCGCGTCAGAAGTTGTACTTTTTTAGCATCATTAAAAAACAATTTTTAATTGCAAGCAAACAATTACAATAAAATAATAAGGACTGGAGAAGGATAGTCAACAAAATCAATAAAGCTCAGTTTAAATTTGAAAAATTACATAAATAAATATATATTTTCTTATAAATATATATTACTCATTTTTTAATATTAATAATTTTCTTAATTTAATATGCACTTTGAAACTTGAACCTGTATTTAATTCGACTAAGTATATTCTAAATAATACATTCAAGAATTCCAAATTTTTAAACCGCTACGGACTACGAAAATCACAACCCAGATATGATAGGTTGATAAAAATGTACTTTAAAGGATTTGCTCCCTTACTTAATTCTTAATTTGATTAAATATATAAAAACGAATATATTTTATACATTTCAAATTTATAAAATAGTTTTATTTAATTTTATTTGCAGGTTTTACTATAAATAGTCGGGTTTAATTATAAATTATCAAAATTCTAGGCTGGATTCATAAACTAACAAAATAGCAACAAATTCTGGCCATTTCAATTGTCGTTTTCTACTAAACCGGTTTGAGCACAAAAATCCAAAATAGAGCAACTAATGAACTCAAAAACACCTCAGATACCATTATTAATTTTGTTTTGGTTTTTGATATTTATGACTGAAATTGGCCACTTACGCATTGTATGGGTGCCATCTTAAATTTTCTCATTTTTTAACGTTAGACTTGTATTCAGCGATCTCAAAAACTCTTTTGGTAACAGTATTTTCAGTTTAAAAAATGTTTTATCGTTCAATAAAGTTTATCGAAATGTGGGGGTGTACTAAGGTATTTTAAAGGGAGAGGAAGTGATTTGAGCAAAATTTCAAGAGTTTGATTTTTTTCTAAATTTAATTACGAATGAAATGAGTCAGATTTGATCAAAATCCGTTCCGCTTCAATAAAGTTACATATTTTTACCTAGTTTGGTTTTTCGACAATATTAAGTCTGGTTTTTCGACAATAGCTACCTTAAACTTTAAAATATAGAGCTCATTAAAACCCATTTTATAGGAAATTTTACGTACTATAAGCTCATGTTAGTTTCATGTTTCTCAAACCTTTCATTTTATAACGGTCTATATTGAAAGGGCTCAAGGTCGGTACTAATTTTATACTAAGGCCATCTTCGACACCTCGGATAATTTATAAACTGCAGTTTAAAAAACATTCTTGTCAATAAAAGTACTATCATTTTATATTCTAGCAATTTTTATATATATGATTTATTTTCTAACTTATTTAAAAAAAAAATGAAATTTTTTGATAAATGCCAAAAAGACTTCCACCTGAAATAAATTTTGTTTTCAAAATAAACATTTTAAACCGACCAAACTTCTGGATCATATTTTTAATGTTAAAATAAAGAGGAGGGTTTCAATGCTAAATTTTTTCGTAAAAAAAATCTAAAATAACTATGTTTTGTTGTTGCTCCCTCATTTTTCATGCTAGATCTGACTTTTTAAGGTTGTATTTTAAATATTTTTTGTTATGTTTTAGAAAAAATTATATTTTTTCCGTCGTTTTCCCATAACTCAATATTGAAATCCTCTAATTTTTCGTTAGAAAAATCCAGACCCACGTACAATGAGCTAGCTATAACTTGGTTTATGTTGAACCTACATTATTAAAAAACTAAAAACGAATTTCTTGATTTTTTCTTAATTCGTGTTTAAAAAATGACGTTTTTAACACGTTTCAAAAAACAAATAACCCTAACCTAATAATTTGCGCAAAATTTTATGAAATTGGTTTCTTTCAAAATTTAATTACAAACAAAATTAGCCTTGTTTGCTCAAAACTCTAAGTAATCTCTTTAGAGGTAAATTATATAATTTCCAAGAAGTTTTCTACTTTATACCTATTTATACGAATTTTTGCCTTTATACATATTTATATGTATATTATTTGCTATAATTACATACTGAGGATATCCTATAAATAAGCTCACTGATTTGATTTATTTCGACACTCTTAAAAAATCGTACAGTACCTACATCAAAATTTTCTTTGGAATATATTACGTACAATGGTTTGGTAAAAGAATATAATTATAGTTGTAAATTTAGTAAAATAAATTGCTTGTAAAATGATAGTAAAAACCGAAGGAACAGATAGCAAAAATATTTTATAATAGGAAATTTTTGTGTGATTTTTTTATTAAATATTGTTCCTAGTACCTATCTAATAATTAAAAACATATTTTGACAAAATTAAATCTGACCTATCTTAAAGCTGTCACTTTCTTAAATCGTATTATTAACGTTCTTCAAACGTCATCAGTTTACCGGATCAAATTAATTTTTTTTCAACTGGTATAACTAAAGAAAAGTATCTATAATATGTTGCTTAAAATATAAGTCCGTGGCTATGTTTGATCTATACTTATATAATAAAGCTCAAGAGTTTGAGCACTAGTCTTTATAGAACTGCCAATCACAATAAAAATTATGTTTTATTTTAAAGCTTATTTATTTAGGAAGGCTATAAGCAATGCAATTTATATTTTTTTAGTTTATGCCAATGAAGTAGAAGACCAAAATAAAATAATTATAAAAAAAGTATAATTTCATTGGAATACGGTTCTATCTTTTAGAAAAAATTGTAAAAAATTGTTCATGAGTAACGGTTGCGAAGCTTTGAAATTGAAAAATAGGAGCGAATGAATGTGTGCAACGGAACGGTTATATGCATACTACCAAGACCGATAGATCAGAAGTAGGAGTGTACGATATAAATCGATATTTCGTAAAATATCGATATATGCACGCAAAATATCGATGCAACCCGATGTTATCGAATCATCTAGTATCGATACGTACAATCGAACGGACAATCGATATATTTTACTCGATAAAAATCCTGACAAATTAAACACATTCTATTTCTTTTTTTACAAAATGATTATACCTGTAATTAAGTTGTTCGCAATATCAAAACGCAAAGACATGAAATTCTTTTACTCTGCGTGAGGGCAGTACTAGTAGTAATTTATAATCTGCATTATGTGTCTTTGGATACTTAGTTCCTGTCTCTTTCAGAATGACACAAAAAATTTTAAAATAGAAAATAAATAGAGATTTTTTGTCTAAGTACCCTTTTTCTTGTCCTAAAATAGACCAAATAAACAATAAAAAAAAAAAAATAGTTTGTGACGGTTGCTTTGTACTATATCTTTAATTAATCTGTGATTTGTGATTACTCGCTTCATTCTCAGTAAAAAATAATCTATAAAAGATGCTGTTTTGTTTGATACAGTTTAGAGAAGCAGACTATGTTACAAGCCAAAAGAGTAAATAAAATTTTGTTTTTGCAAGGTCTAGAGAAAAAGTATTGGGATTTATAAATTTATTTGGGAATAAATCATTCAAAAAATGCTTGTGTCTGAACATATCAACCCGTAAATTGTAAATAAGATGGCATATCATTTTTTTTTTTTGTAATTTTTGAAGTAAAAACATTAACTTTCTTTCAAGATATTAATAAATAAATATTAGCGCTCTACCACAATATAGTTTTTTTCAACGCAGCAATGGACGATAAGTTCGACGTGCGGTTCAGCTTTCCATTGAGTAAGATGGAGCCTACACTAGAGTTTATTTTCAACATGCGTTGAAGCGAACGGTTAGTTTTAGCGAATTTCGAACGGACGTTTCATCTTTCAATGAAATTAAATATAGCTTGACACAATAGGATTTGATTTTATTTCATTCACACTTCGATATTTTTGATTTATTTACAGTTGTATTTATTTATAATTAAAATTGTATTCGTTTTATCTTGTTAAATTTGTGTATTGTGTAAATACATTGTAATTCCCGGTTTGGTTGTATATAGGTAAGCTCAGGTATATTTATATATGTTTTTGAAATATTTTACAAATACAGGATGTATCACCATACAAAAGTAATTAAACATAAGTAATTTAAAAAAAACTAGCATTTTTAGATGTGTTATGAGATGGCATAATTAAGGGAAATAGAAAAACTAGTATTATTGTATAAAATTTAGGAAAATCTCCAAAAGTTTTTTGTCTATATTTTTCTACAGAATTTTGCAATCAATAGAAAAACTGAATTTTTATAAACCGAAACAAAGCTTTCACCCTCCCATTTGAAATGAATCTCCAGGCATTTGAAAATAATCAAATCATTTAACTAGATTTTTTCTTAACATTTGGTATAAGGTTTTGTCCTGGCCACATTGTCATTTCTCCCACGAGAATCATTCCATTATTAGAATAAATTATTTTTTAATAAAAATCTTTATAAAAATCTTTGTTGTACGATATATAATAAGAAATATAATTTGAGTCATATATACAAATGGGTCATATATTAATTGAAAATAACAAAATAATAATCAAACAAGTTTGAACTATGTTACAATAGATAATAAACAAAACACCAACTACCGACCGATCGACCTCTAATGCGACAGCTCGCATTTAACACAATAGAAAGCTAGAACGACCGTTGTGTATCAAAGTTTAGTGTAGCTGCTTGTATTTACCACAATAGAAAGCTAGAACGGGCGTCGAACGAACGACGGTATCAACGCACGTTGATAAAATAAACACTAGTGTGGCAGAGCGCTTAAACGGATAGTGAATAAATTTATCTTATTTTAGACAAATGGTGAAATTTATTTTTTATGTACATTTTTGTAATTTTATCTTTGCAGGAATAAGTAGGTATAGAGAAAGTATAGTATACTTTTGTATAAATTCTGTCAAAGATGTTTCATAAGGAATGCCTTTTTTTATCATCTATACTATACTTTTTATGTACTCTACTTGACTGATATTTTTGTATTACGAATTAAAAAGAAAAAATGAAATGGGTTATATATTGTTACAAAAGTCAGGTAGTTTTATTAATTGTTCTGGAAGCAGACAATAGAAAATCCATTTATGTAGACATCTATCGGCATTTGAGTATAAAAAAACGTAAATAGTTTAAGTTTGATATTTCTCCATTTTGAAATTGAAAATAAGACGAAAATACCATTTCCATAGTTAGTTTATTTCAAATGTTCAAAATTTAAATGACAATTTCGTTCAAGTAATTTTTATAGTTTAATATGTTATTTTTTCTTTTTCCGAAGCACATCAAATTGGATTAATTTGACAGATAATTTTATCATATTAACGTTTAAATATGATATGTGGTCGTTTTATTGTAAACGTTACTATGTTCTCATCGTTAAATATAACGATCTGATATCATTATTTTACCAAGACATATGAACCAATGATTCCACCGGATCTGTGAGATACATTAACTTAGAAATAATGGATTTAATTGCAGGATATTATCGCAGGAATTAGTATAATCCATAATAAAATTTAAAAATATACAATATACAGTATGCCTGCTGAATCACTTTCTATAAGGGAAAAAAAGGAGAAAACAATGTTATAATACACCTATATAGAATATAATATATACACAAAAAATTTACATTGATAATCTTTGTATATTTTCTGGCAGTACCCAAGTACTGCCAATTTTTATTGATTATAATAATGTAATCACGCAAGGAATATTGAATGATATTTTTTGTTGTTAAATAATAATGCATAATGGTGTAGTAGTATCGATCGCTTATCTTGAAATTGTGTTGTTACTGAATTTTTATTAATAAATAACGAAATCTCCGTATATTTTAGTCTACGCCCTAAATAAATGTGTATTTTAACCAATTTATAAATAATGAAAATTTTTTTCAATAATTACAAAGTTTTTATCAAAAAATAAATTCAATTCAATATTAGGTATAATATTGCGTGATACCCACTCATATTTAATAATTCATAATGTAATTCTTCATTAGTTTTTCAGTGTGATTCACCAACATATTTTATGCTTTATTCATGGAAATTTTTAAGAATTATTGTGGTCTAAATATTCAATAAATGAAGTTAATGGATGATTGTTTCTAAATTTTACGTTTTCTATTATTTATATTATATATTTTTAACTCTTGTCTTTTTGACTCAACTGAACTTTCAATCTTTTAAATGTATAAAAGCTGATGACGTGCTGGGCTGATTTCTGACCGCGTATGATTTCTGTACTTCGCACAATTCATTAATGAAAAAAATCAAAGCCATACAGTAAGATCGTCAATCAAATCGCTCACGAGATCCTAGATTATAAGTTAAGATTTACAATCTTATTCTAATGTTTTTTCTTTTAACTGAAGAATATTACACAAACAAACCCCGATAATTTGAGATATTTATAGTGACTGTGCGTTTTGTGATTAAATTATAAATTCTTACCACATCTAGAAAATGGAAATTTTCAATTTTAAAAATATTGGGTGTAAATAGAATCGATCTGTATCCTTTCTTTTATAAAGTCAATATTCTATTACCTGAGCTAATGCAAGATTGTTGAAATGATTTCGAAAGCGAAAAAATTTGAAACTAATATTTTATTAACTTAATTACTTAGCCTTTAAAGATACTACAATGTTTTCAAGTTTTAACCTAGATTTTATTTGAGCTCATTTTACTAGACATATAAATACAAATGAAAATTACAACTAACGGTATTAATTTTTTAGATAAAAAAATGACCTAAATATTAAGCTCATACAGTTAGAAAAATATTTATGATAATACTATATATTGTATATAAATTTGTTTATAAACTAAATTTGAACTAAAATTGTTGCGAAACTGAACAGTTTACACGTCAAATATTTCAAATAAAAGTTGTTTATTTAAAAAAATAGAATACTTTTTTGTATTTGGAATTTTCACTTATCTTTGTGTGGTTTGGTAATGGATGACCCACTGGATCGATTTTGCTCATTCGCGAACTTTAATTCACTTTTTATACTCAACATACATAATATGTCAGAGTAAATTAATTTTAGTCTAAAGTTCTTTGATGTCATTTTGGTGAAGAATAAACGGATGGACGGTTGAACATGTGAAAATGTACTAATTAGCTGATTCTCTATGAACTCCTATACCAAAATTATGTTTGTGGGCCCAATATTTTTTACAAAGTTTAGGTTAAAACTAAAACTCTTACATAATTTATATGCCAGTATAAAAATTATTGATCAATTAAAAATAATTAAAGGATTTTCATAAAAAAGAACTATGTTATAAACATTCAATAAATTTTGTTGAAATTCCATAAAACTACAGACAAATAAAATTAAAAAAAAAAAAAAACAACTTAATTATTAGTTTTTATTAATTAAATAACATATTATTTATTAATTATATATACAAACATGTTACATTGCTGAATTAATACAAAAAAAGAGATATAATGAGATTCATTATAAAAAAATATATAATAATTTCTATAATTATAATTTTTACCGAAAAAATATTTCTTGTATATAATTTTTCAAGGCTAAATCGGTTTTTTCCTCATAAAGTCACTGTCGTCATTATTTAATATAAAAATCGTCAACACAAGAAATTATTTTAAAATTACCGTAAAATGACACAAAAATTTTTATTGTACTAGGAACTTCATTAAGAACGGTAAATTTTTTATCAATGATCTTCATTTTAAATAATTATAAGGTGATCTAACTAACAGAGTTAATTATTTAAATGCCTAACATGTGGCTAAGTATCAACTTTTCTTCTGTCTCTTATGTTGAAAAAGATGATTAATGAATCCATGAGAACCAATTGAAAGATTTTGTTCATTTCCGAACTTATTATTTAGGTCAAACAAATAAAGAGACGAAAATTTATTAATTAAATAAACCTGATACTTAATAGGGGTTCAAACCGCCTCTTAAATTCATATATATGCCAGTTATGAAAACCAAAATTATCATAAAGTAAAATTTTTAGTATATGTGATATTAGAAATTCACCAACGAAAAACTGATTTCATTAAATGATTTCGTCATTTTGCATAATTATCAATATGCCAGAAATGAAAACCAAAATTATCTTACTTTAATTTAAAAAAAGAAAACAATAATTGTCTACGAATTTTACTCTAATGGCGAATTGATATGAAAGCGATCGACTACGGCTGGCCAACTAAGGGATTAGAGAACCACGTGTCAATGAAATATATGAAACCTGTAATAAAGACACGTTGAGTCCAAAACATAAGCTGCCGCATAATAAATAATAAACCTGATCCTAAATCGACGTTCATAGCGATTTATCTATATGTATTTTATGTCCTAGTAAATGTTATCGTAAAATAGAGTTGGTTATAGTTGGCTGAATCCACTTACGTTGGGAAATTCTATAATAATATTCTATAATAGTAATCAATTTGTTCGCCACAACTGAAGCACTCATTAGGGAAGTCATTTTTTAAAAAGAAATTTATATGGCGAAATCTATATTTCGTGCAATTGACTTCCCCGTCCAGTCAATTTAAACGCTTTCGGCTGTATCCTTAGTGAATATTATTTTCTGAATAAAAGAACCAATTTACATAAATAAAAATGCGCTTACATAAATAAAATTTCTTGCAGTTTGGTGTTTGATGTGTTTCTGAAATAATCGATTCAATTAAAAAACTATAATTGTTTTTTTTTGTTTTTTTTTGCGAAATGTTATGATTAACGAATTATCAATTTTACCTAAAGCGATTAAACAGTACTAGTCAAGCTAAAAGAGCAAATTATTAAATTTGAATGAATTTAAATAAGATCAAAATTAGGTGTCTTTAAGGTGCTACAAAGTTAAATTACGTACTTTAATTAAGAAAATTAAGATATTGAGCTGTGATATCACGCGGGCAGATCTAAATAACTCTTATAATATAATGTGTGAGTGCCAGAATTAGGTGCTTTTATGGTGTGCCTCAGTAAATCAATTTAATCAAAATTATCAAAGCAATCCGTGCAACAAGAATAACTGAAAAAAAGTGTCAAGCTAGCTAGCTCTAGCTAGCTAGCATGCTACACTGATTTTTTTGGTAATTTTGATTAAATTGATTTATTGAAGGCACTCCATAAAAGTATCTAAGAGGCACCTAATTTCAGTACATTATATTATTATAGTTTTTCTTTCAGAATTCCCCTACCAGTATTACATCACGGCAGGAGTGCATCTTAATGACTTAATTTTTTTAATTGTTTGTGTACCTAATTTAATTTTGCAATACTTAACAAGCACCTAAAAAGCACCTTATTTTGAGCCTTGACGCTTTTTTTTAAGCAATTTTCATGTTAGTGAGTGAAAATTTTTATTAAATTGATTTATTGAATGCACGCCATAAAAGCATCTAAAAAGCACCTAATTCTGGTACTTACATTATATTATACAACTTATTTTTTCACATTACTTTGCCAGCGTGATATCACGGCAGCAATGCATCATAATGACCCAATTTTCTTAATTAAAAATTTTAGCACCTAATTTAATTTTGCAGCACCTATAAAGCACCTAATTTTAATCATTACTAGTACGATTCAACAGCATTATAATAGGTATCGCTAAAATAAAAAAAGTTGTAAATGATTTAATGTGTGTGTGTGTAACGGCGATATCATCGTATCAAAAACGCTTTATCCAAAATTCACCAAACTTGATATTTTTTCTTCATATTTAAATCGAATTACCGGGTGTGTCCACCAATTTATGCTAGTGATTTTCAATTTGTTTACGTTTTTCTCGAAAACGGCTTTAAAGATTTTCTTTAAACTTAGTATTTTTAAAGAACATTTAAAGCTTTACAATTTTTAATTGAAACATTTCTCTGGGAAAATTCTATTTAAAAAGTTGTATTTTTACACATTTGTTCGTTAAAACGTAAGGCTTTGGAAATATTTGTGAAAAATCTTGCAAAAACTTGTCATGTATTTTTATATGTGAAATCAAAAAGTATTGACAACAAAACTTTACAGGTAGATTTTTTTTAGCTTCTGAAATTCATACCTTTGAGAGGTTGATGATTCCACTCTCTATCTTCAATATTACAATTTTATATTGGTAAAATTTTTAGTATATGTGATATTAGAAATTCGACAACAAAAAACTGATTTCATTCAATGATTCCGTCATTTTGCATAATTATCAATTGCACTGGATTAGAAGGATACTTTTCAATGCGTCATTTATTTTTTTTAACACCGCACCTTATTTATGTAAATTGCTATAATTATCATGTAAATATTTTTTGTCTTAACATTTTGTAAACAAAACGACTAATTTAAATTCATTATACCAATAATTAATTATTAACAGAAATTAAAATATAAACATTTTTTGTATTTTTTTTCTATCTCTTGTGGTTTAAAAGATGGTTTATGTATGCATTAGGATCAAATTATCCGATTTTGCTCATTCACGAAGTTAAACTCAAATTTTAAATTTAAAATATTCCATCAATATTTCAGCTCGCTTCCTTTTTTAGTTTTGAGTTATTTTAATGACGGGCAGACGAAAATTGACTTATTAGTGGATTCTAGGAATAACTATATCCAAGTTTTGTTAGTACCTTCAACATTTTCCAGCAATACAAACTTTAGACTATTTTTTACATTTTAATTTTTTCTATATAAAAAAAAATATTTTTTCGAAAATTAAGGTCATTTTAGATTTTAGTGGCACTTTCTCGGAAATTGATTAAACAGAACATTTAAAACGGATTGTATTAAAATTTGCTAATCACATTTGTAAAGTAAAAAAAAATCTTAATTTATATTATTATAAATTTAACTTAATTACTTAAAGTTTTATTTGAAATAACAATTAAGTGAGGTAATTTAATTAGGTATCCAGTGTACAAGTATCAGTAGATGCTATTTTTAAATATTTAATTTTAATTTTAAATTATAAGGCACATAAGAAATTCTTTTTTAAGTTTAAACTATATTCGAGGAATACACTTAGTATTTACAATTATTTGGTTAACATTTTAATAACCAAAGGTGTAGCTAGCGTATGAGTGATAATTACACGAAATGCACATAAATAGAAAATAATAATAAGCATACAATTCATTTTAATTGGGCTACACAACTTTGATAAAAACATAGATGCTGATCCAGAGAAAAGCGCACAAGACAATTAGAATTTGTTCGTTTGAATTCAAAATAGCTTATATAATTTAAAATGAGACCACCCAAAAGGGAAGATAGACCATCACTGTTCTCACTTGAATCACGGTATCATCTCGTTTTGAATTAACTACATAATTCGTATTAATAGAACCAAAACAAGTTGAAGAACTTTACAAACATTCAACCCGAGAAATGCTTAAAGTTGAAAAAATTATCTCGAGAGTGCACATCTGGATTCGCATCTGGTTCAACAATACTTCATGTTCCGCCCCGCCCCACTTTCAACTTGTTTATTTAATTGACTACAATTTTTTTCTTGGAAAAAAAGAGCCAAATCTTAATTTTAGAATTAAGTACACCTTTCATTGGTTTTTTAATACCCTTTTATGATATATATTTTTGTATATAGCTAACTTTATCTTTCAACTTAACTAAAACATTTTTTAGTTTATAAATTGAAATCTTTCGATTCCTTAATAAATAACACAAATAGAAAACTTCTAAGTCTTTCGTATATAGGCGCATGTGCATTTAAATTTCATTCAATTAGAGCTTATATCTCACTTTACACTAATGCCTAATATTGTTTTTGTTTTTTTTTTTTTGGTATAAAATCACTTAATATCTGCTGGTATGATTATTGTATTATTAACATTACGTTCCAAATCATTTTCAAGTATTTCGTCAAAATCTTCTTCTAAACGTTCCATGGTTGCACATGATGCTGGTGCCAAACGATATCCACATATTTCAGTACGCGCTAACCCACGTAAAGCACGCTTACGTGTTAATACTAATATTACAAAGATGAATACACCTTGTAGTAAATTGATATAATCGACAATGTTCCTGAAATAATAAAAAAAATCTTGCATTTCAAAACACGTACAAATTAAAATGAAACAATCAAAAATGCATTTTCTAGATCTCAATTACATAATATTTTCAGTAGCAGAAAATTAACTATGCTTACTTCCTCATTTTCCTAATATCTTGAATAATGGCCTTATAAATTTGACAATAAAATAGGCCCATGAAATTTGGATATTAGGATAAAAAAATATATTTTGTACATTTCAATCACATAAATAAATCAATATTCCAGAAAAATCGATTATAACTCAATTAAAATGATTGATGTAAAAATATACAGTGCAAAATCAAAATCTGTACAAATAAAATTTTGCAAAATCCGATGACGAGATTTTGTACACAATACTTCCAATAATATCGATAGACATAATTCGGAAGTAAAATTACTATTAATGATTATATTTTACCACGTAGGCCGTATTTAAATGTTTCTAATCTGAAAATGCTTTTATAAAATCATTTGTAAGGCGTTCTTATAAACTGCAATTACTTCATTTTATTCTACTTACAGTAACATATACTCTTCTCTTGGATCTTCTTTTACGTTATCTACCAAAAATGAAATAGGCTCACATAGCCATGTTACACCCATTACAATGAATAATTTTAAGTACAAAAGGCATCTGAAATATGAATAAAATTTTGTTTTATATGTTAACTTTCAATTGACTGAATCATAGACTCTATTTGGATACCAGAGATATGCCGGATATACGTATTCGTGGATATACGCGCAGAAAAAAAGATCCGTATCCGTTTTTTTTTCAATAGATCTTAAAGGAATCTTTTGCATTATTAAGTTACATTACGTATATGAATTTATAAGTACATGTAGCAATAAAATATTCTTGGCAAAAATTTAATATTTTAACACTTATTGTTGTGGTAATTCTTAAACTACCTGACTACCTGATCATAATGTATTAATTAGTAATTACACTATCTCTAAATTCAAATTTAATTTTCAAATTCATGATTATTCAAATTAAATAACTTGTAAATGATATCATAAGTCATAATTGCATTTCATTCAATAAACAATCACAATTTTAGGAAACTCAAAACATTATATCGATTCATTGAATTGGAAGTTCCGTATCCGCGTATCTGGACACTGATTATCCATATTCGTACCCGTATCTGCGGATCTCCATTTTTTACAATCCGGCAGATCCCTGGATATAAATATATGCTACACTATCTCTTTTAATAATAAATGACTCGAATTTTTGAAAATTTTTTCCATTTTGTCGTTTACGATTTGAATAGTGATATTTATATTTCTATTTCTAAGGGTTATAATATGTTTCTGGTACATGACTTTGATTGGTAATGAATGTTTATTTATCACGCAATAAATATAGTATACTTACTTATAACGATGCGAAACAATTGTCGATGTTGGTGCTAATCCACTATAATCGCTCCATAAATATAAACCAGTAAGAACAAATAATATTGTGTTTATGATTAGCAAAAATAATATTGGTCCATAGAAATAAGCCCAACTCTCAAGTTCACCTAAAACATTTTTCATATAAATATTTTTTATAATAACTTGTAACCTCGCGGATACCAAAAAAACTAATGTATTTCAGAAAGTTTTGTATTGTTAAGTGCTAAATTTTACCGATCAAGACTATGACACTTGTAAGACCAGACCTGTACTATCTTTAGAAGAATGTTCTTAGGGAAGTTCTTTTCCAATTTTTTTTTTATAAAGTCTTACAATAAATTTAACAAATCTGACCCTGTCAAGGCATAAATTCTTGTTATTTTGTTTAGTAGAATACGTTATATAAGGTTATAGGTTAACAAATAAATGGCATACGGAGGTAAATATCGTTTCTTTAGTATATACTATATACGAATTTTGGTTGTTTAAATATAAGTGAAACAGAAATAAGAAATCATGGTGGGAGCTGACGTTTAATTAATATGCCAACAAAGTAGTTCAATTTCAGGACTTGTTTTTTGTGATGTAATCACTAAAAAGAACCGTATTAATTTTCAGCATATATTTCGTCGGTTAATGACGCGGTTAATCCAGCGCAAGTTGTGAGCAAAAAATTTAACTTCTTCATATGGTAGTATAATAGGTCTCGAAAATCAACGTTTAAAAAAATATGTATATACATGAAATATTAAAATAAAAGGATAAATCCACATTCTAATATTATGACATTATTGACAAATTTACTTACCACTTAACCAACACGTACTAATACCAATATTTGGTTTCATAAAATCAGTGGGCGCATGATGTGCAATTAAGATGATTAGAAACATTAATGAGGACATACCCCATGCGTACAAATTGTAGATTTTGAACATATTTTGATCGGGTATTGTAATGTGATGTAACCTGCTTGAAAAAAAATTTCTTTTTTTAATGTTATATTTTATTAAGTAGAAAGACTTCAACCTACAGAAGAAAGATTTCAACTAAAATATCTGTCCTTGCGTTATCTGCTAAGGTGCAATAGCTTTTGCAAAGTATTTTTATTTTATAAATATTCCACTTTTCAGAAAATGCGAATAATATAGAAGTATTTGGAGTACAAAATTACTGCTTCATTTTCAAAAAAATCGTCACAATACTGCCATCAAAAATGTCAATAAATGGCTTGAAAGATACACGTGTATCTTCTGTTACGACCAAGATACTGTATACTATAAACTGCAATTAGCTAATAATTTTCCTGTAAGGTTAATTTTGATTAGCTACAATTAATTTATTTGAACCGTGGATTACGAGAAAAATAGTCAAAATACGAGCAAATTAATGTTTAAGTTATTTCTCTATCTTCAACGCCTATCGCAAAAATTATTAAAATATTTGTAAAAATTTAAGTATATTTTATTGGATCTTTTATTCATTTTATTTGCACCTTTTGATTATTTGTTTTTTTCCGACGGATACAGAACGATTTGGTAGATCATTGGTTTGCTTTTTATTTTGAAATCGAACATGGATTTTCCCAGGTGATATATCTATGTCAAATCCAAAGATTATTATTTTAGACCGAGAAAAATGAACCTAGTTTGTATTCCCAATAGTTTCCATAAGCTTACTAATATTCAAAATGATAAACAATATTTTAGAATTTTTTAATGTATTCTTACCGTACATTACGCCATACATTAATACATATGACATTTAACCAGAAAAATGTGGAAATCATCCAGAAATATAACATAAATGCTAAAAAAAAAAAATCAACGTAATAAATTGCGCATTTTTAAACTTTTGATTTGAAATATTTGAAAACAAGTTATTTAGTGCAAAAATAACAAATCGTTCTCTCCAATTGCTTAAAAATTTAGTAATTCTTTTATGATCAGTCAGTGGTCCGTATTGAAAAATATGAACAGTTATTTGTAAATCTATACTGCCGCTGAAGAATTAATGACTTGATACTCAAAATATTTGTTTTCTATTGGAAAGTTGATGCTCTATAAGCGTCGTCTGGGGTTTAGTAATGTTTAATTATCTTGAGATTACTTAATTATAAACTTGTCATCAAATATTTTCGAAATTTATTGAAAAAAAATATTACCTTCCAAGTTACATATAAATTGAATTCCATTATCCAATAAATTTAATTGATTAATTGTTAGCCATGTATAACCAATCGATAAACATATTAAAAATGACATTATACATTTTCCCTGCGAAAAAATTGATTATTTCATGAAATAAACTCTTTAAGGAAAAAAACTTAATTAGGATCTGTCTACCACTACGTGAATGACTTTTTCTAGGCCTAACTTTTTCAAAATCTTATAGTTAAATCAAGTTAACACAGTTAACTCTTCGAACATGAAGTGAACCGTTATTAAATTTTCTGAAATTGCAAACAACTGAATTTCTGTAAAAATAATGAAATTTATACCAATTTATTAAAAAAAGTTTTGCATTAAGTTTTCGAATCAGTAGTTTAAAAATTTTTATAATTTGTTATTACTTTTTTTTTTTTCAAATATTTTTCAAAAAGATTTTTCACGATCAAATCAAATTGATACTTTTGGATATAAACGGTTGCATATATTTCATTTAAATGCGCAGGGTATTTGAAATACTGTAGAACCTCTTTAAATCGAAAACCTCTAAAACTCAAAAAAGATTTGCCCCCTTCCCTTCAAGACCCAAAATCACCATTACTCGAAATCGGAATTCAATAGTTCGATATAATAATATAATAATTAATTAGTGAGTATACAAGTCATTTCGTACATAATTACTCTTCATAACTAGAAACAAATTAATTGAACCTCTGTCTCTCGAAAATAGCAATATTTGATTTCACAAGCAATCGATCATTTGAAACTAATTACCTCTATAGCTCGGACAAAAATAAGTTACAGATTTTACGAATTTTCCGTTGTTTCTTTAAAAACTCAATTATTTATAATGAGTAAATGTTAACCTCTACAAGTCGAATATTTCCTTACAAAATCCGCCCAAGTCGAAAACTATAATTGGACGACTCAATTTAGCGTCTCCCTTGAAGCTGGACTATATTTCAAATATTATTGATGTCTTTGATTCTCGAATGAATGTATAAAAAATAAATTATCGAGGTAATTTCTACTTTACCTGTAAGTCACGTAAATCAGGAACAAGGCAATATACCAAAAATGTTAACAATGCAAAAATAACACTAATTATCGATATGATAATTCGTGGAGTTGTTATTGAAAATTCTGCTCCTGAATATCCAAATCCACTATCAGGAAAACAAACTAACGCAGATATTTCATCCACTCCATCGACACGTATTGTTGTCAGACAAAAATCTGACCTGTAGAGACAAATTTTTGATTAGATTAAAAAATAAAAATAAATTTGAGTATATAAAATATGTATCTTACGTGAATCCTTCCCAATTATCGTCATATGTGTTAACATAAATAGTACCATTTTTGAATCTCATTTCAGTTTCATGAACAGCATACCTTAAAAGTTATTTTTTTTATATTACCATTTTTATTATTTTAATTTCTTTTAATTAAATTAGATTATTAAATTGGGATTTTTGATTAAAAAACAAATTACCGTTTTTATACCCTATATATATATATAATAAATATATAATGGTTCATCTAATATATTAATCTAAAGCCAGAATGTATTGAAGGCACCAACGAAATTTTGGTACAGATATTTATAGAGTTGTCTAACTTGTCAAAAAAACAAAAGGAGATAGTGAGCTTAAACTCCATGGAACCGTATTCCATTTTTAAACTCAAGCTTAAACCCCGTTAGTTAATTTAATATTATACATATTTGTATATGACAAATTATCCATAAATATATCAATACGACGTATTTTGTGAATTTAAAATATAAACTATTAATATTTCAATTGTTTAAACAAATTCTTTATCAACAATAGTAAATGAACAAGAAAAATATTTAAAATAAATGTTAAAAGAAATATTAATGCGATTTGTTTAACCATTTGTGTAACCAAATGGATTTAATGAATTTCGAAAAAATCAGGTATCTGAAGTATAAAATCTTTTTTTTTTTTTAATTTTTGGAAAGCTAATAAAATTGTTATTTTAAAAATTTCTAATTTTTGAAAAAATGATTAATCATATCTTATACGTGTACCAGTCATATGTAGATTGAATTGACTTTTCTAGTAAAAATTGAATAATATGGAAATTTTTTTAAATTTTACCGTTTTACACCGAATATTGTAATAGAATATAAGACTAGGGTCGATAATTTTTGAAACAGAAAAAAATTGTGGTAGGATGAAACCCATTGCAAGCGAAAGGGAATATAACAAAAAGGAAAAATAATTTACATGCGATTTGTGGTCGGGAAGTGGAAGGGGGTGAGTTTTTAAGGATAAAACACGGTTTATTTCGATTTCCGGAAAAACAAGTCTTATGAGAAAAAATTAAATACCTACGTGGTAGGTAATAAAAAGATCTACAACTTTTGTATTTACACTTTATTCCCATAACCTCAAAGTTTATGTGGAAAATTGAAATCAGTTTTTGGTTTTTTATTCTTCTTTTACATAAAAAAAAATTTTTTTCTTGAAATTCGGTGGAAACTTATCTTTTTATGTTTCAAATACACTGTTATTTTTTAGTGTAAATACAAAAGTTGTAGAGCTTTTAATTACCTACAACTTTGCAATTTAACTTTTTTCCATGGGACTTAGTTTTGCCGGAAATCGAGATAAACCGTGTTTTACCCTTAAAAACTCACCCCCTTCCACTTCCCGACCTCAGATCGCCTGTAAATTATTTTTCCTTCCGTTTTTGTTATAATCTCTTCCATTTCCAATGGGTTTCATCCTACTACAATTTTGTTTCCAATTTTTACCATTTTTAAAGGGTCCTACCCTAGTCTATTATATATCAAGTGATAAATTGAGTTCTTTTTAGAATAAACACGTGCCGTGATTATTACACCCATGGAAATTTAAAAAAATTTATTATTTTAAAAAGGCATAATAGTTTTATTTTTCTGAATAATGGTTTACCATCCAACTTAAAATTTCTTATCATTGTATATAAAGAAAATTGATTTTCATACATACCTTCCATGTTCACATGCGAAATCATTTTCTGATCGATTTATACAATGTTTATTCTCTATGATATTTGGAGTTTCTGCACAACATGGTGTATATTTAATAGAGGCATCTGCTAGTATATCACATATAACACCAACGACGTGCAGGTGTATTAATAACAGACCATAGAATATTAATTTTATCGACATTATTTATTTGTTATTAAATCTGGAATGAAAAAAGGGAGATTTAAACATTGCACTTCACTGTCATTATTGTTTCACACAAATGATATACTATTTGTATTTTGAACCCAGAAATAAATAAATAAATAAAATGACTATATACGAGAAGGATAATAATTCTCAACATTTACGTGTTTCGCGGAACCTCTGATATAAAATATGTACATTAATTATGTTTCTTCATCTGAGTTGGAATGTTCTTTCATTACACTTTGAGCTAGAAGGCGTCTTTGCCTTATGGCGATAGAGTGTTCTTAAGTAACGACCAAAATATGTACAATAATTATAAACCCTTATTCGGAATAAGATAAGGGATGCCTTAGGGTGATAGAGTTTTCTTAAGTAGGGTAACGAGGACAAAATATTTAGGTATATGGGACTCTACTGCAGTTCCCCTCTTAGTATTAGCCACTTTACAATAACAGGTTATACAGTGACTCAATATTCCTTAGGGGTCACCCATCCAAGTACTGACTGTTTCTGATGTTGGTTAATTTTGGTGATTCGTTGAGATCAGTAAAAACTTACCCTTTATCTTTATATATAGTAAATTTCCTGAATATGATAAACGTGTCTAACTAAATTGATCAAAATCGTCGAACAACACTTTCGAAACATTGATAGAAACGACATGTAAAATCGTCAAGTTAAAACTTCACAATTAATAAGTCGAGTACACATACTATGTGTGAAGTTTTAACTTATAGCTTTGATCGAATCACATAGTTTATTTCTCATATTCGAAGATAATTCAAAAATGAAAAGAGAATACAGAATTTTGATAGCGTATTCTTGATTTAAAATATAACTCTGTAAATGAGGATCAATTGAGTGACTAATCTCTTAATTTCTATTTTGACTAATATTTTTTCATAAATTGCTTGTTTTTGACATAGGTTATTTTATTTATATTGTATCTATTATGTTATTTATTATTTAAAAATATTATAGCTCAATCATATTTGTAGTATTTAAACAAGTAGCACTGTTTGTTGTTCTCTTCATTTGTTTTAATTATTTGACCAGAAGTGTCTATATAAATTTAAGCCACAGAAATCAAGTTGTTATAAATTATATTATTAAGTCCGTTTTTTTTATCATATATTTTTTATTGAAAAAATACTTGCGACATTTTTTGTGAATGCGAATATCAAAAAAGCGTTCTGTATCGGCACCAATGCGCTTACTAACATTGTCCCATGACTCCACTTTTTCAATTAAAAATTATTAGTATTATACGGTGATTGTGTAAAAAAAACATTGTCTATTGATTCTATTAGGAATTAATTGGCGGAAAGCTGGAGATGGTTTTTGTCTTCAAATGGACTCAAATAGGAATCTGAGTTTGTACCATTTGAACCTATAAGTCGGATATGAAGGATCCTACATTAAAAATATATGAAAGTACATAAAATTATGCGTCAAACAAGTCATTAATAGTTAAAATCGGTCCAGCTGTTTAGTCGGTATACTTCGCTCAAAAGCATAAAATTTTTTGAACGAATGCACCCTTAAAATCTTAAATCGGTGTTAGCTAATAGTTGACAAGTATCAATTTTCAACTTCTATAACTTGAAAACGATGCATCCTACGGAAATATGGGCAATATTAAAATGGAAGTACATAAAATTTGCGTCGTATTATGAGCTCTTAAAAGCTGTCTTATATATTTTAAATGAGTCTAGTCGTTTGGCCGCTATCGATTTTTTAAATTCTTTTCCAACTTCGCTTAAATGTTGAATAACTTCAATTTTCAAATCCTATAATTTGTTTATACTATCCAAATTTGTTAGAAATTTGGTTGATACGAAAAATTTGTTGTATATAAGGTGATATTGAAACAATTTGCTTTTCAACATAACAATTTTTTTTTTTAAGATTTTATTATTTTTTCAACATAATGAATTGGATGTTCTATTTAACTTATCAATTTCCATAATAATTTATTGGATCATATTTTTATTTAAATGTGTCATGAAACCGATTATTAATTATTTTATTGATTAATATAATTATAAAAAACATAAATCATTATTGGAAAAATTTTAACACTACAAACATTGAGAAAGTTATCATTTTATTAAACTTTTTTTATAGTAAGATTAGTATTAATAGTACAAAAATCATTTTAAAATCAATTTCAGTTTAATGTATAAATATAATAAAATATATAGGCGCTTCATTTTGTTTGCACTTATTTTGTAAATTTGAACAACGTTTAGAATTTTAAACAGTTTTTTTAGTGTCGTCATAGAGTGGAAACAGCATAATATAATCAATTATGCTGGTTCATAGTTCAGGACAAAGTTGGGTGGCTTTACTATTTCCTTTTTTATAATTTTACCAATCAGAAGTAATAAAATTTAGCAAGAACAGTTGTCAAATTTTTATTATTTAAGCATTATTTTCTAGTTTATGTTAATAATTTGATTAGAAATAGGTTTACTTCAGACGATTGATAGTATTGAAGAATAAATAATTATTTAGTAATCAAAATAATGATATTAATATAAATTATGAATTGAATTTATCATGTTATATAAGTTTTTTTGTGGCATTTATTAATTATTTATTTATATTACCGTAATGATCATAGTATCAAATAACTCTACATATTAACTATAATATATTATTGCATGAGCTATACCAATAGCTCTATTGAACAGTAGACTTCATCCACGGTGAAATACTATTCTCATTATGAAAAGACAAACAGCCGCCACACCTCTATATCGCAATAGGTTTCTGTATGTTCCAATATATGTATACTCATGGAATAAAAAAACGCAACGACCTGATTCTTCCACGATTATTTAAAATAATAAAATACAATAATTTTATGGTGTATTTTATAATTTTTGCAGTCTAAAATGAACATTACAATCGAGTATTTAAAGTTTAAAATAGGTAATAAAATGAAAATAGGTGGTAAAATTGATAAATTTTTTGATTCCACGAGTATATATGCTATGTACACCTTATTATACTGTTAGTGAGGCCAAATGAGATTCACTTCTAATGGCTAAATGAGATTCAAAATTATTACGCAATATATAATAGTTCTCAAATGTCGCCACTCATAAGTTTCTCTAAAGGGACTATAAAATTTGCAGTTCATTTCAATGTTCAGATCAATTTTTTGTATTTTTAATATTTATTTTGATTGTAAGTAGTCATCATCATAATTAGCTAATCGTAATATACTCTATTAGCTAGTAAAATTACTTTTATAGTGTCTCTATTATGTTCGGCGCTAAGGTAATGGTAAATTCAAAGCTATTTTGTTTGAGTTTGTTTATATGTTTGCTATACCTTTAATTTATTGTCCAAAGTGTTAATTGGTGCATTTGACAATCATTCCACTTCTCACCTTTCAATCAACACAATCAGCGGATTTTCTCTTTTCCAAAAAAGCATCTCAAGATCGTTATGGTACATTCCAACTGTCAATTAATGTATTTGAATTTACGAATGTAATCGATTTCGTATGCTTAGATATAGAGCTCTAAAAGATTTTGTAATGTTTTTCTATCTACAAATTCTTTTGGTCGATTTTCTGATCATTTTTGTAAACGATTTATGTGCCAAATGGTCTTTGAACCAGATTGAAATTTGTCTTCACCCATCACTAATATATTGTGATGTATGCAGAATTATGCAAAATGTGTTTTGTTGTTGAAAAATATATTTTCAATAGATAATAGTGAATACTTTGTTGATCCTCGCACTTAATTCTATTAAATTTATTTATTTCTCCGTGTATTTTTATAAAACATTTGTCTGAATTCAATTAATAAGTATTTGTATTATGTATTCACTCACCATAATGACGTGGTCACCTAACTTTAACCAAATATAGTTCATTAACATTTTAATTGGAAACACAAGTGATTGTATTTATTTTAATGAAAAAGCAAATGAGAAGTGGAATTTGCTTCTTCCACAAAATTTTCGTATAGAAAATTTGTTACATCAGGAAAATTATAGAAATCATATCAACCAAAAAATGAAGAAGGATCTTTTCTAGTAAAATCCTTTTGAACATAATAAGCAAATTTTTAATAATTTAAAAAAGTTTTATGTTCTTTGAAAAGCAAAACTCCAAATTGTTAAGTTGTTACCGTTGATTCGACTACAATAGCTATCTGATCATTTGTTTAGCAAAAATTAGAAGAAATTGAACGATAAAATTTTTACGAGCTATCTTGGAAGACTGCAAATCTAAATAAATAAAAATCAATTGGCCCTCGTATATAAACGCATCAACCCGATCGATTTGGCGCTTATTTTGTTATGTTCATAATTTTTAGGGCAAGTTGGATTGTAATATTTTTTCAAAGCCCACCTTAAATTTGATGGGATGTTTGTATAGAAAATCTCAATAAAAATGTGATGTTGAGTTTCACACTTCTTCAATATGGGAAATATAATTTTTCATCTTATCTTCGAAACAGCTGAACAGATTTCATCTAAACTTCGCAGAAAAAATGACGTTATCCTGAGTTACTTAAACTGCTTTTCCATCGATCCTCTCACTCTCAAAAGTGGGTGAAAGGTATAAAATTTGTATCTTGCTAATCTTGCTGAAATTTACAGTTATATCGTATATATAACGATACTTCGCAGTTGTTTTGGCGAGGTTATTGAGAGTAATATAGAATACTTTTTCATCCATTCGGCAAAATGGGAAAATAGAACATAGGACTTCTTTTACACAATAAAATGTCAAAGTAGAAAAATTTTATTTTGAATTTTCATTTGGTATTAAAAAGTTTTTTCTAGCAGAGAATTGAATATTTAACATTCTGTATTTATAAATTCAGGAAACTGATTGTAGTTTTGGAAGTCTTGAAATTCATCCAAATCTGTTTGATGCTTAAATATTATTTATACATAATTTCGAATATTTAATATCCAAAACAATCTACATAGACTCGACCTTGAAATATTATGTTGCAGTGAATAATTAGCACAACATATGGTTTGCTAAAGTATTATGTTCCATTTATGTAAAAAAAGTATTAAAAATGTTCATAATATTAGTAAAATAAATAAGGGGTCTGCTAAGTTGGCAATATTCGCATTATGCATATAATGTGGATAGGATAACTGATCGAAACACCATTAATTGTTGAATTGTACAATAAAAGATTTACAAATATGCATGTTTCTATTACAAATTTTTAAGGAGCGCATTCGCTATCGGAAAAATTACGTAGTATTACTATGGGCTAAAACGTCGACACCACTGAAACTGTCCAATTCTGTCCGCATGCTTGTTATTTCGTACCAAAGCTACATGAACCAAATTTACACCCAAAGAAAACCTAAGTCAAGTCAAATAAAGGATTTAAATTTGATCAGCTTCAGTTTCCTGCTACCATGTGCCAACCTCTATAAAAAACCACTTTCCACTCATCGAATCCTTTTTTTGACATAAATGAGGTATTTATGTGTCTTAAAAACTAAGATAGCGCTCGAGGAAGCCGGAAGTAGCATGTATGAGGACAAAATTGGAGACTTTTAGTTGTGTCGATCTTGTAGCCTATAGTAATACGCTCTCACCAAGAATTGTCCATGTATCTGATTCATTGGTATTTCATACGACCAACTCACCTTATTTTACTCTAATGATCAAATTCAAGATCCAATTCAAAATTTATCATTTACGATTGCATATGTTTTTAGCTACCTATCATAAATCCACATAGTCTTCTATTTAATCTTCACTATATTCACATAATAGTTTTACTTAATTCTGATATAGATGAATGGCGCTTTTTAGTAGGTCAAAAAACTATATTTAAAATAACTCATTATGTTTTGCGTACAATCATCTAGTAATTTTTATTCCAAATAGAATCTAAACAATACTAAACTTATCTAACAAGGTTTGTTTTAATTGACCACAGTTGTTCTTTTATATTTTATGTCACTTTCAAAAAATTGCGTATTGAGTTGTGGATAGCTTTAAAGATTTGAGATATTTATTTATTTATTATCATTAAAAAAAATGATTACATAACCTAAATTTGTTTATTTTATGCAACTTTAAAAAAAATTTAAATGACCTTCGTATATTTATCAGCATTTATAAATAAAATAGTAGGGTAAACTATCCCACGGTAAACCAATTTTTACATACATCGATATTATTTCCTAGGTTTCAAAATACTTTAAAAAACATACGTATATGAAACCTTGTAGTGTATGGCCAATAGACTATTCCCTTTTTTTGAAAATATATTTTTTATAGATTGTGTACTGCTTTGTGGACACAATGAGTCATTATCTACTCTAGTACGCATTGGACTAACGTATAAATAGAACTAACTCATTGAAAGGTATGTTCTAAACTTTTTAGAAAACAAACCAAAAAGTCTATCACCTTTAATAATATTTAACTTCCACAGTTTTTTTTTTTTTATAGCCAAAAAAAGAAATTTTTTTTTTGTAATACACACAATTTTGCTACCCTCTCGAAGTATAACTGGCAGACAATGCACACGTTAGGTAAATGTTCTTCAACTGTTGCTTGCATGTCTTGTTACTATTATAGATGATAATTAAACGAAAAACTACTCCGATTTTGGTTCAACATTCAATCTTTATACAGTTTAAAAGTTGACGCTCTAGTGGGATGTGTGCCACTTTTTCTAAAGGATGATTCAATATAAAGAATAATCACAAATATCGATAAAGCAGTAACTTTGTTAATAAAAAATTAATTTTAAAGTTTTTTCAAAAAGCTAATATTTTTTGAGTTATTCGTGATCGAAAATGTTTCATTTCTGCATGTTTTTGAACATATTTTCACGAATAACTCGAAAATTTTACTAACAATTTAACGAAAAAAATGTAGGTGGCAAAAATTCTTATAAAAACACAAGGAGAAATATTAATTACTTTTTTAGATATTATATTAACCAAATTATAACCCGTTAAATGTGCCGATTCCTTAGAAGGCTTGTTAAAATGTAAGTTTTCGATGTATTCGTGAAAAAGGGTTTAAAAACATACATTTTTTAAATAAAAAATGGACATTTTCAATCACGGATAACTGAAAGAGTATTGGGTTTTCGAAAAACATATAAATGTATGTTATAATAAAAATTCATGCTTACGAAAAAAAGTGCGGAGAATTCAAATAATTGTTTTTATTTTACAAATTTTAATCTAAGCTGTTAAACTCTGTTATTAAAATAACAGTTTATTAGAGGCTTTTACGAGTAGACAGCCGTAAAAGTCCAAAGATATGTTCAATTCATTTTATTATCTATAAAGCGAATCACCTTGATTGAGATGACGGAATTGAAAATTATATTAAGTTCATGATCTTTCTGATCAGTATTTGAACTCATAAAGTTTTTTTTTTTCCTTTCATTTTTTAACTAAGTTAACTGAATATACTCTGTACTTGCGGCGGAATAAATTAACGATTTAATTAAAAAAATGTTTTATAATAAGAGATATAGATAAGATCATCATTTTTTATTATTGCATGACTAATAAATTATATGATAGTTAGGAAAAAATCATTAAAACTAATATTGCCTTCCAGAAAATGGATTAATTAAATAATTAATCAAAGTATTTAATTTTTACGAAAAGTAAATCATCCTACTGATAATTTCATTAAGAAAAATTGAAGAAAAAAATAAAATCTCTGTAATAAGACAATTCTAAAATGTAAACAATGTTATATTTAGTTCATCAATCACCTACCAAATTTCAAAATGTAGTGCAATTTGGTAGTTACGCATAATTTTTACATGAAAACTACAAGTACAAGTTAAAATTTTATTTTGATTGACCCGGTAAACGTTCTATAAATTGTCATATAAATTATTTATTGTGAATATATATATATATATATATATATATATATATATATATATATATATATATATATATATATATATATATATATATATATATATATATATATATATATATATATATATATATATATACTACAGATATTTTCTCGAAAATGGATCCAACGAATTTCTTTAAACTTAGTAAGAACAGACACTACAAGTTTTATAACTTTTACTTAAAATATTTCTCAGGAAAAATTCAAATAAACGAGAAAAATTCAACAAATATATTTAGCTACACATAAATAATACTTTTATACATACTAAATGTACAATATAGTAAACGAAAGTCCTCTTAAAACATAATTTGCAGACAAAAATAATATCGTCAATTTTGTTCAACATCGTTGCGATTTACATTGACCAACACATCATTTTTTTACTGATTGATTAGAAAACAATCAAATCAAGATTAAGTTTAAAGTTAATCTTTTCTTTAATCGACGCTTTTTTAAATACCAGTGAATAAATAATTACTTTGAAAATAGCTCTCGAGCAATTTTTTGAATGAAAACAGCAATCAAGTAAGGGCTAATAATTTTTTAACGGTGGAAAATGAAGACGGAATGAACTGTCTATGAAACTTTTGTCTACAATGAAATACAACTGCGAAATAAAGAACAAATATTGTTGAATAATGAGACACGTGTTTAACATTTTTGTGGAATTTTTTAATATGCGGATCAAATGGGTGGAAACCATCTGTATTAATAAACAATTATATTAATTACATGTAAACACTTTGAATCATGTAAACTTTTTTTATATACAATTAAATATGATGAAAATTTTTATTAATACAATTGAAGTGACTGTTTACATGTTTTCGTTAATCTCGATAACGGTTTGTACGAAATTTGAATAGAATGCAAATTACTTTGATATAAATTTTTTAAATTTTATTACACAAATGCCGATACAGATGGCCTTGGGTGATAAGTTGAGATCTTTTTTTAGTATAAGAATGGGTTGTAGTATTTAAATGAATTTAGGAGAAAATTATTATTGTGTGTAATACGTAGCAGGAAGATATTGTACATTTTTTTATATCTATGTGTAAGTGTTCTTCGAAACGGACGCTTTCTTCATTACTAAGTATGCACTTCAAACGTCTATTATGCTATTTTATTGAAAGATTGAAAGAAGTGAAAATTTTACACATCTGTTGGAAATCTAACCAATTATCAGATCTCCCAATTATCAATCGGAAAGTCCAGGATTGCTATTATCTCAATATTTTCAAAATGTTTTTGTTTATTTTAGTTCATATTTCTTCAGTTTTTTTCAATATGACGATTGCAATAGAAATTCTTCAATGGCTGAAATTTTAATCTGTTAAATAATTAATGTAACCAGTGAATTACAAGTATAAACATTGCTATTACTTTTTCAGGATTAAACTATTTGCTCAACTTTGTATTGCACATTGAACATACATTAA
Organism: Chrysopa pallens; assembly: GCA_020423425.1. NCBI lineage: Eukaryota > Metazoa > Arthropoda > Insecta > Neuroptera > Chrysopidae > Chrysopa > Chrysopa pallens. The sequence continues at coordinate 83,063,881 of CM035592.1, read as the reverse complement.
ATATATAATATATATATAAAAAGATTGCATGAACAAAGTCCAACTATTTCAATAAGATTTTGTCGTTCATCCATTCTATAAATTAATTATTATTTCTCATTAAATAAATGTATTGAATATTATTCAGCTTAGTTTAAAGTAAAATTATTTGATTATTCCTTTTGATATTTATCTTAAGTAGTTATAACAAACTTTAAAATTTCAATAATGTTTTGCTTATCAAGATATTCCATAAATGGCTAAAATGATATTGTTATTGAGCATGCAAATACGAGGAAAAAAGATCTGTGTATTGAATCATATACCCTTGACACTCTTGGAGTTCCAAAATCTCCTGTTATAAGAATGATAAGTGCGCACAACTTTTACGGGTCCGAACTATCCCAAGACATTCACAGAGATTGAAGAGTAATACCGTCAATGATTCAAAGATATTTACGTAATTTGTTTCAAAAAGATATTTTCCTAAAAGGAAGTCGGATTTGGCAGACTTTAATAATAGAGATCAGTTATTTAAGTTGAAAATATATTTTAAAAATGAAGCTATGTAGATATAGTTAAGAGCATATAAAAGTAAGGTATTATAATCCTGCAATATGTTACATGATGAAGACTGTGTCAAGACATCAAAAGAGTGTCTGAAGTACTACCGTATATAAAGGAACGTATATTGGCTAAGTAATCACGGTGAACAACTGCTTATTATTCTACTCGACATACATTATATGTCAGACTATATTAGTTTTAGTCTAAAGTTTGCAACTCTACCTAATATTGACCGCACAAAGAAAATTTTGGTATATATTTTGGTATAGGTGTTCATAGAAACACTTAATTAGACCAATTCAAACCGCCTGTCCGTCCGTCCATCATTACGATAACTTAAAAACCAAAAGAGATAACAAACTGAAATTTTGGTGACCTATTCTAAACATAAAAAAAATATTTTTAGTTCCTGAATGAGCATAGTCGGTCTATTGGGTTCAATGGATTCTTGACTCAACTTTTAAACTATAAAACAACTTTAAAAATAGTCCAGACAATGAAATTCAATCATATGTCTAGTATCTATACAAGGTGTATAATGTTTTTTAATGTAAATTATGCATAATTAAAAAAAAAATTTTAGCATTCTCTATATTCGTCTCTATATTAACTATAAGTGTACCAAATTTCATTCTCCTCCGCCCGTCCAATTTTCGTGTAAATGTGTTCTACGGTTTAGCGTACGTATTAATTTATTGGTTTTTATTTTCTTCGCAATTTAATTTATTTATTTATATTCTTTATTAATAATGATACTTAAATTAGTCTGTCCAGTGACAGCTGCATGAATACTTAGAGTTTATTTTAAATAAGAAGTTTAAATATGGGCACACACATAAATTTTAAATTTTGAGATCCCAAAAACGAATCCTTTGCTACCCCACCAAAACTCACTATCAATCGTATTGAACCGATGGCTCATAAATCTCTATCAGCAGTGAATATTTCAAAATGATTGGGCAATTTATTCGGTCATTTAGTCAAGCGTGAAATTTTCATACTGATATTTTAAAAGAATGTTATTTTCACTTATCAGGAAGTTACGATCATTCGTTATGATTTCTATTTCTTCGAGGTTAGACAATGAGCTCATATCAGCAAGTTAAAAAAAAGCAAGGTCAAAATTTTCTTCAAATGATACATTTAAGTTTATGCAAGCCAATGAACCTATTGTATTATTTGTTTAGTCTACTATTTCAAGCTGGTTTATAATTGTCCATTCTTTGATGGAAACAATGCTTACATTTTATAAATTACTAGTTGTCTTTTTCAACATGTGATATTATTCTCTTTATGATTGTATTTTTTTGTCTATACAATATAAAAAATGTTTTAACAGATAATCAAAAACTTTATATGCGATCATTAATTTATATTGCTGAAAAATAAATATATTCACAAAAACTTGAATGATTTTTTTTTTTTTGAAATACAGTGATGAATATTTGCAGCTAATAAGATTTTACACGTATCGAGTACTTATTTGGGTACTTTTGAATCGAAACTTCTGGAGAGTGTCTAGGAAGAATTCAGGAAAATGAAATCTGGCGTAGACACAATTTTGAATTAATTCGCTTAAGCATAAAGTCATATTTAGTTTATTATTTAATAATAAGTTGTTTTAATTGAATTGCTTAGTTGATTATTCATACGAATTATAGTAACGTGGTGAACTTTTTCAACCAGGCTAATGGAAAACCATAGAAAGCGATAAATGTGATGGCAGAAGACTCATTGTTTGTCAAAACTAGGAGTAGGAGGTAGCTAGTTTGTTAATAGATATTGTTGGAATCGTTCATTTCAGAAGGCGTTGGTCCACCCGCATATTTTCCAAAGCTCTATAATAAGCAATAAACAAACCCTTATTTTTTTAATCAACTTCGAAAGTGCAAGAAAAACGTACAATGCTTCCAATAATAATATTTTAATTTGTGTCTTGGGTGATTATTTTGAGCATTTTTTATTATGTTAACTTTAGACACCTTATACGAATAGAAAAAACTACGGCTTATTAGAGACCATATGCACCACAAAAGTTGTGAAACGACTTAAAATGTCTTTTTTATGAAAACTTAAAAATAATACTAGTGAAAATAACAATTAACAGTGTTAAGTATTTAGATTCTGTATGAATATTGTTTAAAAAAGAATGAATAAAGATTGGATTGAATTGATTATCGGATTATAGTTAAGTATAATGTTTGAACTATTATAAAATCATAAGCCTTCATAAAATACTCTAATATCCAGTCTATAAGTTATAAATAAATACATATAATAATATGTATTGTAATTATGTATTAATTAGCTAAATTTTAGCTAAAATTTTTGTATATTAACATTATAACAGTTTACGAAAAATCTAATCTTGTTCACAAATTTCAACTGACTTTAATGCCTAGAATACGTTTTTGAGTTATTTTACATTCAAACACCTATACCAAAATTTTAATTGAGACTTCAATATTTTCTAGCGTTAAAAACTTTAGACTGAAATTAATGTACTCTGACATATTGTAAATATGTCGGATATAAATAAAATCAAGTGAAAATTTTAGCACTGATGCAGGTTGGGAACTGTCGGTGAAACAGTAGTGAATACGCAGTAGAAATAGAAGGCAGGCTACAAACGAAATACAAATAAAATATTTGCTATTAACGATGTTGCTTTGAAATAGATTATAGTTTTCTTTCAAAACTTTCATGGGCGAAAGAAAATATCAATGATATTTCATTTTATCAACACAAGATCGATCAGCTGTTGATACAATTTAACGTTTTAAATCAGTAACCTGAAATTTTAATAACTTTTCTAGGGCCGCGTGAACGAAGATAGTCGAATTTTTAAGCCATTGTAAACTCCATAGACTTCAATGTATATAGTATTTGTTTGTATTTAATAATAATTCTTTGAATGAAATTTATGTAAAAAATACATTGAAAGTGTTTCTTAATTATTGGAATAATTTGAATGTAAACAAAAAATATTTACCTCTAATTACGTAAATTACATTATTTACCAATTAAGTGTAAAAAAAAGTCGTCGCAGTTTTTTATTACTTGGGAATGTACTAAATTAATTATTAAATTTTTTGAAATTTTGCTTTTTAAAATGACTCAAAGAATTATAATGATTCAATGAAATTTCCAATTTAGTAATATTTGTGTGTATGATGTATAGCTCTATTTCATATAGATAATTGGAGGCTGTTTATATTGGGAGAAGTGAATTATTTCGAATTTTGAAGGTCATATCTTCAATTTATATTTGGGCAGAAGATAATGAAAAAGCCAAAGCTTCCGTTACGAAACTGATTCTTTCAAAAGATACCATTTTCTTAAAACATTTCAATTTCCTTTTGACAAAACAAAATACTTTTTCGATCGTTGATTTGCATGTTTGTGCGATAACAACTACCTAAATTGGAAAATTTTTATTTATGTTACGTGTGAATTTCTTCCAAATGGACAAATCTTAGAACGGTAACAAGTCGCTATAACTCTTCAATGCAAGAATTCAAAATCATTTTCAACAACTATAGACCGATTTTGTTCATTCACGCAGTTAACTTTACTTTTAACGTCTAGAATACACCACCAAAGTTTCAGCTCGCTCTCGTTTTATTTTTTTGTTATCTTGATAACAGACGGACTGACACACTAAATTACTAATTTTTTGTATTACAAAAGCACGTAATTCTCACAGTATTTATAAATATATATTCGTAATTCGCTTTATAATTGATTATTGAGTATTAGTTAACAATTAAATATTTAAATGTTATAATATTTTATTATCAAGTTTTACGTATGATTTTGCTGCATGGGACAAATCACGAAACGTGTTAAATTTGTCAATTTGATTTTAAATTAAAGTTTCAAGATAGGTACTAATTATATTTCATTTATACTTCTAGTAAAAACAACATAAATTTATAGATAATACGTAAATAATCTAGCCACCCTAAACTTCTTTGGAACTTTATTATTACGAAGCCTCTTACTTACAACAATTTCTGATTGTGATAAATCAGTCTACGTAATGAAAAATTGGCTAGGTTCTGAATCAGAAAATTCTTGATCTGCCCCAAAAAACTTTAGTCGCCACGGCTTGTGTATTTACTTTCATGTATTTATTTTAAATGATATTAAATAAATATTAAAATTTCTGTTTTATTGTTAATAATTTATTTTTATTGCAAAAAATTTTTTTTATTAGATGATGTTGGTATGCATTTTACAAAACTAACATATAAATACAAAGAAAAATTTATCAATAATGACGAAAGTAATGTTAAAATATTTATTTTCATGGTCGAATTTATAATGCAATTGAAACTGTTTATTTCATTTTAGGTAAATACGTAATACGATAATTTTTCTGAACCACACATTTAATCATATGTTGTTTAATAATAACAATATTGAAATTGAGATTTTCTAGTTAATACCTATCTTCGCGTTGTACAACAGTTGATACGTTGCTGAACAATTTCAAGCCTTAGATTTGGATCTAGCTCATAAAGATCACTTTTCACCTGTCATTTGATGTATTCAGCTTAAGTTGACCTAAACAGACCATAGCCAACGTACTCAGATATTTTCCCGATACTATTAAAGAATTTATACAAACAGCATATGTAGTTGAAACATCATTCAATTATTCTTCGATCTAACTAAGAAAAACAAATTTTCATTATTAAAAATTAATATATTTATATTCTTCTTATAGTTTTTTATGTCTGTTTTGTATATATGATTCCTTCTTCATTTGAGATGAATGTATTTCTCTGGACCCGTTTTTAAGGCTTATAATTAGACAGTAATCGTTGGGATCCACATCTGCAGAATATCGTGGATGAATAAGATATTCAAATTTATTCATTTTAAAAATCGTTTTATTTACTTGTAAGTTAGAACTATGTCTTTAAAGTCTTTTGAGAATAACAAACGCTGATTTGAAATCTCATGAATTTCAGGAATCGAATTGGTCTCCCAAAATCGGTTCCATATATATTATTTTTTTACTTGAATTGAATTTTTGGAATTTGTTTTGCAAATTTTTTATTAATCCCACAAGTTATGAATTATTTAATTTTTGAAAAGCATTTTTTTATATCCAAAATTTTTTAAAACTAATGTAACTGTTAATAGTTAAATATTTGGATAATTTAATACGTAAATATTTATATAACTTAATAGTAGTAAATATTTAATTGCTGATTGAATTTTTTGTTTAAAGTTGAAAAACATGCTTCATTCAATGTTTAAAAAAACAGAATAAATAACAAAATTTAATGAGAAAAAATTTAAATGAGAATTCAAACTCTTTTTTTTTAATAAGTTTTACTACGGACACTAATCTGGTTTTGTTGATTATTCTATAGACACGTTAAAATTTTATGATAAGTCTTTTATTATTATTATTATTATTGTTTTTTTTTTTTTATCATACCAACTGAAGATCATTAATTTCCTGTTTTAAATATTCGCAAAGTCAGGCTTCTTGATCAATTGAAAACTTGCTTAAAATACATTAAGGGGGATTATAAGGAAACATGAGATATCTATAAACAACTTATTATAAACACATAATACATATTTTTATATATTATATAAACTATTATTATTATATAGACGGTATATTTAGTGTATTGTATGAATGCTAATGTTATTAATAGTTCAAATAGTGATACCCAACCATATGTTGGGTATTTAAACAAATGAACTTAAACAATCTTCAGTTGTTTATTTTTATTTTAGAAATTTTTTTTTTCCGAAAAAACACTGACAACCTCTCTATTTTCATGTCCAGATTGTTCAGCGAAGAAATGACAGAAAATGTAAACTCTATTATAAATCTTACATTTTTTTAATAATACCTAAGAGCTTGTTGAAAATAGATAAATTAAAATAAATTCGTCTAATTAAAATAATCTACTTTGCAATATTATACCTATTATTATTAGTGATTATGATTTTGATAGAGACCTCTATAATAAACACAATCTCTAATGTAATAATACATTGTATTCTTTTAATTTTCACACCTAAATCATAAAATAATTGAATAAATGTTATAAAATTTCAAATCTTCACATTAAACGGAGGACATACCGGAGTGCTTTTCCCGTACAAAGAAATCTATAGTAAAAGTTAAAATTTTAACTTATATTTTGAAATTTTTTGTGGCGAAACAAGTTTTTGAACTCGACAAATAAGTACATAAAATTTTAAATTGTTTCATTGACTAAAAAAATTAAACATTTATAAATATTGAAATGTAAACATAATAAAATTGTTTATGTAAAATTTCAGTAATTTTTTTTTTTATTAATTAAAATAAACTTAACTTGACTATAAATATTTAAAATTCATAATTATTTGGTAATAACTTTTATTGACAGACGTTATAAATAAACATTTTGTTCCAGACATTTATTCATTTAAATGCAGACTATAATGCCACTACGATTTGAAATTTTTACTGGATAATAAATAATACAGAAAGTCAATCTGCCTGATATATCTATAAACACAAAAATCATATACACAAAATTAGTGGTCACAGGGAATTTATACAGATTTTGTTAGAAGAAGAGGTAATCAGAATTCACAATCTAATTGAATGAAAAGATATATATGATTCTTTCCTGGGGTGTAAAAATCTCCATCTACATGAGATCTTTTAAATGATTTAAAATGAATGATGGAATTATCTGAATTAAAGGGTACAATGTATCAATCTCTTGACTGTTAATGCTACTTTTTAGCCCTATATTACACAACTATCCTGCAAGTGACGTTGCTACATACATACGTAAAAAATACGACATAAAAATAAAACGGAATAAAGTAATGAAACATTAAGTTCTATCATTTTGGAAATAACAGTAACATACTTTGGGTTTTTAAGAGACCATAATAATGAAAATACTATATTTTTTTCTGTCCTATTATACATATAGCTTTTTTACATTTTATGCAAAAGATAGGAGTCTTTTTCTAAACATAATAGACACAAGCCTTAATAGATGTTTTTCTAAAATTTGGTTTTTGAATACTTTTCAATAACTCACAACTAAATAAATATTCATATTGTGCGCGCCCTATACATATAGCTTCTTTACATTTTATGCAAAAGTTAGTCTTAGAACAACCTTAGACAATGTCGCTATAACTCAATAAACCAAATGATACCCGATCACTATAACTGGATCGGGAACATTGGCGGATGTAATTAAGAAGGTACTGTGAAGCGAAAGGCGCGGGACTGACGTTAACTTTCTTTTTTTTAGGATCCGAAATTTTGTCGACGTAACTTTTACGATAGTTTAGTAATTTAGGATTAATTTAGAAAATAAAAACTAGTTTTTTATCTTTGGCTAACTTGTCTGCCAAATGCAAATCCACAAATGTAATATCTCACAAGTTTCAACAATTAAAATAAAAAACATAGACGCTTATCACAAATCATGTTAAATTTACAAACACCAAAATAGTGTTGTCGTAATTTTTGCTATAGTATAATTTAATTGGACAGTCCATATGTCTAATTAAATTATATATTGTGTTGAACAAAAATGTTTTTGATGCTATAATTATACTATTTGTTTGAACAGTTTAATAAAAGTAAATAAATAAATGAATAAATCAATAATTCAATTAATATAAAAATCAAAAATCCTAATTTATTACTCTTTGACCTAATTTTTTTTTATCACTACTTTAACTGTAAACTATAATTAAAATTCTGTAGATGATTTATTGATTTTAATGAATAATAATAATAATAATATTGATAATACTTTGTGTAGTGCGATTTATTTACATTGAAGGTAAATGATGCTGTGCCGATAATTACCGGTGGACTAATAGAAAATATTTATGAAAACTAAAATACGGAAATTTTTATAATATAAAATTCATATTACAATTTTTTGTAGTTTACCATGAAGATATCATATTTTAAACAAGTGAAATAAAAAACAGTATTTTAATTATTATAACGAACTGATCCTAGCTTCGTAAACTTCGGTTAATTATCGGTTTGGGCAACATGCTGGTACAAAAAGTTTCAATATTCTTCCTTTTCACCTAGGGAATTGAACTAAAAAAAGTCATTTCATAATCCTCACGTTATATTCTGTTCAAAATTGCAAGGTTTCTAAAAAACTTGGAACCCCTCTTCCCCACATCTAATAGGTCATAATTTGAGCCCATTTTTCTGCTCTTAGGATACAAATTTTCAAATTCATTAGTGGTTTCATAGCTTGCGTTATTCAATCCATTCCAATTGTTCATTTAAAATTTTGTTACCTGCATTATAGTCGGATTTGTAGCATACTTCAAGTGATAATTTAATTTTTTTTTTTTTTAATATTTTATATTTATACGTATGTGATGTTTTTACGTTATTTCAGACAATTTTTCTCTTAATAACCTTCCTAAGATTCTTTCTCGAATGTTAAGTAATAGTAAAAACAAATTATCCAAATCAGTCCAACCATTCGCGAGTTTCGCGCTTAGCACCACATTTAGAGATTCGTTTTTGAACCTCATCAAAAAAAAAGAGGCTGGCCTGTGTAATTACCTATGAAATGAAAGTAGTTCCACGTCGATATCATTATTTGTTCTGGGGATAATCGAGAAGACAAATTCCGAACGGATACACACTTAAACAGACATGTCTCTAAAAGCGTTTAATTTGGGTTCTAGTGATTTTGAAACATAAAATTCGGGATTCACATAATCGGCGCCATTACTACAATTTTCCATTGGAAACTTAAAAATACAATATGTGCTACTTTTTCAAAAATTATTTATAATGAACTAGGAGTTCGTGAACGATTAAAGTAACGGTCGTTATGTGAGGCTGTAATTTTTTTTCACTCATGAATCATCATAGTATGCTAAGTAGGAAAACCACAATTTAGCAGGAATCGACCTTATACGTCAAAGCTATTATAATATATGACACAAAAAAAGAAAAAAAAAAACGGAGCCAGATCATCTAGAAGTTTTCATATATTCATGTAAACATTTCACATAGATTTTATATATAGTCCCGGTCAAAAAACGCAACTATCTGAACATTTCATGATTTTTAAAATACAAAAATACAAGTTTTTATAGTTTTTATGGTGTTTTAAAGTCTTTAACAGATTTAATTTTATTTATCTAAGTATAACTTTCATTTTATACTGAATAAATTATAAATTAGACCATTAAAATCGTATATTTCTTAATTAAAAAAAAAAAAAACATTAATTGTTCAGGTAGGTGCGTTTTTTTTGACCGGGGCTATACATCAATGTGTATGTGTAAAAACCTCTAGACTCTCTGGCTCCGTTAATTTTACTAATACCCAAAAAAGACAAGAACCTTTTAATATATAATTTTAATATCGATAATTTTTATTTGAGTCTTTTCTAACTGTTCCCCTTATTAACCAGCTGAACTCTCACCCCTTTCAAATATATAAATGCTAAAGACGTTCAAGGTTGATTTCTGTCAAAACTTCGTTCTTCACATACTATGATTACTGAAAAAAATGACAGACTTATTCTGTATTTTTCCTAGTATATAAAATAGAATAATTTTAGTGTAGGTAAAATCTTATAAAATTTCTGTTTTCTAGATCTTTCAGTTATTTATATTTATATTAATATTTATATTTAAAGATTTTTTAATAATTGTAAGTCTAAAAATAAATATTTTATTTTGGAAATGCATTTAAATTTAAATATTTATAATAATTTTGTTTTTAATTGAGGTGAATGTTTTTTGAATTAATTTTAGTTTGGTTTTGAATAAAAAATTTTTAATGAGAAATGAAATGGCGACGAATAGAATTTGTATTGTTTCTAGAAAAGTTCAATAGACTTATTTCAATGTTTTTATACTCGACAAATATACTATGTTAGGGTATATTAATTTTAGCTCAAAGCTTTTAACGCTAAAAAATATTGGAACTACAAACAAAATTTTGTTATTGTCAAGATTTGTCTCCTGAAGATAACAAACACATAAAAAATGTTTGTTTTCTGAAAAGAAACATTTTTTGTTTGAAACTTTTTTTCGTAAAATGTTTTTGCTCGCCACAATTTTAGGTCTAATTAATAAGGTAATAAACAATTAACTCTGCTGTTGTTTCCACATGCTTTTTTATATGATTTACTTATTCTCATATTAGTAATATATTTTACTTAACTCAAAAATGGGTGCCAGATAAGTGTTACATTTTCATATTTTCTTAGTTCTAAAATTAAATTTTCTTTTAGTGTTAGTGGAATGTGAGTAAAATTTATTGTCTCTTGAAATTAAAAAAGTATTTTTGTACATATAATATTAGAATTTACGCACACTAAAACACTATGTTATCATAAATGTTATAATAATAAATTATTGTCGCAATAATTTTTTTCTGATTCTAAGAAAATTTGTGGACGTTTTAATTATTTACGTAAATTTTCTGGGAACGATGTGAAATTTTTTATGAATTTCTCTATTAAAAAAAAAAACAACATTCGTATAATGTACAAAATTGTTAAGTTTTCGTTTTTTTTATTTGTTTATCTAAAATTTTTTCCGATTTTATAAAAATGATATTTTTTTGCATGTAATTAAAATTTATCTCACAAGAGATACGTAAGCTAATCGCTATTCTTCTTATGAACAAATAAAAATAAATTGTCGTATTTGTTGTATCAAAAATAAAAGATTATAATTAGCATTTTTTTTTTTCGTTTTGGATACACCCACCATTAAAATTGTAATTCAAAAACTGTATTTTAAGAAACTTAAATCGGCTTGAATACGCTTCAATTTTGCACGCCTATGAACTACGATCAATCGTTAGTTTCCTTTAATATGAAAAGTTAATTAAAAGTTTAACTAAATTATAATAATAATTGAAAAATGATTCTCTTCTGATCAAAGTAGTGTAGTGTAGAATTTTTGAAAAAGTTAATATTTTTATTTGAAAGTTAAAATTATTCGTATAGAATTAATAATTAATATTAGGTAAATGAAAATAGAATTGTGCTTTATACAAATTAAATAAATATATTTAAAATAAAATATAAATAAGGTGGAGAGAGCACTCGGTAATCTGCATTCTTTTTTTAGTTTGATGAATTTATTCGAAAACCCTAGAATACATAAGCATAGCATTTTCACGAACCATATAAGAAATTTAAAAATGTTTAAACACAAGATAAAAAAAACAAATCACGTAAATATACCAAAAAGTATATTTTCTTTAAGAAAATATTACCCATAGCGTCGATTTGAAAGGTAATGTGTGTAGTAATTATGATGTCATAAGGAAATTATTCACAGTTATTTTATTCAAACTTTTATTTCGTTGCTTTACTTTTATTTATTTTCTATTCATATTCTTTATTGAAAAAGCTTATTTAAAATCGAAGAATAATGTGCAGCTTTCAGATGATGGTATATGGAAACAATTTTTATTAGGCTTTACTACAGTATAAAAATTTTAAATTTTTCTTATGTTTCCTTCACACCTTTTAATAACAAAAATTACTATTCCAAAAAAAAAGAGCTAAAAACGCTTAGATTTGAAGAAGCCGAAATTTTATCTTAATTTTATTATTCCATTTGTATTTTATCGAGATATTTTAAAAAATGTTTTAATAAAATATGTCAAGTAATTCTTAAGTCACGATGGAATTTAAAATAAAAAAAAAATAAATAAAATAAAAAATATCTTAAAATCAAAACTACCTTTTCAAATATTTTTGACTAGATCTCACAAAATATTTCAACAAGAATTCACAAAATCACATTCAATAATAAAAAAACACACACTTTATTTTATAAACACAAAAACACATGCAATGTAAATTTTATTTATATTGAAACAGATTTACGATTTTTTTGTCAACTGCGAATATAATAATGATCTGATCGACTTGCGTCGTACAAACGCTGATATATTAATCTCAAAATATGGATTTGAATTTCTGGTTATATTGAATTATTATTATTTATAGCCCATGTTGTAATAATAATCATAATAAATTTTTGATAAACTTTATTATTATATATTTGATTTTTTTTTATTTTTCACTTAAATAATCATATAAGACGTAATCAATTTTTATTATCTATATGATGGGTACACTTGTAGCAACAATAATAATAATAATAATAATAATAAATTGTTGATGATTGAAGTGTTTGACTCACGTCTGTATTGTAGAAGGTCTTTGAATAAACTAAAGAATTGTTTGGCATTTTATTAATAAGAAGTAGGTGGTTTGGTTTTCATGTTATAGAATCATTATTGTTTTTATCATTGTTATTCAAATATTAAGTTGTTTTTGAAATTCAATGTATTGAACTTGAATGTAATAATTATTAGATTTTATAAAGTCTATTAGGTCGAGTAGCATAGGTGGTACTCGACAATACAATAACTAATGTTATATACATAATAATAATAATAAGATTGCTTAGATTAGATAGAAAGAATTACCTATTCAGTGAGTTATTAAAATCATTTTATAATAGGAACTGTATGCATGACCGGCGTCGGCAACGAATATTTTCAATTTATTTGCCGGGAAAAATTAATATTCGAATATAATTGCCGGCGCCGGTCATTTTATTATGAACAGACAGTTGATATTTGTCTGTGATAGCGTTAATTTTGTCAGATTTATAACGGTTGTGATTTTTTATCTATATTTATTTAATTCTACTTTGATATTATCAACGATAACTACTCAATAAAATTTAATTCTTTAACATAAAAATTAAAATTGGATCAAAATTTAACATTTTGGAGAATCAATAGAAAAACTAGATAATAAAAATAGTCTCAATGAATTTTAGATGACTACTTTCGTTTTGTATAAACTCCATAATGATAATATAAATAAGATATTCGTTTTTTAAAATTAAATATGCTGGAATAATTTTTATTGTTTTAAATATCTATCACTCTTAAATTACTCTGTCTTGAATAATAACGATTTATTCCAATGGTAAAATTAATTGTAGTGTTCTGTGCTATAAATACAGATTACTTTATATTTAATGTCTCTAATATAATGTGTTGTTTTTGGAAAAACGAAAAAAAAAATTCTGTAAAAATTTGCGTACCGCGTATGAAAGAAAGATTGTACTTTTCTAAATAAATGTAATATTATTAGTATATGTGTTCATAGAATGACTTAAATAACCTATTTTAATTGTCTCTCTGTCTGACGTAGTTGTCCGTCACCACAATAAGTCAAAAAAACAACTATCATATTGAAACTTTATTCGCATATTCTAATCTTTAAAATGATTTTAAGTTCGTGAGTTTTGATTTTGAAACCACAAGTTTAAATCCAATAAAAAGAAACAACTTTTAAATTTTTTGCATAAACTGTTTAAATTCACCACAATTTCAGCTCAAATATTACAAGCTAATTAACACATTAATATTAATAGTAATATACTTAATATATTTTATAATTAATGTAGTTTTAATACACATTATAAGTATGTAATCAACTTTTACAGTTATTTAGTGCATTTTATTAACTTTAATAATTAAACATAATACAAATATTTAATCATATGTTGGGTTTTTAAACCATTGGCAGTATTAGTTTTAATATTCAAGTATTATTTAATATTTTTGGTCTAAAAATTAAAACAGAATTGAAAAAGTACAAAAAACTGTAAATAAAATCGATCATTTTTATATTGGTTTTGGAATCTCGATGTTTTGAAACAAATTTTTGCTAATTAAATTTTAATGTCTAAAAATCATTCGGGAATGATTAATGGAAGTCTGAACGTATTACATATATACACGATATATATCGTCACACTAGATTAAGATGATGTCATTAGGGTTTCATTATGTAAAAATTTCCTTATCATAATTCTCAAAATTACCCACAGTGACTATTAAAAATTATTATTATTTAGGTTCGGTAATTTATAATTATAATTAAAACCAAATAAAATAATACTACACATACAAACTGACAGTTTAAGTCTTTGTGCCTGACTGTCCTATCGTAACATTCAGATTGATCGATTTATAAACTGATGAATAGTTGTAGTAGCGAAAGCAAAGTGTATTCCTGTCAAGTATCCCTTTTTAAGCCAACAATCATGGTAAGAACAATCATGGTAAAAATTCAATATATTTATTGATACATTTTATACTTATATATTTATAAAACTCTCTACGAGATACCTTTCTTTTTGTTGGAAAGTCCTCTATTCACATTTCATTCGGTAAATATTAAAATCAATGGAATATACCAACAAAATTACTTACAATACATCGAATAAAAAAGCACTATTGTCAAATTAATACTTTTTCATCCGTTACCTACCAAGGCTGACAACGGATGCAAATGTTATTGATGAGATTTTTCATATATCCTTTTCTCTATATTGTGCCTGAATTTATAAATCTTAATATTTAGAAATTTTTAATAATTTTTTTTTTTTAATATCATTTGTGCAAACCTATTGGCGATTTTAAGGAGTTGTATGGTTTTGATAATTTAAAAAAGACGATTTTTTTATTGCCTCATTAAATAGTACAATATATTAATTTTTGTTCAATAAAAAGCTGTTTTATTAACACACTAAAATCTTTTTTATCCATTTTTTAATGGTTAGTATTAACATATGAATTTAATCCTAGTAATGTCATCTTTGTTCTGGCCTACGGACTTTTCAAACCGAATATTAGAAAAAGTTTTGAGTAAATATGCTTTTTTAATTTTGAAAATCCATGTAAGTGCTGCCTTTATGGATTTAGTGAAAACTCACAAAATTCAATAAGAACCCACAATTCGTATATAACATAATTATGACGTTGTAATTTTTTTTAAGAAGGAAAAAAAAACGTCTGTTTACTATGTACAACATTTTTGTTTGTCAGAGCTATTATATATACTAGTAGCTGTTTTGAGTAGTAGACCTCAATCTCGGAGACACACTAATCATGAAAAAGAACGTACGGAAGGAACACCTTTTTATCGCAAATGTTCTCATATTAGATTAGATTCATCGTAATGTTAGTAAGCAGAAAAATTTTTGAGAATTTTTCATTACGAAATCCTTCATGATGGCCCAATAAGGCTTAAAAACTGTAATTAAAGAAAATTGCCTGAATGTGATAAAAGTGTGTAGCAATTTTCACAAAAATCGGGTTCGAAAGATACAGCGGAACAAATATACTTACATACATAAAACGTTCATGCATACAAACAAACGAAATGAAAAATCTACTAATTATACCATAGTCTTCACTTCGTTCTGTCAATAAAGTATACTTGACGATAATTAACTTTAATATTATTACAATAATTAAATTGGTTGTTACATTTGTCGTCGCATCGCGTGATTATAAATATTGACATTTTCACTGTTCATAATTCTTTATTAGTTCATTTTGAATATTTACAAAGTTCAGTTTGAAAAATAATACATGAAAGAGTAAAAAACACACTAAACAATTTTCTTTGGTATTTTATTTTAAAAAATAATATTGAATTTAAAACATAAGTTTGGTCATTCTAAATATTTTAATTTATAGTTTGTGTCTTTTATCACAACTTTATTTTTTTGGTATCAAAGTTTGTTTTCCAATAAAAGTAATATCCGGAATTTATCAGACCATTTGTGTTTTGAGGAGTTTTTTTTTCATCCATTGAACAAATTATTTAGATGTTTTTTTAATTAAGATCTAAAAAATGCTGTTTACTGAGATATTAATTGAAGAAACAGTTCTCAGATATTGTTCCTTAAACATTTTTTTTAGATTTAAGCAAAATCTAAAAAAAAAAAATTTTTTCAAAAAATTTTCATTAAATAAACCAGATTTTCACTATCTTTGAAATTAAATTGCATAATAAACTGAGTTTTTTTAATTTCCTAAAACACAATTTTTCTACAATTATCGTGATTTCCACATCGTATGTCTTGAAACATTGCGAAAAATAACGAAAATATTTTTGTTGTCGATAAACCGCTGTAGTTTTATCAACATTTTAACCTAGAAAATTACAAAATCGGGTCTATTTGTCGAGTAAATTTTCTGAAAAAGTACTCGCGCGACAATATTCCGGAGTCGTATCAAGACCTTAAATAATGAAAGGCTAGCTCTCGGAATGCAAGCTGGATCCCATTTATAGTGGTTTTAAAATCAAGTAAGATCCCTGAAAGAAATCATTCTCAGATTGGTTAATATGGTCAATATTAGTGCAGATAAAATGTACCTAAACATTTTCCTATTTCGTTTCAGACGTAGGTACTAAAAATATTATTTTCTAAAAAATTTAGGAAAAGTAATAAAAAATTCACATAAATGACTCAAAAATTAAAATATTGAAAACCCGATATTACTCAAACAAATTGCTTGCTTTCTTCTTATTCTATGCGTTCATTTCTTACAAAGTTTTTACGGCTTTTAATTTACGGCAGGTCAAAATCTTATGATATCTTTAGAAAGAGGTAAAGTCAAATTACCTATAAATAATCGCCTTTCATGTGCAAAAATTTTTTTAGTTTGTGCAAAAATTTGGATAAGTAAATACAAATTTTAATATACAAATTTTTAACAGTTTCGTAACACACATTAAAGATTATTTTGCGATAAGGTGATTTATTATTTTGACACACAAAATAAGAATTAGGAACCTATAGTCCCGGTGCCAATAAGCATATCGTATCATTTTTAAATACCCATTATGATTGGTATAAAAACTCTTTCCTCTTCGAAAATTCCGGCAAATGGCGCTATTGCCTTCCGGAAGCCGTAAAATTTTCCATTGTCTCCAAAAGCTTCAAATTGACGAACATCGTTTTTTGTTCCTGTTGTAGGATGATCATTCAATGCCTAATTCAAAAACCATTTTATCTGACAAGTCATCAAACCAGATGTCCG
This sequence comes from Chrysopa pallens, assembly GCA_020423425.1. NCBI lineage: Eukaryota > Metazoa > Arthropoda > Insecta > Neuroptera > Chrysopidae > Chrysopa > Chrysopa pallens. The sequence goes on along the minus strand of CM035592.1, from coordinate 83,046,402 downwards.
TTGTACGACATCCTGAAAATTGTGAAAAATAGCAATTTTGAATTTGTCGGGCAAGGAATATTCCGTTTAGTCACATGTTGGACAAAATGGTTTATGCATTTGTTATTGAATGATCTTCGAAATTACAATAACTAAAAGCGGAGGCAACAAAAGTTTTTCGGGCTCTGAAAAAATTGTTTGTTACACTTAATTAAGGCATCTCAATTTTTAGATGAATATTTGTAAATAACGAGATTTGCTTATGGGCAGCTAGCTTAATAATTGTATAGCAATTAAATTGTTTGGAATATTTATGACTTAATAAATATATTATGATTATCTACTAGCACCATTCCACGCAGCACAATAAACCACAGTAAATATATTTATAATGAACTCAATAGTACAAAGTGAAAACAGGTGTGTATTAATGATTAATGTCATTATCTACTCACGAAGGTACAATTATTAATATGAATGTCATCTAATCAAGCTCTTTTATGCGGCCCTATAATGATGCAATTGACCTTCATGACAATCTCCAAAAAATGCTCTTGTTTTCCAATTTTTATATTCTTTGAGTATTTGATTATGCTTGTGTCAAACTCCGTCGTTTATCTTTCTTTTCTTTATTTTAACATGGAAAGAATTATAAACGAAAAATATATATAATTTGTATATATTTTGTTTCCATATCAAATGAAAACATTAAACTAGAAATTTTAGCCATTGAAATTTGAACCTTTTACGCCAAAATTGGAAAAAATAGAAGATAGTTATTTTAAAATTTTGATCTTAGTAGAATTAAAAGTTTTCTCTCTTAAATATATAACAACAATCAGAAAAAAATACCGTTTTGTTCGGATGTGTAAAATATACATACATATTGTTAAAATTAAAAAAAGAAAAAAAATAGGCCAGAATAGAACAATTGTGTGCTTATATGTTTACTTGTGCATACCCGACTAGAAATTTAAGTTAGGCAGTGGTTTGATCCTAACTTGGCAACTGAAATTCCAAACTCGCGCCGAATTAGGAAACCAACGTCGGTCCAAGTTCCTAACGTAACGCAGGTGCGAGTTGCTATCTAACTTGGTTTTCGATAAAGGCGGTGGTTTGGAAACTACACTCGCTAGTATCAGCCTTAGCCTAGCGTTACTCGAGCTCGGTTTCCAATTTAGGCGATAGTTTGGAAACCGCATTCTGAACCTAGCGTAGCTTAAGCTCGGCATCCAATGTAGGCGGTGATTTGGAAACAGCATTCGGTGGTAGCAACGTAAACCTAGTGTAGCTTACGATCGGCTTCCAATTTAGGCGGTAGTTTGGAAACCACATTCTGTGGTAATAGCTTGAACCTAGCGTAGCTTAAGCTCGGTATCCAAATTAGAGGGTAGTTTGAAAACCATATTCGGTGGAAGCAGCCTTAAATTTGTATAATCTGTATCAGGTTTCCTACGAAGAAAATAGTTCAGAAACCACACTCAATGATACCATCCTAAACCAAGTGGGATCCAAGCTCCGCTCCTTACTTAGACGGCACCTCGAAAATCATACTCGGTAGTCGCAGTTCAAATCTATCGTAACCCTCTTTGTTCAACGTTTTACTTTAACAGTAAGCATAACGAAAATTGACTATGATAAACCTCAATTATTGATGGAAGTTGTTTTCGAAAAAACATCCAGTTAAATAAGTATACATTACCTTTGGAGAAATAAATCAGCGCAGCTAGTGAAGACAAAGTCAACCAAAAAATTAAATTCAATTATGTTGTAATTTGTAGAATAAAATTTAAGATGAAAAACATTATATATTATAATACTTTATACTGTATTAGAGTTGCTACATAAGACAGTTTTCTATTACTAAAAATACATTTGCTAACAATAAATAGTTAAATATTAGTATTAAAAAATATGTTTTATTCTTATATAAAAATTATGTTTTATTCTTATATAAAAATTATGTTTTATTCTTATATAGTTGTTGAAGCAGCAAATTTTAAACAAAAAAATGTTCTAAAAAGTTGTTTCGACAAAGTAATACTTTTTGAGTTATCCGTGACGTTTTAATCCTACGAAATAAATAAATGTGCCGAAAATATATCTGAAAAAATCATTTATAATAATATTATTGCAGGGAATTTATAGAGCTACAAGGCCTTGATATAATAAATGGGGACAAACAAAAAATAAATTAAATGTTCAAAAGAAGATGATTTTCATACTTAAGTATGAATTTCAAACATTGATAGTTCAGTTAATTTTCATACGAGATAAATATAATTATAAATCAAAATATTTGTTGAAAGATGTACTAAATTTATATATTGTAATAACTTACCACGCAACTTTTTATTCAGTTTCATAGTTATTTTGGAAATATAGAAACATTTAAATTTTTACAATTTATTATTGAGAGATTAAATAAGTTTGACATGTATTATGTACATTTCAACACTTTACTGCTTCTAAAAAAGTTTCACAAATTTAATTACGTAATTCTAAACGTACTTATTCCTAGAAGTAGCTAGCATTCATGACTTGCAGGAAAGTTCAAATATTAAGAAAATAATTTTGTTCAATAAAAAATCAATTTATTCCTCAGATTGCTTTAAATAAAATACAAATATTTCATAATTCCAAGCTATAATTATTGCCCCGACTATAAAGTGATTCACCTATATTTGTAAAAAACGATTATACATAATATGCATTTCTATATAACATTATACATATTTTTTTCACTATAATTTGTACATTATTAAGAATATTTTTGCCTCCAAATATATTACATCTACATTTTTTGTGGTGTAGATATAGTAAATAAACCCACGGAATAAGATTCATACTGACCACAAATCTGTGGTGTCGAATTTGCAAATAGTTCTATTATTAAGCCAAGTTAATAAATTAAATTTACGAAAGTTTTCAGAGATAGAATCTAATATAAAAAAAGTTTTTGTTTAGGTGTTAAGAATCATAGTCTTAGTTTTGACCGACACCCTTCCTTCCTAACTCTCATAAAAGGGATTTTCAGGTATTTGTAAAGGTCCGAAATCGGTACTAATTTTTTATTGGCGGTATTCAACGACGTAAAAATTTCGCCGTGATTGGTTTATTATATATAAACGTATAGTTATAATTTTAAAAAACATTATAATAATTATACCGGCTATTAATGGAAGCCAAAATTTTTACAGCATTTTTTGTATTGAGAATTTTAACCGTGTTTTAATCCCTTTTTTATTAATTTGACGTATTACAATACAGTTCCTTTTTGTACATTTTTGTGTAATGAGAATTTTATTCTAGTTTTAATCCTTTTTATACATTTAATGTAATACAATGCAGCATTTTATACTGCTTTGTATTAAAAATTTTATCCTAGTTTCAATCCTTTTTAAAAAAATTAATTTGATGCATTACAATGCAGCTTTTTATACTACTTTGTAGTTGGAATTATATATCAGTTTTTATGTTGTTTCTGTTGAATAGACTAGACGCGCTTACATTGCAGCCCTTTACACTGCATTTTATAATTTATTCATGTGATGTTTAATTTTAAATTTTACTCTTTTTTTAAATTGTTGATTATTTTTGTAATTTTTTTTGCTTTTATAATAAAATATGTAAGTTATGTTGTTATTAAACTTTAATCAATATTCAATAAAAAAAAAATAATGACATGAGACCCTAGAATAAATTTTATTCTTAATACTGCAGTATCGAACAGTTTTGAAAATTCGAAAAAACATTAAAACTGCATTTTATAAAAACCATTTTCTAATTATTTTGCAAGAACTAGAAATAGAAAATCCACATTGTTTATTTTTTTCCTAATTTTATGCAAGTTATGTTTAGATTATGGCTCTTTGTCCAGTATAATAACTTTAAAAATGTGAGAAATGTGTGAGTTTACGCATATATAATAATCATAATATATGTATTTTTACCCTTGAAAAATACATCAACATTGGAAATTCAATAATCATTGTAATAAATTGTGACAAATTGTCACATATTGACAATTGTTTAATATATTTTTCACGTTCTAAAATATTATCGTCTCTATATACATATTACTATTGAGTTGTTTACTATTTGAAAATAAAATTTCAAACAAATAGTATTAGAATCGACATATGACATTGAATATGAGATTTTTACTATTTTTAGTCTAAAGTTTGTGAAGATAAAAAATATTGGAAGCACTAACAACATTTTGGTGTTCATAGAAAAACACTCAATTAGTTCAATTCTGTCTGTACGCTCGAATGTGAAAAACCAATTCTACGTTTAGAAGACACGTGTATATCCATTTAAATATTCTAAAAGATTCTAAGAAAATTGATTTTCTTGGAACGTCTTTATAATTTAACGATTTTGATTTAATGCTACATCTTAAAACTTTCTACCTTACAGGTGTATCTAATTTGGTTAAGAAATAAAATAACATTTTAAGTTAGAAAATTATAAAAATAAATTATTATGTTCTTAACATATCTTAATGACAAAAATATATTCGGATAAATGGTAATATTAAGTTTTGCTGTTAAAGTAAACATGTTAAATATAATAAGAGGGGAGAAAAGGACAACTACCTTGGTAATTTTTTGAAGCTTTATTAAAAATTTGTTTAACGTCAATAAATGATATGCACTAAGGAATCATATAATTTCTATTTGAAACACCGTAATTACTTTAAATGAAATTATCGATTAAATTGTTTCACTCTGTATTTTTTAACTGGGAGGTCTGCGTTTATTTATATGCGGAGGTTGTGGGGCGTATACACCAGATTTTTAAATATGTTTTTGTGTATGACGTCAAACACACCAATTATACTAAACTATGCTAATTTGATTATGTGCATCTTATTTGAACAACATAATTCACATTTAAATCAGTTTTAAGTATTCAAATTAATTAAATTATAATTTAATAATATTTCCGTATGCCATTATAATTACAAATTATTGAATAAAAATATATGAATAAAATATTTTGTTTTTTAATGATATTATTGGGATATTATTTGGGGAAATTTTACAATCAGCAAATGTTTGCAAATAGGAAGATCAATATTTTGAACAAATCACATGCTACGAAGAAATTTGAGTGATCTCTGGTTTCGATGCTCAACTAGTTTGTTGATGACCATTACGAAAGATGTGTTTTGGCAATGTTAAGTAAACAGTAATTGTTTAAACGACGGAAGAGACAGTCGATTTTAATCTAAAGATTTTCGGAACTATCTACGTATTGGTAAGGGAACAGTATAGAGGATGGCTAAAGACAGGACAATATTAATTTCCCCTTATAACTTTGATTAACTACAATTTTATGGCTCCTTGCTGCAGGATGAAGTTATAAATTCATCTTCTAAAATCCTCTTAGAAAAATAAGTCCGCAAATATGCCCGTGTAGATAAGTAATTGGAAAACACTTTGCAGTCATCATAAGACTGAGGTTAACCGCTGCGTTAGTGAAAGACTGCGTTGTTTTCGCAGGGCTTTCAAGACGTTAGTAGTAGGGCTGCCACCTGTATTTACCTTTAACGTCAAATCTTTTAACGATATTTTTAGTTTTAATGATTTTTTTTTAGTTTTTAAAAGCAAAACAATTAAGTTTTGATAAATTAAAAAATAAAACGTGAAAACTCTAGACATAAGTGACCATCGTATTCACTTAACGAACAAGATTCCGAACGATATCTTTGATGCACTCGATTATTTGTATATATCTGTTGTTAATTGGTGCCAATTAATTAATACCAAAGACTTTTATACGTGAATAATTATTTGTATGTGAAGGCCGTCAAGTTTTACTTCAGATATTTAAAAAATACCCATGATGTACGATAATCGACTCGAACTACTAGCAGCAATAATACTGATATAACAAGTTGAATATCATTTACACGTAGGTAAAGGTTACGATTATTATGTAAATAAACATTTTTTAAAAAAACTCACTTTTTAATATAAGCATTGAAAGTTCTTCGTCATCTAGATATTGATAATGAAATTTAGATAAAATTTTTCATTCATAAAGACTGTTTTATTTGTTTTACTATTTTGTAAAAATAATAATGTAAGTATTTATTTTAACGCTAGTCATATTTGAAACCTCCGATATAGTAAAAATAAGTTGGTGCATGGCTAATATTTCAATATTCTTAGCTTCAAAAATAAAAAATTTCATTATTTCTAACTTGGAATTGTTATTGGCTGGATAATATCAGATTGTTACTGGCGAATACCTAGGGTAGTTAATACCTGTCAGTGTCAAATTTAATGTTTAAGATACTAATTTTGATCATTATGGTCTATCATTCATTTACACAGAACTTTTCACTGATTACGTACCTACTCCTTCAGACAATTATGTACAACAAGCTGTATTTCAAACCACTTTTTTTTAGTATGGTGGACTAAAGTCGCTCTAAGTAGCCAGTTTTTTAACATGAAATAAGTTATTGTCAGATTGTTTTTAACGTATTTCTCCCAAAAACTTATTTCATTTTAAAATTTTTTTTGAATCTACGAATCAAACAATAATCTATTGGATGTTGTGACTGAATATAAACAACGCAAATTTTTCGTATTAGTTCAGACCATTCGACTCTGCCTATACCTTTAGTTATATAGTAAACTAACATAATTTTAGAAAAAATTGTAAGAGCTACAAAGGTAACCCCGGACCACTAGGAACCTAACTTGAGCTCATGAACTACCAACGAATAAGAAATGTTTTGATGGGCTGATGGCAGCCTTTAAGTTGTACTATCGTAACGTTATCGTATCGTAACGAACGCTTTTCGGTAGTGGCATTCTTTTTCTTTTATAAACCAAAAAAGAAAAATTAAATAAATAAATAATGACATTATTTTTTCGCTTTATATTTTTACTTCAGAAAGTTAGAAATGTTAGTATATAATTATATTTTAGAGAGATAAAACAGACTAACTAAATAATGTTTATATTTGCAAAAACTAGACATTTAACCTTGTTTAGTAAATTTTTTTAATAATACTTAATTTACTATCTCAAATCGACCGTGAAATTTTATTTATTTAATTATAATAAATAAACGTACCTTTATATTTCAATGAATGCAAATAGTTGTAATAATAATATTTATTTATAAATACTTTAGTTGATATTAGTTGAATCAATAAAGATTTTCATTTCAAACACGTCTGAGAAGTGATTGACAATAAAAGATTTTCAAGAATTAGTTCTATTTTAATTATTTTTTTAAATTAAATATTAAAGAAAAAAGCAATTGAGATGAACGAAATATTGGAAAATATTCTATAAGATAATAAAATGGAATATTTCACAGACTGAGCTTTTTAAGTGGCATACTTTGTGGAAAATTTGATGAAAATTGTTATATTTTCAATCAATTTTCCACAAAGTATGCCACTTAAAAAGCTCAGTCTGTGAAATATTCCATCTTATTATAAAATCAACGGAAATATCAGTCAAAAGATGATTTATTTTTTACAACTCTAATAATCCTTGTTTACACTTATATATCCCTGAAAAACCTACAATAAAAAATTTTACTCAATTATATAAATTAATATTTTGTTATACCGGTTTCGGTTGTTTTTACAACCATCTTCAGTAGCGTAGAACATACTACAAACAAATACCAAATGTATAGACACTTCTGTAAAAAAAAAAAAATTAGTTAAATTATCAAATGTAGCATAAATAATTAGCTTAAATTTATTAAAAATAAATAAATAATATTGTTTATACAAAAAATTTGTGTGTAGCCCTCAGAATTTATAATTTTCCTCTTAAACTGTGACAACGTAATACAAAATCGTTTTAGAAAATTTGTAACTTTTTTTACCTATTGGGTTATTTTCAAATATTGCATATTTTTATCCTTTACTGACTGACCTATTATATATGTTTAATCATCGTACCTTGAAGTATTGTGTACTAGAGATTATTGTTCAGAATCCCAAATATTCTGATGAAATCATAGACGATCATAATAATGTAAATGTTAAGGATTAATAGTGTAACGTATTTTAGTAAAAGTAAGATGTAATACGGGAGAATTTTACTTAAATTGAAAGAAATGGGATCGTTTTGAAAATGAAAGTCACTTTTTGTCTATTTATTTATCTTTATTCTTCTTTATTTAGGTTTATTCGTCCAAAGTATTAAATGACCGAATTCATTCCGCTCAACATGTAACATAATTAATAAATACACATCTAGAAACTATTTTATGGCTTAATCCTAGAAATTTTAGGTTTTAAAATTTAAATGAGGTATAGCCTTTTACGAGGTTTTCGGAATTTTTTTTTTTAATCCAGAAATGTTATTTAATAAAACAAAGGATTTTCGACATTTTCCAATGGATTAAAAATTGTAAACGTTTAAATTTTTTTGGAACAAATATTGAGTAACAATAAAGAAATAGTTGAGTCGAAAATATTTTTTAAAAAAATTATTAAAAAAAAAAAATTATTCTAAAAAGAAAGTACTTATGTACATTTTATTGTTTATAATATCAGTCCTGAAAACATACAGAAATAGAAATACGATAACGCCTTTTTCACTTAATATTGATTATCACTAGGTATAGTCACGAGTTTTTGCTGAGATAAACAATAGCTATCCAGAAAAAAAACTAGATTCTGTCCAGAAAAAAATAAAAATAATCTCTTTATTTTTGTATTTAAAGCAATGCGCATGATTAGATTTTTTTATTGACCTCACTTGAATCTTTCCTTTAACAACAGGTGATTGAAATTATTATGTTTTAAATGTTTAAGAATAAGCCTACATTTTCATGTATAGATTGTGCATACCAAATTTTATAACATTAGGAAAATTATTTTTTGAGTTGTGAATATTTTGCTAATTTATGGCTTTATTATACCAAAATGTTCTTTTATTAAACCTGCTATTGATATTAAGTTTTAAACATTTTACTAAATTGAACAGTTTACCATTCTTTTAGCAATAGGGAAGGGTACCAAACTCGGTCTAAACATTTCAAATCAAAATATGAAACTAGACTCAGTACTGTAACAAAACATAAAAATTAATTTAAAATTTATTCAAAAACAAAGAAGTGAAAAGCTTTCAAAGATTCTTTTTTGTTTTCTATATCTTTCCTGAAAACATGTAATTTATATGGCGATACTAACAGTTGCCATACGTATGTGTATTTCCCTCTTTGTTTAATTACGAATTTTGGTTATTATAGAAATTTAGGAATTAAGTTCAGATCCATGTTCGTAAAGTGAAGACGCTTCAAATGAAGTGAGAATGCCTAGTTTATATTTCCTACAAAACGGTACAGACGTTTCTTGTATATGATACTCTATTAATTTTGTGTTATTTATAAATATGACGATAATATTATATTAAATTCTACCATGGGTAAAATAACTTTAAACGCATCAAATAACAAGTTTCTTTAATTATTGTTTTTACAAAATGAAACTGGTTTTTCTGTGACCTATTATCACCCTGTTTTTGCAATAAACATAAAAATTTAATGAGCAAGGTTAATATTGAGTTATAAATTAACCAATAAATTTAAACTGAGTAGTGTCAAAGAAATGTCAAATTGTTATCAAACATCCTTTGAAATTTTCTGAGATTTATGTATTTGTAATTTATGAAACATGTTTACAATGCTGGTTAATTACTTGAAATAATATTTGATATTGGTTTGGTAATCTTCCGGAACATTCATTTTGTCAAAATAATTTATTTACACATATTTGAACTTCCTGTGATTCATAAAAATTTACATTGATCTCGTTTTACTTTAATTTTGGAAATTATAGGCAATAAAAGTAAGTAATTTCTTATTAGAATTATTCCCAAATTTTATGAAATTAATTATATGAATTTCATTGTCTCTGTATCTCTCCCTACAAAAAATGCTCATAAGAAATTAAATTTACAAAATAAAATACGTTAAAAGAAACGGTTGTTTTCTTTATGATCACATGATTTCCGAACAGCAAATTAACTGTTAAAAATTGTATCGCACTTTGAATTTTCTGGGGTAAGGATCCCTAAAATATTCTTCGAAACTTCCCCAAGATATCGCAGATCGAATATGATTATAGAAAAACTCTCATTCAAACTACGAATACAATCTTCTAATAAACTCGGTTTTAATAATTTTTGACAAATATCTAATATTCAGAGATCTATCGCAATTGGAGATACTTTTCGTTTAATAGTTTTCGTAATATTCGAAGAAAAAAATGAATGAAACAAATTTTGTCTCGAAAATTTGGTAAAACTCAATTTGTAACAATTTCGACAAAAAATGTCGACTCTATTTGAAAATTCAATATGAAGTGTTTGAGATATTACTTGAAATCTTCCCACCCAATCGTAGATTTCAGGTGTATCATAAAAGCAATGGTTTTTCAGGTGTATAAAAGAATAAAATTTCATTCTAATTGATAAAATTATTTCCCAAATTCTATAATATATTGTCAATCTAAATATACAGGAATATTTAAATTTGTTAAATTATAAAAAAGGAAAAACAATTTTTTTTTCTGTATTCAAGTATTTGCATAACGAAACATCTATAATAACAGATAAATTTGTTTTTGATAAAATTTCTGTACAACAAAATTCGATACAGCCATGGAAAGATTTATTCCAAAAACTCTCCGTCTAAAAATCGTCATGATAGTAACTACGGCAATCTAGGCCCGTTAAAAAATATCAGCTATCTTATTTTACGAGGGTGGTCTGTAAAGTTTCCATTGTGATACTCGTCAGTAAAAGCTAGTAAATGTAGTTTTGCATCTTTTGTTAGTTACTCCCCAAAATTTCAGCTATATTGGATGCGTAGTTGTCATGTGACAGTCATTTGAGTGAGTCAATGTAAGTGTTTTTGCGAAAATGGAAAAAATTGAGTGTCAAGTTGTCATTCGTTTTTGAAAGGCAATATGCAAATCAAAAATGGCTCTAAATATATGAATAGGGACGTGGTCGTGAGAGCTTAGGAAGCGATGGTATTCGGGACGTAACTACTGATGAAAACATCGCTTGTATCTTTGTTAGGTCGGAAACTTTTCAGACCACCCTCGTAAATTAGTTTAACAAAATACATATTCATTTTTTTACTAACTATCGTTTAATTGAATAGTTAAAATTCTCAAATAACCAATTATTAATTTTACAACCAGTCAATAACTGTTACGTAATAAATATTGCTTGTAAAAAAAAATCAAGGTTGTTATCAAAAACTGTATTCCCAACAAACACAAATTTGTTTCAATTATGATAATTACTGTAAATATAGTCAAAAATAGTTGTATAAAATTGTTAACATTACCATACTAGTCATTAATTTTGAATAGGATACATGCTTTAGTAGATTCTATGTTTTAATATATAATACAAAATTGAAAATTTATATTTAAATACCAAATTTGATAAAGTGATGTTAAGAGGAAAGGTGTAGCCGCATGCATGCCGCTTTACCGAAAGAATTATCTGTACTAAATAATACATTTTAGGGGTTCAAGGTGACATCCGAGAACGGCTATCTTCTGAGCTATCTTCTGGTCACTTTATCTAGTTATGGACTATAATATTTTCTCGTTACGTACTTTAATGGGAGGGGATATTTCCGTAGTAGACTTTGAATTTTATAAAGTGTACATTTTTTATCATTTTACAAATTTTTTGTCATTTTTGAAATGTTTATTACATATTTATCATATTTAATTTAGGAAAATTGGCATTTTTTAAAACAAGAATAATTTTTAAACGGGACATTGAAATATTCCTTTTTATTGACAAATTTTATAAATTGTTTTCTGATTATCTACTATTTATTCTTACAAATGAATTTATGAGATATCGGGTTATAAATATAATTTTCAACCAGTCGTCAAACATCATAATTACATTGTGTAACAATTAATTTTGAAATAAAATTATGGTCATTAATTAATGGAATATCCAGTTTAAGTGTGAATTTTTAAGCTTAATTTATTTACTGAACATATCATCAATAATTACTAACAAATGTTTGCTTTGGATATATAATTTATAGTGGAGAACTGCATATTTCAATTTAAAACTCAACAAATTTATAGAATATATTATACGAGCTAAAGGTAGATAGACTTGGCCTCTAATCTATGGCTTTATTATTTATTGTTTTATGTCTTTACAAATAACGTTAACTAACTCTTTATTCCATTTGAACTATTTTTATATTTAATGATTTCAAACTTTGAATTAAGTACTTTATAAGAAGAATAAATAATGGAAAAATATTTTGTTTGGAATGCTTTTGTACATTTCCAGTTACTTTAGCCCATTTATTTATCTATGATTTGCAAAGCTCGCAATATACTATCGGTATTTAACAAACTTAAATAATAGAATAATAATTATAATAAGTTAACGTTAATTAATTTTTTTCCATCCTCAAAATAGAATGAACAAACCGAATCACAAAAAAAAAAATCACAAATTACTTTGTTTTTCCTAAATTCCCGGATAATTTTGGTCCAGGTACAAAAAAATTTTAATTGAAAAACATATGATGTTAATGTTAATTTGTCTTAGTCAACACAAAGACATCACCGCTATTTAAACTTAATAAAATAATAATGTTGTTGTTTATATAAAAGCTGTCTATGAAGCAAAAATACCGAAAAATATTATTTTGAACAAAATAAATAATACTTTTACTCTTTTTTCATTGTTTAACATAGTTAAATTTTAGTCAATATACTAAATGTTTTAAAAAGTTGTTAGGTAAATGTGAAGATAGCAAATTATGAATATAAACTTGCCTATTTGTAGAATATTGGTAAAACTTTACAAAATATAATGAAAAAATTATTCAAATCATCATTACTAATGCAGTTGGTTAAAAAAATTATGCTTTGTTCAGGACAAACAGCCTTTGCTATCCGTCAGATTTATTATTAAAAACGTTTAAAGAAAAGTAACGTCATTGGGTTAAATGTCTTCATTTTCAATATCAAAAGTCAATGAGCAATTCTTTAAATATCATTGATAAATATTATTATTATCTTACATTAATTATAGAAATTATTATCTTATAATTAGTAAAAAAAGTTAACATTATTATTACGTCACACGTTGATAATATTTTTAGAGTAAAATCCCCGGATAGCTTGATCGTATTTCCTCAAAAATAAAATGTGTGGGAGAAGTTAGTGCTAATGTATACTTTCACAGCATACTTGCAATCTTGTACCGACGGTACATGGTGCTAAATGTAGGAAAAAACTCTAATCACGTCTTCTCTTATAGCCTCTAGGCTGATTTTTATGTATGAGCCAAAGAATATTTTAAAAATTCGTAATCCATACTGCTAGGCACTTTCTGTTGTCGGTAACGTTTGCTTGAATCCTACATATATTCTTAGTCTTGATTTTTATGTATGATACTTAGGGCATTATTTTAATACTGTCTATGTGCAGTCAAACCAATCTATGGGGCCAATCATCCCCACAGGAGTATTTTAAGTGACGTTATGAATACAAGTGTATTTGTAAAATTTAGATTGTATTATAATATAGATTTATTAATAACTTAACATGTTTCTACAGAGATGTTTGGTTCACTCGATTTGTCTAGTGGATCATGGATGGTATTAATATAGTCACAAATTTAGACTTGAGAATATAAGTAGAATTTCTTTTTTTCGGAATTCTTTAAGCGTCTGGCAAAGGTTATCTCCGACAGGAAGTGTCTGGTAGTGTGGATACAAAAATTTTAAAATATTCTTTGGATCATACATAAAAATCAACCCTGAGACTGTTAGAAAAGTGAGTTGGGGTTTTATCTACCATAAGCACCATGTACCTGTAAGTTGTCTGTTAGCACAAGATTTCAGTTATGCAAACAGTGAAAATATATTTTCACATTTTATTTGTGGGAATAAGTAAAGTCTGATGGCCTTAGGATCTTGTACCATTTATTAATATATTATTTATAAGTTAATCATGGAAACTCGAAAATTATTTTAAGATTGCACGTTTTTATTTTTTTTAGTTTTAAAATAAATATATTTATGAAGAATATTTTATAGTTTTTCACACACTCTTGTTTATTACATATAGTTTTAAAAATCATTATAAAATGGATAATTTTTTTTTTAAAACACCAATTTGGTTTAGAGTTTTTACATTTTTATATTGACTCTACTATAATGATCATTTATTGTGGTGAGTGTCATTTAAATTGGTTTTTCCACATACTTGTCCAAACATATTACATAAATAATTTATAAAAATAGTAGCCTTTTTGGAAACTTTGTTGATTTACTTGGAATCAAATGGAAATTGGATTTATTAGTGTCAAGCTGTACCTTGAAACGAAATTGGGAAAATTACTCCATCCATTTATTAGTTTCAAGCTCCAAATTTCTAACTAAATTCAAGTAAAATGCCACCGAGACGAAAAACTATAACGTTTAACCTAATAATTGACTATTTAATCAAGTTTTTGTACCCTATTTTATTGTAGTAACAAATAAAAGAATATAAAACTCAAACATAAATGATGTTGAATATTGCCAACAAAATCCAGTTTAAGGCTTTATAAAATTACATAAACATAACGGACATTAAAAAAAAAACTTAAAAAGTAAAAAAAAAAATTTAATTAAATATGTCTATAAATAATTTCCTTAGACCACCCGCTGACGTAACGTAATTTCCGATCTTCCAAAGTTAAGCAACAACAAACATAGTCAGAACGTGGATAGGTGAACATCTAGGATTGCTATGTAATGTTGATATATAGATTGAATATATACCCATTGTAGTCACTGTATAACTTTAATAGCTAAAAAAGTTGAAAAGTGGCTTAAAAAAAATAATAAAAATAATTTCCTTGTGATTAATTACCTTTCAAAGCCAACTAACCAATTTCTAAGCTAGGAATATTATTAGCACCGACTTGAAGGTACTTGGTCACAAGGAAATTATAATTTTGTTTACTTTTTAGTGATATTACTAAAAAGTCTTATCGTTAGTCTGAGCTCTGAATTAATAAAAAATGAATACAGGTGATTTGATAAATTCTTCCGTTTTTGAAGTCATATTGATATTCTTACTATTAATATAATTAATATATTCGTCACAGTGTTATTTAAAAAAATGTATTCACAAAAAAAAAGTTTATTTATATAATTTACTATTACTACATAAGTCCTGGACTTTAAATTTCTGAAGTCATTTGAAATCTGTAAATATCTAAAAAGATATGTTTATTTAATTGTATATTAGTTTTAAGAGAATTTCCTTGTCGATATTCAATATTATTTATAAAAATCAAAAATGTTTAAAAGTTTATTTAATTGTATATTAATTTTAAGAGAATTTCCTTGTTGATATTCAATATTATTTATAATAAAAATTTTTATAAAATATAAAAAAATAATTATTATTTATTATTCAACATTTAATAGCGACAACAATTGACTGTGGAATTTCCGAAATTTGTTGATTTGAAATACTTTTGGGCGAATATTTATATTATAGAAAAAAAATATAAAAAATATCAATAGAGTACAATTTAATGGCTCATGCAAAAAGTCAAGTATATTTTATCTTGGAATTGACATTTTGGTTTATAAACAAATATCATATAACAATGCAGTTGGTTGAATGACCTCATGATTAAAAAACAATAATCGTCTGGAGTCTAGTTTGCAGGTTTATCATATTTGTATATTCTACAACTGCTTTTTGCTTTACGTCTTCTTTCTTTAAAACATGTATACTTTTTTCAATTTGTTTACCTATTCTTATGCACAAATATTTTAATCACAATAGACACATCAAAATAAACATTTATGATTTAAAAAAAAAATAATAATAAAAATTTAAATTAAATATTGATGTATATTTCAAAATTATTGCTCATAAAGACATAGTTGCCGACATAAGTAGGCATTTCATTTACAATGCTTTTTTCCTAATTACTCCCGATATATAAAATTACAAAAATCATAAACAATTTAGTAAAATAAAAAAAAAGAAATATCTCAAAAAAGTTTTTCTTAGAATGTTTCATATAACCGCGAAAAAAATATCTTTTGGATGATATACAATCACTAGATATTTATTTAGCCCCCCCCGTCTCTAATGACATCCTGGGACTTTGAGCGTGAGTTGTTTAGCGTCCCATTAAATAGAAAATATCGATTTCGGCTCAAATTACAAGTTAGGAATGCTTTTTTAATCTCTGTATTGTTTACTTTCACAATTGCTGTACATCAATTGTGAAAGACATACGAACGATAATATTTAACGTCTCAACACAATCAAGCTAAAAAGTTTACTTAAATTTTTCGTAAAAATTACCACCACCAAAATGTGGTTCAATTTTAGTGCTGTTTAGTGTAGTTCGGTTGTTATGAAGTTTGTATTAAATTTTTTGTTTACAAACACAAAGTATTTGGAAAAGTTTGTTTTTAAACTGATGGTTTCAATAATACTTATTTTGTACACATGTTTGTTCAATTTATCAATTAATTCATTTAAATACTTCAAACACATAATAACTTTTTTTGATATAAAAAATAGATAATATTTTTTACACCATTAAATTTAATGGAATTAAAATGAACTGACTAGTCCATGCCATAGGAACACGTCTCATCGAACATATCCAAAATAAGTTGTTGAAGTGGAAAGGAAACACATGAATAAGTTATTTACAACTCGCTTAGATTTATAACATAATTTTTTACGAATTTTAAAATCATTCGCTTCAAGCTGGAAGCAAGCGCCGTAGATAATCGCTGAACGCCGTATACATTTTTATCTTGTGCATATGACATCTAAAAATTTACTTATTATTTATTAAAAATCATATTCTTTATTTGCTCAGTGTTTTAAATGGATTTATGGGGTTGGGTTCTAGTCAGAATTTTAAAAAAATCAAAAACGTTTTCTGCATTTCTTGAAGTATGATTTCTTGAAATTATTCCCTGGAAAGGGCAATGGGTTTTTAAAATATTGAAGGATATTATTGAAGGGGGCTGCCTACAATGCGCCTTGGTTTAAAGCAACGTAATACCGCACTTTGACTAAAATTTTAAACGCGTTATTCTCGAAACTTTTTTTTCAAAATCGGTGACTACTATAGTTTAAAAGCTTATTCAACTTTGTTAGCATAAGAAATTTATTCTTGATCAAAGGATTTTAATTTTTATTCAAAAATGTTATGGTTTCTTGCTTGAATATCAGCGAAATAAACTTTCAAAAGCCGTTTAAATATTCCCAAATTGATACAAATACAAATAAATCAAAAAAATCTAAATATAAACAAAATTTGGAATGATTTATTTTTAAGTCCGCCTAATTGTATATTTTGTCCGCCTAATTGTACATTCTTTACTGTATGAATTATTTACAAAAATACAGAGTCACACTCACAAACTATGTGCCGATTTGCACCCGAACTAATAGTTTTTTTTCTTACGCTCGTTTGAATTATTAATATGGTAAATAAGCAGGGAAAAACGTTAAAATGTGGAAAAGTGATGGAACAGCTCCGATTTTAAAGATTCTTATTTATACGTGTTGCTTAAACCTTTTGGAAAATTCGTCACCACTATTTGTTCACTATATGAGAATTGAGAAAATTAGAGGAGTTTTTCCACTCCAAATAGTAAAAGTGTATAAAATAAATTATAAAATTGGGAGTTATTAGGGTCGCTGATCAAGATTCCGAGGTCAAAAAGCAACTGAGGATGATTTCAACTACATTTAAATGCCCTAGAAATGTCAGAGGTAAAACATATTTTAAATTAAAAATTTTACCTAGGACATCACCTCTCTCTAAAATTGCGCCTCAGAAATCGCCTCTCAAGTGTTTTAGGGGTGGCAGATCTTGAATCTGAGGTCAAAAAGCAACTCAGGGTTATTTCATCCCCAGTAAAATCACCTGTTGAAGTGAAGTCAAAATTTGTGTATCCCTGTCACTTAAGAGAGTTAATTTATAGCAGTTGAAACAAACTTTAGTTGCTTTATAACCTCAAATTCGTGATCAGCGACTCCGAAAACCCCCAAGAGACGATTTACGAGGTATAGTTTAGAATTAGAAAATTTTTTTTAATGTCTGTTACTTCTGAGTGATTGAGATTGAAACAATCCTCGGATGCTTTCAGAGGCTCTCAGAGGCCCAAGACGAATTTTGAATTTTAAAATAATTTTTTTATTCCCGTCACTTCTGGGGGATTTTCAGAAAACCCCCGAGAGACGATTTCCGAAGGGGTTTTAATGAGATCGAAACTATCCTCTGCTACTTTTTGAACTCAAAAAATGATATTCGTGGTGAAATTTGTAATTGTTTTAATTTTTTCTTCCTTTTACTATTTAGTGTGGAATATTACCCTAATTTTCTCAATTTTCATACCGAGGCAAAGGTTAGCGGTGATGAATGTTACTGAAGATCTAAAGAACACGTATTAACAAGAATTTTTAAAATCGGAGCTGTTCCACCACTTTTAACATATTCTCCGGCTTATTATAGGAGGTACTAAATAAGCATATCGATCACTATATAATAAATAATATAAATTATTGACCGAACGAAGTGAGGTCTATAAAACTTGACGATTTTATATGTAGGATTATGTATGCATGTATCTATATCTAAGGAGTCCCCATAAGTGAAGTCTACTGCTCAAGCTACTAGTTTTATTAATACTACGTGCTAGTATTCTGGTTTTTCCATTTACGTCGTTTAACGCATGATTCAAATTTTTGTATGTTTGCTAATTTTACATAATAACTTATCATCTTTGTATATGGGAAGTTGGATTATACAAATTTTTAACAATTATTAGCTGTAGAAAAGATAGCAGACGATCCGAATAACGTGTTTAACAGAAGACGGAAACAATTTAAATGACTGATTCGTACCAGGTAATTCAGAATTCCATGAATTGCAAGGTGCCAGGCGGGTTTGTCATCATTCCGTTAATTAAAATTTAAAAACATATATAAATAAAACAAAATTCAAAATAAAAAATTAATTTTATTTCTCAAGCTTCAATTTTAATATGATATTTAATTTACAAAATGTTTTATTGTGAATTTGAATTGATAGTTCGTTCTTACTGATTTTTTCGGTATGGAAATAAAAAAAATGGAAATTTATCTGAAAATATGAATGTAAAGAAACTTTTAAACACTTTTCTGTAAAAATTTGCATTATAATAATAACTTAAGATTAATAATATTAAATTTATTTGATTTAAGACTTTCCAATCTTAAACAAAGAAGTATTACACTAATTATCAAAAACAAAAAAATTAACTATAAATAGGAAAGAGCAAAAATAATATCAGAAATCAAATATCATAGAAAAAAAAATAAAAGTAAAAAAAAATACATTCTAAAGGGTAATTACAATAATTGATATTATTTTAAATTATAAAATTTAAATGCTATTCATTTAAAACGAAATATCTGATCGAAACAAAATTGATCTAAGATAATAGAAAACCTTTTTTTATGTGGGAAATATTTTTCCAGTGTATAGCAAATCACATACATCTAAAATATTGGAATGTAATTTCGTCAAGAAACTTTCACGTTTAAATTCATATACAGAGCAGTGAAAAAACAAATAAGTAACATTTTCGGATTCGCTACAGTTGCAGAGAGTGCTCATGTCTGTTCAATCAGTTACATAACTGGTTTTGCTGATTACGATTCGTAGATGTTTGAGGTATATATTCGTGGTTGTTTGAGTTACGAAGTTGTGCGAATGGAAAACAAAGGATAATTGAAAGTCAAATATTTATCATTCATTCCTTGCTATCAGATCTTTGTAAAAAGAGTTGTTAGTTCATAAGGCAATTCTTTCTAGATGTTTTTGAACATAAAAAGTTTGAAACTTGTCAATAATGGTACTTAAACTAATTCGCGGCATTTTATCATTGTTTTAACTGTGAAGTCCAGTTTAGTTTTATTGGAATAGATTCGGCAGTATTGACCAGATCAGGAAGTCTGCTATAACAAAGTTTCGGATATCATTAATTTTTATTTTTTTGTCTTCAACATTTTTCCAAAAACTTATATGCAATTTTATTGTCTATTCTACATAGAAAATTCGAAAATTTATTTAATGTTTTGGACTATAGATTATATTATTGGAAGTTAAATAGAAAGTTTTGGAAAAGAAAAAAAAATTCTATGGCAACGATGCACTGTATATATAGGAGGTATATATATAGAGGAAAACCCGGCTAGATTTAGTGAGGAAACGTTTACGTTACTATATATATTCTATATTATAGCTTTCATAAATAAATAAGCTATAAAATTAGATTTGGCAAACAAAATAATTTATTAAAAACTCATTAGTAGTTCAAAAATACGCTCTCAAACAAAGTAACTCATCTGTAGAATAAACATAGTCGCAATAAACATTTTTTTTTTTGACAATCCATTGGCGATACTTTTGTTTAGGTATAATTGTATGTGATAAAGAAAATTTTCATCCGGTAAACAGTTGGACGAAAGGTATCTTTAATACGTATCCTCTACTATTATAACATAAATTATTTAACAAATGCATTCATCTAAATATATTCATTTTACCAATATGCAAAACAAAAATAATAACATAGCAAAAACATAAACAAAATTAATTAATAATTAGTATCACACATGTTTTTATTTATTAATTTAAATTCAAAACATAAATGGAAACAGTTTTTTATTATGATTTATGAAGATATTTAATTGCCTTTTAATTGAAAATAGTATCTAATTTCTGGAATAATCATTAATTTTTAAACGCCATGGTGTCATCGTTCTACTCGACTTTTTAGTCAACTGACCTCCGGTATTCCCCACAAATAGGATAGCATATCAGCTCTCAAATTAAATGCTTATGAAAAATGTATTAAGCCATAGATGTATAGAATTTCTCGGGTAATTTTATAGAAATATTAACAGTATATTCAAACAAATAAAATTTTAATATTAATTTGGAAACTTGTGGTATCAGATAAATATAGATACACAATAATTTTATATAATCTTATTAGTTATTAATTTAAAAATATAAATGAGAAAATCTATGAAGAGTATAAAAGTAATGATTATTAGTTTTAAAAACATTTCATTTAAGAATCGACCCACAAATCGAAGTTTTAATCAAGTATTTGTTTCTTTTATCAGATAACTTATGGAATTTAAACCTTTAAGCAAAACGTATTTTAGCATAGCTTGATTTTTGGCACCAGTATGCAATTTTTTCTTTGGCGCCGACGGAGTTTCATTAAACCACCTATTTGTCCTGAATCGCAAACATATATATCCTGTGCTACCACAAACCAATCGTTAATTAATCGTTTCATAAAATGATCAACAAAAAATTATAAAATACATTTTTATTATAATTTCTCCATTGTGGTCGTTATTTTATTATACAGAAAATGTAGCGAATAGTTCCCTCGACACCCCTCGCTCGTTTTTCTCGAGTGTTTTATAGTCTCAATTATAAGAAATCACTTTTAATTTAGGTCACAGTTACGGTAATTTTTTATCAATATCGTAACCGTGAGGTAACTTTTTAAAAATCCCGATAATTTCTAATTACGTGAAACATGTTTTATTAAAAATTTAAAATATGAAGAATTAAAATATGGTTTTAAAATATGCATTCGCACATACGAAAATAATACTCTCTTTAGGGAGCGTAATTAACGTACTAAAACGAAATATAATATAGTTCAAAAAGACGTGTCTCGTATGCTACTTTATGATGAATGACTGTAATTAGTTTTAATCCTTTAAGCTTTCGATATTCACATTATTGAAAATTGCGTGTTTGAGTAACACATGTAAAAAAAACCACATCGAAAACACGTTTTTCGAAATTTACCTAAACAACTTTTAAGATTACAAAACGAAAGTTTGAAGAAACACTTTTTTACGTTAACTTAACTAATTTTTTCATCGCTAATTCCTTAAACATCTATATTATTTGATTTTTTTCTCGAATTCTGATTGAGCAATAAAATATACAGCAAACAATTTTCCTTTAATTTATCTAAAAAACTGTTGAAGTACAAAAAAAATTTATCAACCTCAAAAAGTACCACTCTTACGTAGAAGGCAGATATTTTGTCAGAAACTTTAAGTACAGTGGAAAATTTTCGGAATAAACCAATTTATCTATTTTGCGTAGTTCTAGCATAGCGCATTTAAATATCCATTTAATTAGAAGCATATTAAGACTTGAAGATAGACTTTTTAATTAATCATAGGTATGTATATTGGTTCAATTATTGTAGTTAAATTATTAAAATTTTAACAAATTTACCTACTTGTTGCACATATAAATTTTTATAAATATTGTAGGATTAATTTACCTTTCTTCTAATCGCAACGCTACGTAAATTATCATAATAAACTGATCATATTAAAAGTCCAAAATTCCCATAAAAATTTTCAAACAAACAATTAATTTTGTTTTTAATTAATTAAGTAGCGTCTGTCTGTCTAATTTTAGTTTGATTTAATTCTAAAACAATAGTCCTAATTTAAGATTTTTTTTTATTATATGTAAATATAAGTATATAAACTATTGTAAATATCTTATCTTATATCTTTAAATGAGCAATTCTTGTATATATATATATCTATTTATATATTTATTTATATATATATATATATATATATATATATATATATATATATATATATATATATATATATATAATTGGAATCTCGGCATCGGCTCCAACGATTTCCATGAAATTCACTATATAGGGGGTTTCGGGGGCGATAAATCGATCTAGCTAGGAATCATTTTTAGAAAATGTCATTTTATTCGTGTTTTATCGATAATTTTTTATAATGCAATGATATATTTGTTTAATATTTATAGCCATATAGTAATTGGAGTGGCTAAGTGGTAGCGTGCGAGGCTTTTATAGAGATCCCGCGTTCGAATACCGGCTCGACCGACGAGTAAAATTAATTTTTTTTTACATTTTAAACCCAACCCAACAAAACAACACAATAAAGTGAATAATATTTTTCAAATAAGATTTTGTTATTATAATTGTATAATTTTTTATAATGTAATGATATATTTGTTTAAAATTTAAAGTCATTGGAGTGACGTAATATAATTTCCAAAAAACACAATTTATAAAAAAAAAAATAAAAATACCGAGCAAAGCTCGGTCATCCAGGTACTAACTATATAAACTATTGTAATAAATCCAAGTCATTTTCAAACAACTTGATTTACCGAAAATGTAAATTAGAATGGAGGCATTTGAAGAATTTTCTTATACAAAGTTCAATGAAAAAATAAACTTTTCAATGTACGTGAAATATTTTTCTAAAAATATTTTCATTTAAGCTAAATATTATACTGTTGAAAATGTTTTATCGCAATGGAATGAACATAATAGTATAAAATACGAACAAACTAACATAGATTTTTATATATGAGATAAATATTTCTGCTTGAAATAAGACCAATGAAATAAAATACGCAGAGTTTTAAAATAAATAGCTGTTTAAACATTTTTATATACATTTTAATGATGAATAAATCCATAATTAATAATTATGATAATTATGAAATCATTAATTTTTACTTCACTAACTGTAAAAAATGAACCAACAGAATAACTTACAAAACTTATACGAAATGCTTAAATGGATTAGAAATTAATGAAAATAAACCGAGATTCATGATTATGTATAAATCAGAAAAGAGGAGAAAAATACAATACTTAAAAATTTGTGATAAACAATTTAGTATATTTTCTTGTATTGGTAACGAAATAAACAATAGGTATAACATTCATGATTGTATTAACAAACAAGTTCAGAACGAAAACAATGCAGTATTTATTTCCGAATATTAAATTACTTAAAAGCGCAAATTAGTTTCAAACAACTTTAAAATACTTATTTATAAAACTCTCATTAGACTTCTCTCATCTTCTTCTTCATAATAAATAGAGAAGGAAATACAATCAGGAAAGAGAAAAACTAATAAAAGGGAAAGATATCTTACGATTTATAGGATACGTCTAAAGAACGAGGGGAAAGACCAAGGTTGGCTGGATCAAGTCATGGAAGATCTTAAAATAATGAGAATAATAAATTGGAAAAAGAAATCCGTCAGGAAAGCAACGTGGACCTGTTGTAGTCAAGGGCTACCAAAGACTCTAGTGCTAGCAAAGAACTGTAAGAGAAAACCAAAGACTATTTTATTTATTGTAATTTTTCCACCAAATTTTAAATGCGTATGTATAGCATTTTTGGATTCTAGTTACCATGTTCTTAATATTTTATTGCCATCAAAATTACATTTCAAATTATGACAGGGAAATGTTTCCCTGTCACATCTATTTTTCATTATCTACATTTAGTAATTCATTATAAATATATCTTGTTATTCTCTTTTCTTCTATTCCTAATTATTATATAGATTTGAAATTTGAAATGTACTTTGATGACAATAATGGTATTATGAACATGGTAATTAGAATTCAAAATGCTATGAAATACGTAATTCAAATTTGGTGGAACAAATACAGTAAATAAAAAAGTATTCGGTCTTGTCTTACAGTGCTTAGCTTTGTTTTAAAATTAGTTTCTTTTATAGTAATTAAATAAAGAATAAAAACTCTTGTGTAGTTATTTACAAGGTCAAAGTTTTTTTTATCTTATCATTTAAGCAGCAGCTAAAATTAATCATTCCGTTTTTATTATTTTTTAATTTATAAATAAAAATTAATCAATCTATTTGAAGTGTTTAAACATTCAACTTAGCACGTTGATCACAAATACAGAAAATATGGTGATATATACTATAACTTCATTATGCGCTTATCAAATTAGTCCATGCTAATATCTGTTATGAAGCAGAACAATGCACAAACACTACATCTCATTTACGCACTTATTTATAGTCCGAAAGCGGGTGAAAAATTTAGGGTAGGTTCTACGAACAATTTTTAATTTTCTATGAAGTACCTCTAAATAAGATAATCGAGGTCTGGCTGAAAGGTAGCGGTACCCTACCAATTCTTTATTTTTTTTATATGGGAAATTTCCTTATAAAAGAAATATTTTTGAGGTATTTTGAAATTTTGATATCCTTAAGTTAGATATTTAAGGAATTAAAAAACAAAAAGCCAGACCAAACAGTTGGGTCTAAATGTTAACCAGATCATTGCAAAATGGTGCTTTAAACAAATGTAAAACATGTTCTTCAGGCATTTTAGGATTTTGGAACAGTAATGTAGGTACTTAAAGGCAAATAATACAAAGAAATTGTGGCGAATCTAAACAAAGTATAAAAAAATGATTCAAACAAAAATTATTTCTTCATATCTCTCTATTTGTTAAATAATGAATTTTGAATGTACATATTTTGTTTATTTTTAAAGAGTTTTAAAAGACAACTTCAGTTTCATATTTCGTGAAATTTTGATTCTATAACTTTGACATGCAAAACCACGATTGACTAAACTGAATATCATATAAGTTTGTGAAATACCTCCTTCACCTTTATACTACAATATTAATAAATTATAAGGAGAAATTATTTGCTATAATGATAATTACATTATTTTTTTCCTGTTTCCTATAATACTTTATACGTCAAAGCTTCTACGATCCAATTGTGATAAAACAATAGATATCATTATTCTGGGAAATATTACTGTGAAAATAATTTCAAGTGTCAATAACAAATAATATGGTGACTTTTTATGAATACGTGAAGAATTTAAGTTTTTTATCATGTCAATTCAGTTTTGTAATAAGCTCTTTTATTATTAAATATTGCAACTGCAAATAAAAATTAACGGTATTAATTATTTAGATACTCGACATACGATTGATTACAATGTTTTAAATATATTCATAAATTACCCTAAATATGCAGTCCGTACTATTTTTTAGCAGAAATTGTGACGAAAAAATGTTTAAAACAAAAACAAATTTATTTTCTACTTAAATTTTTCTTCTATCTTTTATGGTTTTAAAGTTGGGTCCTGGATTCATTAGATCCATTGGACCAATTTTGTTCATTAATCTTATTTTTTTGTCTGAAACACGTCTCCAAAATTTCAGCCCGCTATCGCTTTTCGTTTTTGAGTAATCTTGATGAAGGCCGGATATACGGAAATGGACTAATTACTTTATTTGTAAGTTAATGTCATTATCATTTTTTATGCATCTTCTATAAATAATTAATATCGTAACGTTAGTAAAATTGGAATGTTTAATATAAGGAAAATTGTTTACTGTAAATTTTATAATTATAGCTCGATCTACTGTTACTGTTTGATGGAATAAGGCTTAGAGTAAACACTTTTGCACGCTAGGAATTTTTTCGAAAACTGTTTCGTTTTCGTGATATAAGCGATTTAAGATCGCAAATAGGTAAACCATGTTATTTTTAAATATGATATAACCGACTTCTATTGAAATTTTTTGTATTCTTTCTATGGAAATATTTATAAAGAGCTATATTTTTATACAGTATATTTCATTTTCTGGCAAACTTTTTCTTCCTTAAATAATTTCGATTTTTTGGTTACCAATTTTCTAACTCAAATAGCATATTTTTTCGGTTCCTGCTATATCAGTTTAATGAAATAAATTATTCTATTCTCAAAAGCGTGATTGAGCTTAAATTAAACTTGTGTAATAAAGCACTATTATCGAGTATAAATTAAATAGTATCATACCACGTATGTGTAATTGCTTGAAATTTATAAAGTTGTCCGTCGACGTCAGGTTTCAAATTACAAGTTGAAAATTGCATTTAAAACAACTTATTGGAAGACTGATAGACATTCTTATAATTTAAACGCCTATTTAGGAGGGATCTTTACAGTGATGAACATGGCAATTATTTTGGTCGCTTAAACAAATAAATTAACTAGCATATAATTTTTATTTTCACGTACTAGATCTTAAATCCGTGTAAGCGAGAAAATATGAATTATGAACGAATTTACTTTTTTTCAATTGGAAGGTATACCAAAGATTCTCTCTATAACAAAAAAAACGATAAATTATTACATAGCGAACTCTTAATTTTACATGATAACGTTTTCGGTAATTAATGCATGCTCATCTTAATTAGATTTCAAATGTAAAATAAATAAGCTATCATAAAGATTTTTGAGAGAGCTCATAGCAAATCTTTCGTCTGTGTTTGTAGTATAATAAAATTAATATTAATAGTTGCAATGTTTTGGTACGTTTTTTTTTTTTGGTAAAATTTCTGAAGGGGCTAAATTGAAAGGTTAAAATTTCATTTCTTACATTACTCAAATTGGATTATCAACATATTATATTAAAATACGTTCCTAAAAACCATGTATCATTCTGAAAATATTAATTACAATTCATTGAATATAGGCTATTATTCATTTTTAATATCTAAATATTAGTCAAATATGGTGAAACAAACACAAGCGTCAGTTTAATATACGTCATCTTAGAAGCGTCATCGCACGACATTATTGACACGATAAAAGTAAATAATATGAATCATTTATATCTGTTTTTACCTCTATACGCAGAATATCACAATAGTAGTAAAGAGATGCTGTTTTGGAGATCTAGATCTGTCATAATACGAATTAGTTCCTATGTCCATAAGCAAATTATATCATTTCAATCTAAAAATTTGTATATGGCTTGATTACGATTAGTATAACAACTGTATTCCTTTACAAAAATTTTGAAAATTGAGCCGTTTTTTTCGAAGTCTGTAAAACCTTTTATTATTCACAAGTTTAAAATTAATGGATATTGGATTTTTCTGCATTTGTTATTAAATGATCTACATATAATAACAACAAACAAAAAGAAATGTCCGTCCATTTTCGGTTCATGGGACTCAAAACGGATAACCCATTTTTTAGAATTTTCGTATAGGAAAAAATTTGTAACTCAAATCATAATTAAGTCATATACAAATTTTTAAATGGGTGTTTATAAATAATATGATAGTTTTATGGTGTTTTCATTTATTTTGATTCCAGGCCAGACTCGATTCCTGTACTTGAGTAAGGAAGAATCGATTTTGTACTCGCTGACTCGATTATTTTCATAAGAATCGCAAAGAAATTTTAGTCTCAGAAATTCAGTCTCTATTATTTTATTCTGTCACTAACTTTTCAGACAATCTATTTAATCGGAATTTCTATAAAAATTTGACGAGAAGATTTTACGTAACGTCTATTTTTTATTTATCACCTACATAGAGGCTTTGTGAAGATTTCATATTTTTCTTAATGTTTTTCAATTTGATAAGGTTGAATTCAATTGACCAATTTATGATTTATGTTTTGAACTTCAACATCAATGTTTTTACAAAACAATTAAATCATTGAATTATCTATAATAAATTTTATAAAAATACATTTTTACTTGTACTTTAATAAAATATTTCAAATAAGTAATTAATAATTAATTAATACCATTCACATGCATTCTATAATTAAAGTCATATGTGGTGTCATCAAGTAACAGTTGCCTGAAGCGCAATAATTTTCTTAGCATAATGAAGAATATAAAATCATGTAATTGTGCTTGCATCACTCAAACAACATTATATATGCGGGCTATTTTTCGCGATGCATTATTTCGGGATGAATTTCCGGAGTGGGGTCTATCACAGAAA
This sequence comes from Chrysopa pallens, assembly GCA_020423425.1. Classification (NCBI taxonomy): domain Eukaryota; kingdom Metazoa; phylum Arthropoda; class Insecta; order Neuroptera; family Chrysopidae; genus Chrysopa; species Chrysopa pallens. Next base: position 83,017,705 of record CM035592.1, on the reverse strand, counting down.
TACTTGTTTAATTTGTTTAATTTATTGAAAATTTTTAGGTAATTGATACAATCCCTTAGAAAACCTTTGAATAACAGATCTCAAACATATTAATAATTTAAATTAAATCATATGGCTATTAAAAAATTGAATATATAAAAAAGAAATTTTTATCTTACATCAGGTAAATTTTGAAACAATAATGCCCCGTGTAATTTTTTAATCTCTAGTGATTAATTAATTATCTATACTTGTGGTTTTTAACATGGGTTATTCCAAAACTAATTACGCAATATAAATTATCAAATAATATACTTTTAGAATCAGGTGATCTTTTACAAAATATAACTCAATAATTATGGCTTTATAAAACCCTACTAATGAACAGTTGGGCATGTTTTGGTCAAAGAATTTGTTGAGGAAATAGGAAAATATAGTTTTTGTGTAAAAGCTATGTACAGCAAATTTTAAACAACAAAATATGAAACTTAATACCGTAATAAATATCGAAAATTAATTTAAAATTCGGAAACTAAAAAACCTTTAAGCTCCTAAAGATTATTTTACACCTGTTTCCTGCAAAACAAACTTAAAACTATTACCCGTCATGGAGAGAGAATATTTCAAAAATAACTTATTTTACTACATCAAAAATATGGGACTTAAAACTTAACGTTACATGAGAATATTGAAATTTAACATAAAAGTAAGACAAATCTGAGAACCGCAATTTTCTTCCTACATAGGCCTGATTTTATAGTATTCTAAACGTTATTAGGAACTTTTAGTTTTTGAAGTATCATCCTCGAAGCTTTAAACTATCTATTTACTTATTTGAAAGGAATTTTTAAGGAAAAAATAAAATAGCTTGCATCCATAATTGAAGATATGAAGTGCAGTTCTCCTAAAACTTAAAATATGAAAGTTAGGAATTATTAATCTACAGTGAGTATATGTAAAATCTTATAAATTATGTTTAATAAATTTAATATTAAAATGTTTACTTGAAATAATCAAATTCTTAATTTATTAAATGAATCATATAAGTCTATAGTATAGATAATACAGCGTATTTTATTTTCAGTATCATTATTAAATTATTTTGATCAATGATCACAAATGTCAATTTATATACTCATTTACATAATCCATTGTAATAATACTAAATCGTTTGATAATATTAAATCGCTTTACAAACACCAAGTATCTAAACATCAACTATTCTTCGGCTTCCCTCTGTCATTCAACTGCTCACAGTTTTCACCTTACAAATTCCTGTCTACTCTTTACACTAACTTTTTTTTTTGTTATAGCGAAGGAAATTCTTTTACGAATCTCTGGCTTAGATGTTTTGCCTGGTATGTCGGACTCAAACATTAACTTAAGGGTGCTAATACCGACTAAAACCTCCGCTATCCTCTGAATTCTGATCCCGCACAGTATCCGCCGTTAGGCATTACTTCGTGGGGGGGAGGATATAGCTACTGCTCTTTCTTCTGGTAGCTAAGGTGTTATTTTACCTTTCTTCTAGTTGTTGTCATTTGCCCTTTTTCTTTCGATGGAACGCAAGTCTATAAGGACTTCTGTTGCAAATATATATACACTAACTTGCTTTCCATTATTTGTGCGTTTCTGCCTGTGCGTGTGTGTGTGTGATATTGTATCGAACACTTTATCCAAAATTAATCATATTTGGTATTCTGTCTTCATATTACCTCTAGAGACGCCGCAAAGCTTTTGTTAAAATCGAACGACCTGGTGTCCACCACTTTTTTTCTAGTGATTTTCAAGTTATTTACATTTGTCTCGAAAATAGCTCAACGATTTTCTTTACTTAGTATGTATACAGAACATTTATTTGAAACATTTCTCTGGAAAAATTCAAATAATGGAGAAAATTTAACTAACCGTATTCAGCTTCGTACTTCAATTCATTTTTTTGTATTATTAGTTTGATTTTCGTTTTGTTTTTTTACTCAAGAAAAAAAATATTAAATATTCTTAAAGAATAAAAGAAAAATACCTGCGACGCGTCGAACACATATTTTGAGTTATTTGTGCGCGTAAATTGAAAGAAATGCAATAATGTAAATTAATGTTGCATTAGATGCTCATTTTTTGTTTCAAAGGCTCGTAACGCTACATGGCATGTGGAATAATATGGTGTTTCTAAAGCATAACGTACACAAAATTTAAAACAGCAATGCAAATAATTTAATCATTTTTAAGTTTTGTTTGATATATGAAATAATGAATTTTCAGTGTTTTTATCACCCTAATAGGTAATAATCGTACTTAATTTTTAATTTGATAATAAAATAAAAATTTCGTTTTTTTACTTGAATAGATAGATAATTTATTGTTTTTAAAAATACAATTAGGTTGGTTGATTACAGATTAAATAAATATCATATCAAAGAACAAAAATTATAAATAATAAACGAATTAATATTCAAAGAAATCATCCAATTCAAAGCAATCAATAGAAATCCACAATATCATTTAAATATTGACAAAACACATATATAAAACTCTTGTCGATTGTAATTATCAATCCAAAAATTGAGTAATCATCTTCTACAATAAAATTACTAAAATACTTTTGCCTATTATATTCACATCGTGGACATTCCACGAATATATGTTGAAGATTCTTAGATAATTTTAAACCATTAAATTAGAGCACTCATTACCGAAATTTATTGTGATTGTCTTTGCTTTTCTGTTATTGTGTGTTATTTTTGGCACAAATAAAATTGAAGTCAAAGTAATGTTCTGCCATTCTCTTTTTTCTTTTAAATATAGATTATTGAGATTGTACGAGATCTCTTCCGTCTGTGTAATTCAGTTGAATAAACATGGCTCTCTTATTTCTTGAAAAAGTCATGTTTGTTCTGTAGTGCAGACCCATCCAGTTCTAGTACAAGTCCTTGTTCCTGCACATCTTAAGAAATTATTATCACTTGATTAAACCAATTGTACTTTCTAACGTTTCTTGGAAAAATATATACAACTACGGATTTTTAGGTCAATAAAAAACCATTTTGTAGGTTTTTTAAAGAGCTATAAGATGTAAATTATGTGAAGTGAAGATTTCTTCACTTCAAGCTCTATTTTTTTTAAAACTAAGCACTTTAAATTGGTAAACCTATAGGGCACATTACAAGTAAAAATAAAGTAAATTGTCAAGTGGTAACGTTCATTTTCAATTGAGGTGGTAATTAGGGGATGATTATCACATTATTTTGGTACGCCAAAACCATTTTTTTTTTTTTGTCAAAACTCGCTTAATTTTGATACTAGAAATTTCCATAAAAAACAGTTCAACATTTCAACACTTGCCTATTTAAGCACTTCAGTTATGAGTTTTACCCGAAAAATGCATTGTTTTTTGGATATTTTAATACATATTTTTATAAAATACCATGAGTTATTCATGAAAAACCGTCTGAAAAATTGACGTTTCTACTCTCGAATAAGTAAAATAGTATTGATTTTCATTAAAAATTTTATAGAACAAAAGTTGCTTAGAATTAGTAAATATATCCATTCCTATCCTTCTTGTTAATTTAAATTGTTTCATTCCCGAAAAGGAGTGCTGTCCATTTTTTACGTGTATAGGCTAGACTATATTTTTATAGATGTTTTTATAATCGTATAGACTGTATATTTAGAGTATTTTATGAATTTTAATGGTTAAAAACAGTTCAAACATTGATACTGAATCCTTTGTCGAGTATCTAAACAATTAACTCTGTTAGTTGTTATCCTCACTTGTTCTATAATAATTATTTACTGAAATTTTAAAACAAATAATATTTATTATTTTAGTTAAGGTAGATGGTAGTATAACTAATATAAATATTTTTTATTTTACAATTGGAGTAAATAAGTATCTGTATACTTCAATAAATAATGTTTTTTCGTCTATTTTATCTTTCAAGTGTAGTTCAATAGTATTTCTATTCATGCATTGATTACACTTAGCAAAATTTAATTTTACAAAGAATTTTTATTAATCACTAAACAAATGTAAATTATGTTTTGCAATTTTATGAAATGTTTATTGTCTAATATGAACTACGTAGTTGGCCGTCGAAATCTCAAGTTTTGTTTACAAAATGACACATATAGTAACGTTAACATTTGTAATAATCTTACGATTTTAATTTTAAATTCGTAGAAATTATTACAAGGTTATTAAGTATCTAATCATATTCTTGTGTGTCATTGTATTTGATAAAAGCTTTTAATTACATTGATCTTGTGCCAACTATAATCGAAACTTTTTACTTCGAAGTTCGGAAGTATTGTTTTCCTGATTAAAATAGAAAAAATTTTTTACTCTGAAAAATTTTGGAACTTGTCGAAGTCTTGCAACTTCCTGAGCAATTTTCGTTTCACGTCCAGTATGTGACATTCATTCAGATGAACGCAACTTTTGAACAAATATTTATAAATTTGTGATAAAATATAGTTGAGAGATTTAGAATAGTCCCATTTTAGAAACATCTTATCTATCAATTAACGTACCGAGGATATATCGCTTGAAACTTACCTTTTTTTCCACGTAAACGTCCATATATTGGGAACCGTTTATCCAATTTTGATGAAATTTTATATGTACATGCGTAGAATAGGTTTACTTTAGTAGTTTAAATTGTTTCAAAATTTATTACGCTAAAACATCGTTATTAAAGAAACATCGAAAATCAGAATGAATAAAAAAGAAAAAAATAGTCAGCGTCCTGTCACAAAGAATTTTATAAAATTATATTTATATATTATATGTATAAAATGTATTGTTTTACCTCCTATCTGAATTGTATCTCAATCAGTCAAGCCGTTCCAGAGATACAGAGATACTATTTAAGTAAATATAATGGGTAATGAGTATTTTTAGATACTAATAATAAATAATAAGCTTTATTAATATAATAAATAATATATTAATAAATTTGAATCAAGGTCTTAAATATCACACTCTGACGAATAGCGAAAAAAAAAGAATTAAAGAAAAATTTGACAGCAAATTTAAAAATTTTTAAAAAATAATAGTTATAATAATATGAATGATATTAATGTTAATAAATAAAAGATTATAAAAGAATGCAAATATATAGTAAAGGGTGAAAAAAGAAGAACAAAAATATAGTGGAGAGTTTCAAAAAGTCATTGGTAAAATTTGTAAAAACATTTTTTTGTATAAAACGTACATTTTGTAAGTCTGAGCATACATTTCGTAAGTCACTAATGATTTTTGTCAAATACACTAGTTTTTCGTTGAAAAATGTTTTGGTAACTCTGTTACCAAAAATTTTCATCTGAGAAATGGTGAAAAATATATACCTCTGCCGCACAAAATTTATATAAAACATAAATTGAATATTATGGTGATTAAAAAAAGAAACAAAAAACAAATTTTAAAGTCATAATGCGTACAGCATACTTGATTTACTTCTCGGAAAGTTTAAAAGGTACTGAAAATGAATTCAAAACTGAAATTTTTATAAAAAGTATAATATAATAGTTCTAAATCCAAAATTTCATCATTTTACGGCTAATAATTGTTGAGTTATGCGGAATTAACGGAAACAATATTGTATTTGATTCGAAATATTCTATATTTTACAAATTGTGAAATTAGGCTTAATTTCATAGCAAAAAACGAAAACTAAATTAAAATTGATTCAAAAATAAAGAAGTTATAAGCTAACAAAGATTATTTCTTAAAAACAATCGTTTTTACATGTTATTTATATGGAGATTCTAGCAACTGACGTTATATGCAAGTATTTCCTTCTTTTTCAATCTGGATTTTTGAATGTATATATCTTGTTTATTTTTTAAGATTAAAAAATAATAATTCAGATCCATGAAATAAAGTAAGTAAAGTACGGAAACAACGTTCCGAGAGAAATCCGTTCTGCTCGTCATCTAGTTTTATACGAGTATATTTTAAAGGGCTGGGAGTTGAGTTGTCTTTCAAAAGGGTAAGAGTTAGAAGTGCTGAGAGAAGAGTTGTATATTTTTGGGCTATTATTAAAAGTTACAGAGCTTGAGTGTAGAAGGTTTCACGCATAGACACTGAGAATTTACAAATATATAATAATGTGCAGGACTGTATACTTCCAGAACCTGGTTTCCTCTTAGCATACTATGATTCAATACTAAAATAATTTACTGTAAATCTGAATAACTCTAAGAATATTTTTTTTTAAATGCTTGCACAGAGGCAACATTTGCTGTATATAGCTTAATATTTTTGGTATATATGAATATATTTCTAAGAATTACCTACCTGTTGTTTATGCTATATTAATTTAATCAGACAATTATTTACAAATAAAATTTATTACATAATATTCTTTTTATTTCAGCTTTTGGATATGTTAAAATTCTACGCAAGATTTGAAATTAGTGATGATTCTGGTGATCCGTTATCAGAACATGATATGACACAAATTCATTACAATCGTATTACATCATTGCAAAGGGCTGCATTCTCACGATTTAAAAAATTACGAGCATTTGCATTAGCTAATGTAGCAAGTGTTGATACAAGAGGTGGATTATTGAAGCATTTTGGGTCTTTGAGGTACGTATTTATAATTTAAATTCATCTATTTATAGTTAAGTTTTCTACCACTGGGTATTATGATAAATAAAGGTGACCCACGTTTTCTTACTTTGACATTATAATATTAGTTATTGAAATTTTTAACATTAATTAGTTTTACAATTCTTTGTTATTGCTTTGAGACAGAAAGAATTTCAATAATAAGTTGAAATGAATTAATGAACTAAGTTTTCATTAAAATGCCGTCTCGAATCCATAAGAGTGATGTCACTTTGATCATTTTCAAATTTAAATTTAAAAGCAAAGATTGTATATATAAATTTTCTAAAAATAATAATTTGAAAAACCTTTTTCCCTTGACATCCTGTGACTCGTATAGATCAAAATTAATCAACAAGAAGTGTTTCAAGTAGCTTCTTAGATTTGATTCCAAAAAAACAAACTTGAAAGCGAATTAAAGAAAAGTGTATAAAACTATCAATACACCTCGTGAAAATATGTATTTATATATTTTTAATTGCAAAATCGTTGTTTCCCATGGTGGTAGGTTTAAGCAATTTTAATTTTTTACAATAATATTATATTTTAAATCACAAATGGATCAAAAATACAATGGATTATCGCTTTCTTATCCGACACCAAAGTATATGCAAAGATCCAGAATTTTTTATAAACAAGAAATGACACAAATACAACTTCTAAGATTTGATTCCAGAGAAACAAACAGTCTTGAAAGCGAATTGTGTAAAAATTATACCAACATATATCAAATTTTTTTAAACAAATTGCATTTAAAAATATTGATTGTTTTTCTGATTTGGATCGTCTTAATGAAACAAGTAAATTATGAATATTGCTAATACAATAAACTGATGAATTTAATTGCTAATACAGTAAAACTTTGATAATCTGGATATGTGAGAAATACTAATAGTTACAGAGAAGTCCCGCCAGTTTTGCATTAAAATACCTCTGTTACCAGGAATAATTCTGAGAATAATTCTGGGAATAATGCTGGGATTTCATTTTTTCGATTTTGTCGACGTTTAACTCTATAATTGTGACCTTTTTAGCTCCATAACCTGTTTAAGTATGATAATCAATAATAATTTACCAGATAGATAAAAAGTATAAATTTTACAAAACTAATTTCAATCTCCCCATAGTTTATTTTTATTTAGACTAACCGTTTATAAAAAATAATTTACTTAATTTTGTTTAGCACAAAAGAATTACACGAAATAGCAGCATATTTAAATTTAGTTGCACCACCAGGTCCTGATCTAAGTGAGGAAGATAAGCGTACATTAGAATGGTGTCGTTTAGACGAAACATTTTTACGTGAATTACTTATTTCACGGCATGAGCGTCGTGCATCACAGCTCGAAGCTTTAAATGAAATGCCTTTGTATCCTACCGAAGATATTATATGGGATGAAAATATTGTACCCACTGCATACTTCAGTGGCGAGGGATGTTTAGCATTACCAAAATTAAATCTACAGTTTTTAACTTTACATGATTATTTATTACGTAATTTTAATTTATTCCGTTTAGAAAGCACATGTGAGTAAAATCTTAATTCAGAAGTTTACAACAAAAGTATTTTCAATATTCATTTAACAACTTTTATTTTACAGATGAAATCCGGCAAGATATCGAAGATGCTGTAAGTCGTTTGTGTCCATGGTAAGTTAACTAGTCAATATTTTTAAAGTTTTGATACTAATTTTCCAGAAACGAATAAAAAAATATTAAAAATTAAAAATTTTAATTATTGATACCGTGCATAAGTTTATATTGAGTAGTTTTGATATTAATTTTCCAGACTCAAGTAAAAAAAAAAATTAAAAATTTTAAGTATTGGTACCGTGCATGAGTTTATATTCAGTAGTTTCTATAACAACGCCATACTACTTCACCAATCAAATAGTATACAAGTCTACTAACGAAAATTTAAATAATTATTTTATTGTTTTCATTAAAAAAATATGAAGCTATTATCCTTCTCTTAACAATTTTACAATTTTTAACGCAACAACTACAATGAATAGGGATGTTGACTGATTATGAATTTACTGTATGTCACATTACTCAATTCCATAACAAAACTTGAAAATTAAATTAAAATTAATGTCATAAGCTCATAGTTCCGGTTTTGTCTAATTGGAAATTTGGAATGTGCATGTCTAATATATAAAATTTTTTTAAAATAACATCTTATCTATATTCGTGAAGTAAAGATGCTACAATTTATGTGATTAAAAAAATTTAGCCAACATCCATCCCTATTATCATTTTATTTTATAATATATAATTTCGTAATGATAATTTATAATGTTTTTTCTGTATACCTTTCATACAGTCGTACAGTATGAAATAATATCTTTTTCAGCAAACTTACTAAATAATATGTTTATTTCTAGGCAAGCTGAAGATGGTACTGTTTATTGGGGTGGTTGGGCAAGAATGGCACAACCAATTACTAGTTTTGCTGTTGTTGAAGTTGCAAAACCAAATATTGGTGAAAAGCGTCCATCACGAGTTCGTGCTGATGTTACAGTAAATTTATCTGTGCGGCCAGAAATTAAAAACGAATGGGAAAATCTACGTAAACATGATGTGTGTTTTTTGGTGTCCGTAAAACCACCTAATCCAATAGGTAATAGAAAATTACATTGTTATTCCTCGCCTAATTTAATTTAAGAGTATGCAAATGTCCTGTTTAACACTATTTCCATGTTCGTTCCACATTTAATCATTATAATTTAAATTCAATTTATGGTCTGTCGTTATTGACCGTAAATATTTCTCTTAACGGGTGAAATTTGAAACAGGTCTGTGTTCACTAAGCAAATTCTCGGTTCGGATAGTACACTTGGCCAAATAAGAATGATCAAATATTAAGTCGTCGAGGTAGTTAGATCATAATTGGGTTTTAACTCACGTAGAGCAGAATTTGGCAGACCTATAAGGACGATGGGCATAAATTAAATTATATTCCTAATACAGGAAATTTAATACCTCACTCCTATCTTCAGTAATATGTTTGGCTATTTTTTAATAAAAAAATTTATTGTAGGTACCAAATATGATTATAAACAACCATTCATACCACAGACTGGCTTATATGCTGTACGCGGATGTGAAATTGAAGGTATGCTGGATACAGCTGGTCGTGTAATTGAAGAAGGGCCAGAACCTCGACCCATATTACCTGGGGATGAACGTACTTTTCGTGTATGGCTCGATTGTAACCAATATCGCTTGGATATGGATAACGCGAACAAGGGTATAATGGATGACGTTTATGAAAACTTTAACATATTAATTCGTCGTAAGCCGAAAGAGAATAACTTTAAAGCAGTACTTGAAACTATACGTGAATTAATGAATACTGAATGCGTTGTTCCTGATTGGTTACATGATATTATCTTAGGGTACGGAGATCCGGGTGCGGCACATTATACAAGAATGTCTGATCAAATTTCTACATTGGATTTTAATGATACATTTTTGGATATGGAGCATTTACGCAATAGTTTTCCAAATTATGAAATTAAAGTAAAAACTGATGATCCAAAAAAATTGGTTAGACCATTCAAAATTACTTTTGAACAAAATGATAATGATGATGAAGGGAGTGGTAATACAAAAGATGGAATGCAAGAAGATAAGAAACCACTAATAATTGTTGAGCCACATGTAATACCAAAACGTGGACCTTATTTATATAATGAACCGAAGAAGTAAGTACTTTTAAAGATAAAAATCGTAAATTATGTAATCGTATACCTGTTAAATATTAGACAATACTTGTATTAATTTTTTACTTCAATAATTTGTTAACTCTGTTTAATGGATACTTTAGCCTGTATTATAATAATGCATGTATACCCTACATGCAAATAAAGTTTGAGGAACATAAGTAGCTTAATTGATACAACATTAAACTGTATAGTGTCAGTTTATGATGTATTTAAACATTAAATTTACAGTGCCAAATGACATATGATTTTAATTTAATTATTATTCGTGGTGCCATCTTCCTCTATAGACATCAGTGCATCTTCAAGAGCATTTAGTACTAAGAAAATAATTGTTTATGCGACCTTTTTCCTTTTTATTACACTTGCCTGTTTGGAATATTTATCTGAATATAATTCACGTACAAGATATTGTATCTATATCATATTAATTAAAAGGAGTGTTCGCTAACTAAATAATAGGATGGATGCTTTTATCGGCAGAAGTGATAACTCTACACATCGAAAATAAAAACTTCATCCTAATAAAATAGTCCTATTGAATCCTATAGAAATAGAATCGAAATGAATAAGAAATGAATATTCATTTCAATTAAATTTCAATAGTATTAAATAGGACTTATGATGTGTAACATCTTTCCACTCGGTATGCATGTATGAGCGTATTACGAAAACTCACTTCAAATTTCGATTACAAATTACGCATTTGACAATTAATTAATTAATTACACTTTTTTTTATAGAAATTGGATACCGTTTACACCAACGCAAATGGAAGCGATTCGTGCTGGTATGCAACCTGGTTTAACACTTGTTGTAGGTCCACCCGGTACTGGTAAAACAGACGTCGCAGTTCAAATTATATCCAATATTTACCATAATTGGCCTCATCAGCGAACACTTATTGTTACACATTCCAATCAAGCTTTGAATCAATTGTTTGAAAAAATTGTTGCTCTTGATATTGATGAGAGGCATTTGTTACGTTTAGGTCATGGCGAAGAAGCTTTGGATACAGAAAAAGATTTTAGCAGGTAAATTTAAAAATGCCAGGTGATATATTCGTTGTAAACCATTTTTGAGTATCTGAACATATACTTCGCAGCGGTCTACTAAAATTTTTTCTGATATTATTTTTTATTTATATTTGTTTACTCTAAAAACAATTTCTATGATTTTTATTTATTCTTTTCTAACTTATTTATACATAAATCAATAGTGTTTTGCTAAATCTATATAAATTAAATAAACAATTTAACTAATTCAAAAAAAAATAAAAAAATAAAATAAAAGAAACTTGATTCACCATAAAACTATTTAACTTTAATACTTATTTATATCGTACTCAAAAATTTAAATATCTTACTTATATACTTAAGTTTCGAAATTTAAATTCTTGTTAGTACATGCTTGTATTAATTTGTTACGAACATTAAGGAGCTCTACAACAGAACTCAATCGACATTTATATGCATGTATATTTCGCGAAAGCATTCGTAACTTCAGCCTAATCGTTCTAAATTTGTAGTATTGGAAGTGTATACCCTAAGTGTTAGATCTTGTTAGAGCTTCGATTCGAAGTCAATTAAGGAATTTTTATAAATTATATAATGTGATATCTTGCTTAAAATCTACTTTAAAATTGTTCAATTTTAAAAGATGTGAATAGACTTTATCTAATTTAAAAAAATTATCCTGTTAAAGATATGGCCGTGTAAATTATGTTTTGGCAAAACGATTGGATCTACTAGAACGAGTGGCACGACTACAAGCTGCTTTAGATGTTCCTGGTGATGTATCATATACTTGTGAAACAGCTGGACATTTTTTCCTATACCAAGTGCTAGCAAGATGGGAAAAATTTTTAAGCTGTGTCAAACCAGCTGATGGAAAGGTAACTTTTATAATATTATCTGCTTGTACATAGCTATGAGGCTTATATATAGTTGCTTGAAATCCTACGCCACACTTTAGATAAAATAACATAAGTAAGTTATACAGCCATGTTGATTTGAACATAAATTATAAAGAAAATGGTACAGAATGTCTATACCGTAGCAAGTCAATCTGACTAAAACAATTTCAGTGATGAATTATATTTTAAATTACAAATTTTTTTATTTGAAAATTCTAATAAATGTATTTTTTTTTCTCGAAGCCCGTAAAATTTTTGATTGCGCATACAAAATTAAAAAGAAAAATAATTTTTTTCGAGATTTACGTTAATCAATAATCTAAATATTGTAAAAAATAAAAATTTTCTTATTTTTCGACAACGGACACTTTATATCGCGTGTCGTTCAAAATAGATTTTACATTTGATATCCGTAAAATTTACAGGCTCCTTGATGGTAAATGTCAAACTAAAAATTGTTTAGAGGAAAAGTTGTTACACTAAACATAATTATGTACAACACACTATAAATTTCTAGACGAGTATTTTAATTTACACTATGATATTTTGTTAATTAAAAATTTTGTTTAATTTATCTAGCCAGTCGCTGTGAAATCGATAAGTGAAGAATTTCCATTTCATAACTTTTTCGAAGATGCACCAAAACCTTTATTTAAAGGTGTGTCATATGAAGAAGATTTGGAGATTGCTAACAGTTGTTTTCGTTACATTGAACATATATTTAATGAATTAGAAGAATTTCGTGCTTTTGAATTGTTACGTTCTGGATTGGATCGATCTAAATATCTTTTGGTGAAAGAAGCTAAAATTATTGCAATGACATGTACACATGCGGCGCTAAAACGAAAAGAATTAGTTGATATGGGTAAGTTTTAAGGATAAATAACTAAAAATTCAATGATAAAACATAAAAAGGAAATTATACACTCCATATAACTATTACAATATAAAGTACAGCAAAAATATATGAAATACGTGTGACAGTATTCCGTTGAAAAAATGATATCACTTAAAATGGCAACCTTTTAAGTTGACTCACACCTGTGTAAAATTCTACTGGAATTCCGAATTGTTCCCCGCTAAACATCTGGCTCTAAATTAGTTACCTCTTCTCAAATATTGGCTTTCAACATTTTGAAGAATTTTATTTTGTTTTGGTAAACAAAAAATCCCAATAGAAGTCTGGACCAATCACATTTAGTGATCTTGTTGACTTATTTTAATCGACAAAATGGGAAGACAAATTTTCCCTCTTTTTCTCGGGATAAACCCAGATAATCAGATCTGGTGGCGGAAGACTTCTACTATTGGAGCTTTTTGTGTGTCACAACAAACCACAAACCTTGAAAATCTTGAAAGTCAGCATTAAAGAAGAAGTTACTAAATTTAAACCAAATATTTTGCGAGCAATAATTGAAAACTATATAAAATAAAACGGAAACACATGTAGATCAGTTTTGAACCACCTTCTACTACAAGTTTTTGTCTTATCTTCCCTTGTTCAAAGACTATAATAAATTTTGAAACAGAAGTTGGCATATCTCATTTATTCATTCCTATTTTTAAGGTTTCAAATATGACAACATACTTATGGAAGAATCTGCACAAATATTAGAAATTGAAACATTTATTCCATTATTATTACAAAATCCGCAGGATGGATATAATCGGCTAAAACGATGGATTATGATTGGTGATCATCATCAGTTACCTCCAGTAATAAAAAATATGGCATTCCAAAAATATTCAAATATGGAACAATCATTATTTACGCGATTAGTTCGGTTAGGTGTCCCTACTGTTGATTTAGACGGACAAGGAAGAGCGCGCCCGAGGTATTTTATATCTATTAAATGAAATTATATTTGCATGTATGTTGTGTAATTTTTGTATCTCTAATAAAATATTTGTAATTTTTTGTCTAGTATTTGTAATTTATACAATTGGCGATACAAACGTCTTGGAAATTTAGCACATGTACAAAATACATCCGAATATCAAATTGCCAATCCTGGTTTTGTATTTGATTATCAGTTAATTGATGTTGGAGATTTCAATGGTGTTGGTGAATCAGAGCCCAGCCCATACTTTTACCAGGTAAACTGTCTTTTAAAAAATTTTTCATTTTAGTCCAATTACTTCAATTTTTAAATCAAAATTTTTTGACTTAGATAAAATTTTAGGAATTTTCTTAAACAGTGGACCTAAATGATATATTCAAAGCATAAGGCATTGAAAAAAACATAAACTATCCAAAAAGGACAATGAAATAAAGCCTTATTTCTCATTATGAAATATATTTTGTGGACATTAATTGTCTTTTAATCCTTAAAAATATTTTATGCCCAAAGAACAGGAACAGAAAATTACATTGTCTATAGCTTATGTTTGAAACTTTATTTCGTGATTTCCATTTCCTTTTTTTAGAAAATGACACGACTCTAGTTTTTGAATTCACTTAAAAGCGACGAAAATAATTAGATCTTATATTTTAAGGAAATTGGAGTAACTGGTTATTCGGATTTATTTTTAAATTATTTTAAGAGAAAATACAATTTTTAATTTTAGAATTTAGCTGAAGCCGAATATTGTGTTGCCGTATTTATGTATATGAGATTATTAGGATATCCAGCAGAAAAAATATCAATTTTAACAACATATAATGGACAGAAACATTTAATACGTGATGTTGTCAATATACGATGTGCTGAAAACCCTTTAATGGGAAAACCAAATAAGGTAAGGAAAAATAAATCCAAAATATAAATTTCGAATACTAAATTTTATTTTTTGGTCATAGATTACCACTGTTGATAAATATCAAGGACAGCAAAACGATTATATTTTACTATCATTGGTACGTACCAAAGCAGTTGGACATTTACGTGATGTACGTCGATTAGTTGTGGCAATGTCACGTGCACGGCTGGGTTTATATGTCTTTGCTAGGGCAAATTTATTCAGGAATTGTTTTGAGTTGACTCCAGCATTTAATCAGGTACGCGATTTGAAGCAGGGTTTTAAACTTTTTTTTAACTTAAATATTTAATAAAAATAAATATTAATAGCTTATGGATAGGCCTGTTCAGTTACATATTTTGCCAGGAGAAATGTATCCAACAAGACGATATCATTTAGAGAAGCCACATGTTCCACCAATGGTTATACAAGATATGGCACATATGGCTAATTATGTATACAATATGTATATGGAAAAATATAAAGCAATTGAATCGTATTATGTAAGTAATATTCGAGATATTTTAATGTTGTAAAAACAAATTCATACGATCATGAAAATTATCTAGTTGAAAATTATATAGTTTGAAAAAAATTGTTTTTCATGTATTACATTATAAATTATTTATTATGTTACATTAATCTTACACCTCCCTCATGTATTATTTCCTGATTGAATGTGTTTATAACAGGAAAAAACAAAACAATGGAAAAAACCTGGAACATTTGAAATTGATTCAGATCCACAGCATTATGTATCAATTCATCCAGGTGATGATCGTGGTAGCGATAGTGATGAAGAGGACGAATCAACATCAAAACAACCGAATATTCCACGACCAATGGAAGAAGAGGAAATTTTAGTACCAGAAGAAATAATTTCTGTTTCTGACTCTAAAAATCCTAAAACAACGGTTAGTAGTTTTTAAAATTAATATAAGTTTTATATATTAAAAAAAAAAAAATGATTTTATGTACAGGATAATGGGAATAAAACGGAAGATGCTACAGAAACTACTGAAGATACATCAGAAAATGTTGAAACAAACATATAATTTCAATGATTTTAGCATTGTGTGTTTTTATAATTTAATTTTTGTAAAATATAACATTTTTAAATTACATTAAGGGTTAATCATTAGAATTCCTAAAGACAATTATTTATAATGATGTAACTATAATAACTAAAGCGAAGCTAGAAATATTTAAAGTTATGAAGAAATGTTATTCAAGAAATCTTGGGGGCTATAAATTTTCCTTTTAATGAACACCTAATAATTTATAAAAAAAGAAAAAAAAGTAATATCGAAATTCTTTAATTTGGACATTTAAATTTACAACAGAACACAACAATTTAAAGGCATTTTTAAATAAATAAAAAATTACATTATGATTTTTAAATTCTTAATTATTCCAATTACATTTAAAGAAATTGAAAACATTCATAAATAACAATAAATTTCACTGCAGAAAATGAATTACAAAAAGTATATAAATACAAAAATGTTATATGAAATGAAAAATACGAAAATAAATGAATCATCGTCATTTTTAATGATATCACACTTGTCATTTGTAAGAATTGTTTTTAAATTAGAATATAAAAATTTTATTTCATTTATAATTATTTTCGATATTACAATATTAGCGAGAACTTAAACATTTAAATTAGAATGTAAAAATTTTATTTCATTTATAATTGTTTTCGATATTACAATATTAGCGAAAACTTAAATATTATTCGGAATGAGTATTATCATTTAAATCTTTCGCCATAGTTAAAGAAAGAAAATTACTTTAATTCTCAACTTTACATAATTTAATCAAACAGATAAATGCATATTTTTGATATATTTTTTAGTTTAAAAAACTCACATCGAGTTAATAATCTGTATTACATACCGTTTCCACATTAACCACAAAATAATAGTTATTATGTCGTCTATCATTAATATATATAATATATATATTAATGGTAGACAATATAATTAATGAGTACTATTAATTATATCCCACTTGAAAGCTGTCTCATAAAGACGCAGCAATGTTACGTTTTCTTAAGTGGTAACTAACAAGTTTTTCACGATTTAATTTAAAAGTTTAGCACCAAGCATCATCCAACAAACATTTGCCATAAAACCATCTATACAACCACTGATTTTCTTCCGATAGGTTAGCTAATTTTAATTTTAAATCAGTTTCATTCGAATTCTGTAGAAAATATGAACAGTAATATTATTTAATTTTAGACCACATTTTATTGTAAAATAATCATAGAAAATTAAATTTTTCAGATAGGCAATATAGTATTCCAAATGCTTACCATTGTTGGAGGAAATATTCGTCTACAATCTCCTCGATTTACATATTCTCTGTAGGCATTCACTAAAATACTTCGTTGATTCATTGTTAAACAAGGTAAACACAAATCACAGTTTGGATTCAAACAATCTTCGTTGCATTTGTTGCTTACACATTCTTCAGGATAAACAACTAAATTTTTATCAGCTGTTTGCATCATTTCTTCGGGACGATTTCTATAAAAAAATTGTTATTAACTGAGTTGTTAAGTGTTAATTTGTTGAGACTCATATTTATAAATAATAATATTTTGCTTAATTTCCAATTTTCATTTTTAACATAATTTCCTATTTAAAAAAACAACTATATTTATATAAAATAATTTGTATTATATGCAAAAACAATTAGCAATGCCAAGGCCTTAAATAAACATCGAAATATAATGCATGAATTTAAAATTACAAATATAAAAATACACATAAAATACACTGCCAATAATGGCTATATGCCTGATATGTCTTGAACGAATAAGCTGTAATTTGGGATATGAGATGGAAAAATGTATTTCTACATTTTAATCATATACATTGTTTTTTGTTTTTTTTTTTTTATAGAAATTTTCAAGTAAACTCTTAATGGGTTCAATTTTGTTTCAATTAGGAATTTTATATGTTACAAATAATACCCTAAGATCTAATAATTTAAGTCTCCAAAATGTGTTTATGCTAAAATAAAGCCAAATCTTAATGTTAAAATATATTAGATAGGAAATTTTTATACAAATTTTAATCGGAAACTACTATACAAAGAGATAATACGTGTAAATTATATTAATTTTTATAAGATACAAGCATTAATGTATTTTTGTATCCATGGTGACAATAAATTGACCGATTCCACACGTATATAAAACTTTATTGTTTTTTTATTTTCCACTTCATATTCAGAATAATCAATTCCAACAAAATTCAAATAATTGATGTAAAAGTACACCATGCATCAACTTACAAAATTTCATAAAAATCGGATTAATGGTTCATGCTATATAGGCTTTATATGAAAATACCCATTATAGAATATATTTACTTAAATAGCTATTTCTATGTAGCGGCTTGACTGATTGTGTTGAAATTTGAATATGATTTAAAAAGTAGTTTTCCACATTTGTATACAATCAAATTACCCGTTTCAGTAAACTGACTTTATGTTTTACCCGTTTATTTGTTTCATCAAAATCGGTTAAATGGTTTACGAAATATCAACATTTAAGTGAAAAAAAAGTATAAAAGGAAGTAATTTTGTAGTAGATTACGAAAGCTATATCCCCCGAACGGTAATTAATGATATTTTTCATTAATGGGAGCCACACCAAACACTTATTTTTTGCGAAAAATTTATAAAAATTGGCCAAGTAGTTTTGGAGTTCGTGTTCGTGTAAATGAGTTTCATAGAATGACAGACAGGCGGGCACGAAATGAAAGCTTCAAAACACCGATATATATACAAAAAATTTGTAATCGGAAAAAATAATTTTTTTTTTTTTAAATTACGAACACGATACTTCCGATTTCGTAGATTTAACTCGGAAGAAAAATATTTTCAATTAAAATGATAAATCAAACTTTCTGCCGTTTATAAATAAGAACAATTAGGACCTTCTAAACGACCAGACATATCTCACCACTGAAACAATTTTCTAGTA
The DNA here is from genome assembly GCA_020423425.1 of Chrysopa pallens. Lineage (NCBI taxonomy): Eukaryota > Metazoa > Arthropoda > Insecta > Neuroptera > Chrysopidae > Chrysopa > Chrysopa pallens. The sequence continues at coordinate 82,998,722 of CM035592.1, read as the reverse complement.
AACTTTCCTGTAAATAGGAAATTATGCTAAAAATAAAATGTGAAAATTAAGCAAAAGTTATTATTCATTTAAAATTCACACTTTGTGAAACTTTCCAAATGTTTTTAGCTTGCTCCTAACAACTTTTAAGGACTTTGTAAAATAAAATACAGGCAAAATTTACAACTGAAATAAGAGTATAAATATTTCGACGTACCGAGTAGCTAAAGATGGTTTTCGTACACGATTAGCTAAACCTACTAGACCCATCAAATTAAATATAACTTGCTCGTATAATAATTGATTTGATGGATAATGAGCAGACGATAAATTTGGACTCATATTTGCTTCCATGACAAACACATTCAAATCTTCATCAATTACAAAATCAAATCGAACCATTTCAAAAAAATTATGTGATTTTGATTTAAATCTGGAAAATAAATTTAAAAAATTGATTTTATTTTTTGTTTTTATGTATATTGTTCCATTTGCATTACGAACTCACTTAAGAGGAGTATGGTTTTGATTGGAGCCAGTAAAGGTTCCATTAAAGGTAACCTTTTTAAGAAATTAGTAAATTCATAATTCAAAACATAATTGTGACTCTCATTTTATAATAGGTTAATTTCTTAAATAAGTCAATTAAAATTTTACATGTAACTACGTGTAAATCCCGTATTTATTTTAAGAAATAAATAAATAGGTTAATCATATAAGCAAGCACTAATGATTTTTTTTTACTTTGAAATTAAAATTACATCGTAAAATATATTAGCTAAGTTGAATATACCAACGTATTTAATTTCTTCGAGTCGCATAAAGTTATTTTCCATAAAACGTAAAAGAAGAAAACCAAAAACATTATTTCCAAAATCAATACCTCTCTAAAATGATACTAATTTGTTCTTCTTTTTTCAAACATATTTCCATGATTGAATCATTAATTTGTTCCCATATAATTTTTGGATTTTTGCCTTGCATTCGGACGTATGCATCAAAACTATCTTTCATTGAATATCCAAATTCCGTATACAGCCTTTTTAATGAGGGTACTTCCCATGTTGGTAAATAATCATCACCCACAACATATTTATCTAAATTTTCGGGATCAAATGGATAATATTTAACTGGACAGTATCTGAAAAATGAAATACTTACAATTAGTGTATTCAATTTAGTACGAAAATAGTAAAATGCATGAGGTCTTCTACAAAGGATTAAAATGATTCGTTAACTTTAACACCAGGTCCCTAAATCAATTTAGTGTACCAATTCTCACATTTAACCTGAGTGTTTCTACAAGCCGATGGTTTAAATAAATTTGTTTTGTAAATACGTTGGTAATAAAAATGTTTTTCATAAAATTTTCAATTTATAGTTTTTATTATAGTTTTAATAATAACAGAATATTTAATATTATATATCAGAAATTTAGCTATTATTCAATCAATTATAAACCTGGTTTGGTAACACATTTTAATTCAATTCAGCCAGATGTAAATTAAAAAATAGTTACTTCTATTTATCTATATTTAAAACTTCATGTGAGAAAATCAATAAAAAACGGGAAGTTTGGAAAAATATTGTAAGTTTTTCCGACAATATTTCGTCATGGCATAGAATCATATTTAAGATAAAATAACAAAGCAAATATCATTGACCAATAATCGTTCTCATCTGAATTGTTTGTTTGTAATACCAAAAATGCCATTCTATGATACTTCGTTGAAGTAACATTAAGGATATCTACAGAAATGCATAAAAAACTTTTTCGAAGGCTAAGAAATGCTCACGATAAAATAAAATGTTACTTCAAATAAAAATCTATTTTGAAAACTTTAATAATTAACCATCAAAATCTTCAAAATTACATTTTCAACTTAAAATTGGTCCAATAATGAATGGTACATTCATTCTCTTTGATCACATAATACTTATAAACATGGTTTGGCTTTTATGTTGCTTAGCTGTTAGGATATGTATATTGAGTAAAAAATTCTATAATTTTATGACAAAGTAATTAATTCATATATCGAAAATAATTACCTAAACAGAACATCCCCAAAATAAATGTAAAGTCGTAATGGTTTTATAGACGTTATAATAGTGTAAACACCAATATCAAATTTGTAACCATCAACCAAAAATGGTTTATCCACATATTCTTGAATGAACGTATCATTTGAATTCAAGTCCAATGTCTTGATTGATTCAATTTTAATACCTCGATGAGCATTACTCTTTTGTACAAATAATTTATTTGGATTTTCGTTCACATAATCTAATAATTTGTCCTTATCTTTTGGTAATTTAAAAGCTAATGGCATATTTTTAATACCACTAGTTGATAAATCAACTTTGTTTGTAATATAGCCACATCCAGGAAAATGGTTAACTTTTTGATGAATTTTTAAATTATTTAGCTGTGTGTACAGGTTCCGAAATGGGTAATCATGGGCCCATAGTAAATCCCAATTTGAATTATTCGTTCCACGTTGGTAACCAAGTCGTTCTAATACTAAAAATATATGTTTTAAGTAGCCACTATCTACATTTCGTCCATAAACCCAATAAATAGGACGTTGAATTTCATTATCATCTATGGCACAAACAGTTTGAGTAATTTTTGGAGATATGTCTTTCACTACCACCTCCCGATTTGAATCAATTCGTCGTATTTCGTAAATATTAATTGCTGTTAAACCTACACAAACAGCTAGCACTAACAATATGCTCGTATTATTTTTTTGGCAACATTTTTCAATTCGATTTTTTGTGGGTTCGAGCGGATTTTCCTGAAATTGAAACAAGAACAAATACATTGTTATACAATAAATTTTATAAGGCTCTTTTAATATTTATTTTTTTATTTTAATATTTTCTAAAGACGTATTCGTGAGCAATTTTATTTTTGAAATTAACAATGTGTTATTTAGTTAGATTCAATTGATATGTTTATGTCGATTTATAATATACTGATTGAATCAGAGTTAATAAAACCTTCGCAGTGTAAACTTATGAAAATAAAAAGGAAAATTCTCTGTGGCTACTACAAAAATTTTAATCTTTGCTTAGTTAAAAATTTTTTTTGGAAAAAGTACAAATATTTGAAATTTCTAATTGCGTTAATGAATCGTGGATTATGACTTTTCTAATTTCTTTCGATTTAGCGATAAAAAATAAGCATATATTTTTTTAAAAGGTGACTCAATAGCAAGTTCAAATTTACAAATGCGTTAAATTTTTCAAAATATATAAATAAAATTATATTTTTTACATTTAAGTTTTATTGATTTTTTCTACAATTTTTGATATGAAAATTTTCACATTGTTTAAAATAATTAGTCTAGCGATCGTTTTGTCACACTTACATTCTAACTACGCATTTTGAATTATCAAAGCATTTTATTATAAGTTTTTAATTGTACATAATAGATAAAAAATTTATTCGTCTTAAAATAATAGTTTTATATATTAATTAAATTATAAGAATTAAAACGAAATTTGTTTTTTAAATTTAAATTTAACGTGAAAAAAAAATCGGAAAGGCATTATTATATTAACGTCGAGGGTATCAAATATAAGAAAAGTAATTTTTTCTCTTAATTTTCAAAACCACTTACTGTCTTTTTACTTGAATTACGTGACTTCTCTTTCATCTTGCATTAATTTTTATTTTAACTAAACTCTAATAATAATCCAAAATTTAAAAATCAACTAGTTAGTAAAATTACAGCCAAAATAATTAAAATTTTTAAACTTTCATATTTATTAACTCTAATATTTATAAGGACGTCATTATGTATATAAATTATTTATGCCGGATTAAGTAGGTGATTTGACTTTACCTGAATAATATAATAATTCTTAAGAAATAAAATACCGTTACTTTACTTACCTGTCATTTTAAATTTTACCGCGTTTATTTTACTTTATAAATGTATTTGTCGTTTCATTTATGTCAGGGCTGGATCAAGGTTTATATGCTCTAATTCAGATTTACAAAATATGCGCCTCTGTATCGTACTAATTAATCGACTACTATATCTTCATTAAAATATTAAAATAAATAATAAAAAATTTGTTGTATATCAGTTTAAAACTGTATGTTCTATTGAAATACGAAAAATTTCCATCAACAAAAATATTTTACTTTGAACTGGAAACCTTAATATAACGTCTGTATATTATTATAAGCTACTTGTTCATTAATTTTTTAATTGTAAGTTGGGTATCACAGGCTATAGGCTAAGATCTGTTGGGCGGTTTGAGCAACGCTCTTTCTGTATGGTTGTAAACTTTTCAGGAATGAATCATCCTATGCGAAATACCGAAATCACGTACGCTGGAATCAGACCTGCATTTATACATTTGAAGGTGTTGATAGTTGGATTGAGTCAAATGGGTAAGAGTTAGAAAAAACTTTCAAATAAAAACTTTAGAAAATACAATTTTAGATAGTTTTTTTTTTTTTTTTGGCCTATTATTAAAAATATAGAGCGTTTGGAAGTTCTGTGCTTTAAATTTTCGGTGTAAGCTTGAGACAAATAATACTTACTACGTAGTAGTCTTTTCCTGATAGAAAGAAAGCAGCTACAAATACATGTCATATACTAAAATGTTAACAATTTAATTCTCTAAATTTTAGGTACTCAAAAACTTTTACTTACTTACTAGATAGAATGGTGAACTTTTACCGTCTTTTTATGCTCTACATAAAATAATGCTCTAGTATATGTCAGAGTAGATTAGTTTTAGTTTAAAGACTGTAATGCTAGCAAATATTTATCGCACAAAGAAAATTGTAATTTAGGTGTTCATAGAATCACCTAATTATTAACATTTAACATTTCCGTTTATCCCTCCGTACGTCTAAATAAAAAGAAAAAAAAATAGGGAGGTGAAATTTTGGTAGTACATTCACGAATTTTACCATCCGGGTTTAAATTCATGAATGAGCAAAATCGGTCCATTGTGTACAATGTTTTATTCCTTAACCCAACTTTTAAACCATAAAATAAATATTTAAAAAAAACTCAAAAACAAAAAAAAATTTTTTTAATTTTTTTTTTGTTGGAAGCACTTTTTTGTAAAATTTTGTTTGGATTCGCCACAAATTCAGCTAATATACATATAAAATTACAATAGACATTTCATATAGACTGGGGATATTTATAGTATTTTATGAATGCTAATGATTAATAAGTTCAAACATTGATACTCAATCATTTGTCGAGTATCTTAACAATTAACTTCGTTAATCTTCACTTATTTTTAGGTAATTTTTATAAGTATTCATCGAAAAATCTGTGACATCAAATACATCCATTCACGTGCAACCAAATTTTAAACTACCAATACTCACTTATTAGTACTTTTACCTTTCTTCATTATTTATTATTTAATCTTAAAATTAGCAAATAAGAAGATAAGCGAGAGTACTCCAAAATTAGACACAAATTATTAATTTTTCAAAAGAATTATTGAACATAGTACTTATGACCTAGGTTCAAAACAAAGTTTGAAAATGAATCGCAAAAATGAAAAATATATTTTTGAATTTTATTGCACTCTTTATCTCATTCTACACTTTAACCATACAATTATTTTAATAAGTTTTTATTATATTTTTTTTCCAATTTTGATACATTTTTTCAACCGTTTAGTGTTGGACTTTAAAAATACCTACCAAAATTGTAAACATAAAATTTTCTGAAAAAAATATTTTTATCAAATGGAATAAATAAAAATCAAGTAAAATTATTTGAAATTATTTTATTTTAAACATAATCAAAAAAATATTGCTATAAATCGATAAATAAATACAAAATCCCACATGATTTGAAATATTTTAAAAAATTGTTTGAATTAAATTGTTATTTTTTGTGCCCTTTTGTTTGCCAACATAAAATTTATGTTTATAATAAGAACAATAATAAAAGATCATTTAAATTAAATTTTCCAATTCCACAAGATTTTTCACATATTTCATTGTATATTTTAAACAATTTACCAAAAAGTCACAATTTGTTTTTTAAATTCTTAAATAATTTTGAGAGGAATTTTTTATAAATTAGTAAATGTATATTTTAAGATGGCAAGACAGATGGTTTTTGTATTTTTGTTTTGTTGTAAAGAGCGCGTTCAAAAAAATATCTTGATTATTGCTAGAAAATTGATAACCATTTTAAAAAGAAAAAAAAACATAATTTTTATGTTATAAGGACGGTATCATTTTATTTCAGTTTTATTAAAAAAAAAAAGATAATAAGAAACATACAATTCAAAATAATAGGCCATTAATTTGAATCCCGTTGAATCGTTCCTTTTGCAATCAACGATAATGTTTGTAATCCTCACTAAACTCGATTTAATTTTGGACGGTTCTTTCCTCAAAATTTAAGCAATCAACGAACCACAAGTCGATCATATTCATTCAAAATTAAAAATATTCATATTTTATAAAAATGATATAATTAATTTAATTTTTTCTTTAGGAAAATTACTAATTTTAATGAAGATTACAATCAAGTTAAGCTAAATAAATAAATCAATTTTCTGAAATGCGTTAAGAGAAAATAAATGGCACAAGTGTCCTTCATTCACGCAATACACTCTAAAAACAAGTGTGTTTTAATTAAACATGTTTCATATCTAATTTGAATTCCTTTTACATATTTTTCGAATTATTTATTTAAAAACTTGACTAAAAAATTGTAAATTGACAAAACTTACATATGAAAAATGGTTAAAAATTAAGCACTTGTCTTCACAAGGTATAAATGAAATTTGCCTCGAGTTTCATGAATTAAAAATGTACAACAATTTATCAATTAATTTGAAGCAATAATCAAGTTGTAAAAAAGTTTAAGACTAGAGACGTTTTGTTTTAAAACACAAAAAAATAAAAAGATTTTCAACTGTATATAGATTTTTGTATTCGTCATTTTTGAAAATCATCGATATTGCCTTAGACCTATTTACACAATTTTTTTAAATAATTTTCTTTTAAAATAAATGTGTTGTATAATTTTTTTTGTATGTTTTGTTTTTATTTTAATAATAATAATTAACATCATTAATTCCTAAATTTATTTTTAGTTATAACTAATTTAGTTGTATTTTTTTATACGTAAATCTGTATTTTTTTGTTTTTTTTTTCTGTTATTTTTATTTTCATAGGTATATAATATCAGCTAAATAAAACTTTTCTTAGTATATAGTTTTTATACATTTATATTATTTACAGAAAAATTATTTACAAATTAAAAAATTATATATATATATTCATTCCATTTACATTTAATTATATATATATATATTTAACTGTGTTTTTTAAATTATTTTTGGGCTAAAAACAATTTTTTTTGTATTTATAAAAATCCTCTTTATACAATTTTTTTATCTATCCAAAAATATTTAGAGACACGTATATGTTTGCATTTTATCAATTATTTAAAAAATCTCCAAACTTTTGGAAAAACTAAATTAAAACTTTTCTACACTTTTTTGAATAAAATCAAAAGAAAATGCCCAACTATTTTCGAAAAAAACAATTATAATTCTGTTTAATATTTTTAATTATTTAACATAGTTATAATGCATTTTTTTCTACGTTATATTTGACTAAAAAAATTGCCATAAAAATTAAGAGATGGAGACAAACCTTCTCAGTTATATATTTATTTTTATTTAATTAAATTCAACATTTTGTTTTTATTTAAACATAAAGATTTGCTTTTTCAGGTCACTTCAGAAATCACAAATTATGATACATATAATGTATTTACGATAGACACAAATAAAAAAGAGCATTAACTTATTTTTTATTTAAAAATAAAAATCAAAAATAAATTACATATAATTCGACGAAAACTGATGTAGACACATTTTATTTAAAAAATTGTCTCCAATGTATTTTTATTTTGAAATGGCAAATACAAATCTACATATTCGTTATTCTTACATGTAAAAATCTGCTTTTTAAAGTTTTGAGCGTTAAGACTTTTGAGCATGTAAAATTAAAATTACAATTTTTAAGTGATTTTTTACAACATATGTCATAATTTACTTTAATATGGTAGTCATTAATAATTTTTTAAAAAATAAATATCGGTTTAAAATTCGTCCTAAATAATTTTAAGAGGAATTTTAAACGTCTAATTTCCCAATACAACTGCTTTAGTATTATCAGAAATTTAAATTAATTCATCCTAAAATTAAATATTCATTATTCGAACATTTTGAAAAATAATATTTAATGATTACCAAATTAATACAGAGGTTAATAATTATTTTAAAAAACCGCTTTTAATCGTAAATATGAGATCATGGTCTATTTTTATTTTTTTTTTTAAATAAAAAATCTTTTTTTTCTTGGTACCATGGAAATAAACTTATTTTCTAATATCAAATCCAAAAATTATTAATTTCACAACAAAAAATTTTTGAATTCAAGTGTTTTGCATTTCAAATATGTAATTTTTTAAAATATAATTTTGTAATAATTTAAAATACAAAAATTATTTATTTGAAATGATTTTTTAAATATTAATTTTATGTTTATAAAATTTTTCTAAATTAAGGGTTTTTCATTGAGGTAGATTTAGTGTAAAATTTAGGTCGTTAATATCCTTATATGTATATATTTTATTTTTTGTATTTACAGAACTTATCAATTGAAAAATTTTAAATTTATTTCCAAAGTACAAAACGAAAATTATTAAAATGTAATTTTAAAATAAAATTTGTGAATATATAGAATTGAAATTGAATCTTAGGAACTGAACAAATGCTTTTGAATGTTTCGAGAATTGTTCATAGCAATTTTTTAAGTACATTCAAAAAATTATTCTATTTGATGAGTTCAGTGGGATTATGATTATTACGTTCTACTTTTAATTATCACAGTTTTTCCCTTTAATTCAATCAAATAGTTGATTATTTTCGGATAAATTTTAGTCTATGATTTCCTGTATTAGAAACAAAAAGTAATGGTACTTACAAACTTTTAAATACAGACATTGTCTAATATAGTAGTAATAATGATAAAATTATTTAATTCTGTCCGTTTTAGTATTCTAAAAATTATGCAGTATCCAAAAATTTGTTCAGTTTTGAGAATTCAATTTTATTTAAATTTGGATTTACAATTAATTACGTTCGAAATTTAGAAATATTAACAAAAAATATGAATAACATTTGCAGCTGAACAATATAGTACATTTGTTTTTTACGTAATTAAATTTTCTGCCATGCAATTCCTTCGGCTCTAAACACTACAATTATTCAGTTTGTTTGTGGAGTGTTACATTTTCATGGTCCTCAATAGTTTTTTTTTTTGTATTTCTTTGTATAATTAATGCACAAATTAAAAATATATATATTATGCCGTCTTAATTAAGTAAAATAGAATTAAGAAAATGGGATGGCAGGGTGAATGGGAACATGGAGAGCATAAGGGTTATAGTTAGGTAGTAGCTGCATAAAATGGGAATCATTCATCTTTTACTAATTATTAAATGACGATTGAACGACATTCCCACAGCCAATCACAACCTGAGCACTGTCTTCTTCAGACAGATGTGTTGTATCCACAAGCACATCGGCCAATGATATACTTGGTCCTGGAAACTCTTCTAATGTGCTTATGTCTACAACATTAGTATTATGACAGCACTGCTGCTAGGAGCCACCAACTAATACTTGCATAAATGAGTCCCATTCACCTTCACCAGGAAAACGGTTATTATACTGTTCCGTCCTTAAACCGACACTATGATCATCAACACTACATGAAGACACTGAATTCGAACTATTATTGTTTTTGTTCCAACTCGGTAAAAATTCATCCATTAACTGCGAAGAAGACGAGGAAGAAGATAACAATGTCGTTGTCGACGAGCATAAGGATGTGGTCGAAGACGATGAATTTGAAATATTGTGATGTGACATATCAACATCAGCTGTAATAACGGTGGGTCCATTTGTGGACACTGGTTCAATTGTTTGATACAATTCGTTGTTATTTAATGGATCTAAATCAGTTTGTGACGTTAAACTTAATACAGAACTCCAATTTATACTTCGACTTGTATCTTCATCACCCAGACCTGAATCAGTGTCTACTGTTTGTGACGGGAATGGTGTGGCACGTCCTGACGCATTTAGTTCACGTAAATTATGTTCGTAGGACGTAGAAACAGATGATGATTCCATAACAGGAGTTAAACGATTTGAATACTCATTAAAGGTTTGATTCGATGTATACGACGATGCCACTGATTCAGCTTCCATTTGCTGCTGATGCTGCTGTTGTGCTTGTTGTTGTTGAGCTTGATACGCGGCAATTTGATTACCTTCCGCTTCCATTTCTCGTTCAATCAATCGTAATGTATTACAAATAAGTACCGATCGATGTAAAGATGGATCTGAACATTGTCGGTATCGAGCTAATTTAAACATTGATAAATTTAATACAGCTAAACGACGTTGTCTATAACATGGATAATTACACCATCGTGTAGGTCCATCACAGCATCGTATCGGCGGAGGTGGCGGCGGAGGTATTTGTCTTGGTTGTGTCGGTTGTATAGGTGGCGGTGCACTACCTAATTCTAAATAAGATTTACCGTTTTCATCACATCGTATCGTTTGTTGGGATTGTTGTTGATGAGGTTGTTGTGGTTGATTGTAATAATTATTCCAATAACCTCCGGGAGCACCTCGGTGGTGATGATTTGGTTGACGATTTAAATATTGTGTTTGAAATGGATCGTCCGTATGATAATAACCTTGTTGTCGTTGGCTTTGGTATTGAGAAAAATCTGGATAACGTGCTGGTTGATAACCTTGTGGAGTTGCCGAAGAATATGGTAAATCTGTGCAACGATCATCGTCACTAAAATCGTCATAATCATCAATATCGTCGTCATCTAAATCCTCGGATAAAAGTGTTGTAGCTGAAGTAGAAGATGCAATTCCATTTGTTTGCCAACTACTATTTGAAGTTAAACTACTATTAGAACTAAGACCATTATTGGATGTCGTCGTCGACGACGATCCATTTAAATTATTATTACTAATTTCACCAGGTACAGCAACTGCTCGTAATCGAGCTATACAATCGTCAGTTGTGGCCGGAGGTGGAGGTACATTTGAAGGCGTTGTTATTGTTGTCGTTAATGTCATGGGTGATGATGTTGATGTCGTTAACGATGTTGATGACGAAAGACTATTATTATTATTATTACTAGTTGAATTTATTACTAATGAAGGTGTTGATGTTATATTATTATTGCTGGTTATATTATCGGCCCAGCGACCTGCTTTTGCAGGGATTGTTGTCGTTGAATCTTCACAATTTGATGACGCTGCCACACCACCTGATGCCACAACTGCTTCCAGTTTACGTTTCCCTGCTGTCGCCTGGATACCCATCATTGCACAATTCTGAAAATTAAAAAGAAAAAATTATTAATAATTTTTATACAAAAAAAATAGCATTGTTTTGTTTAAAACGAATTGGTTTAAAACGTCATTCTGAGAACAACCAACTCAATCACATTGTTAAAATGAATATAAAAAAATTAAAATATTTAAAAGACTATTTTTTATCGATATAGTTATTTTTTTAACTGGTTTGTTAGCTCAAAAATTGATTTCCGACAATTTTTCGTAAACTCATAATATTACAAAATCATCTGTTTTTAATTCGGAAGTAATTAAATTTACAATACTCATAAAAAATGATAAAAAAATTATAACAAGTGTAATAAAAAAAAACAAAGTGGGATGAGTGAACAATATAGAGGGGGAAAGTAAATAATTATTTACATAATATACATATTATTATTATTTAAAAATAAATTGTGTGTAAGATAATAAATTTTATTTTGAAGTATTTTTTTTTGTATTAGAAAATAAAATGTTAAGATTGGTCATGGTTTGTAAAAAATCACATGTAGTGGTATTTATTATATTTTAGACATATTGTCTCGTATTTCTTAATTTTTGATGTATTTGTTGGTAAATGATTTTTATTGATATATGTTATTGATGAATAAAAATTGTTAAATCTATTGTTCCATCAAATAAATATTTACATATATACTTATTTTAGATTGAGTTTTTGTTGTAAATATGTGACTGAAGAGCATACACGTAAATTTATTTAAATTTTTGCAATAAATTTGTCTTTTTTATGCATTCTTTTATTAATGGTATAACCAATATTATCAATAAAAATTATCTTACATTTTAAAAATGAATTACTGCGGGAATTTATTGTGATTCAATCGAACTACCTAATAACTAGTAAATCGTTACATGATACTAAAAATTCCACAAATTTAAAATTTTATAATTTTCCAAAAAATTTCGGGAGAGATATAAATTAAAAGCTTTAGTGTGTTAAACATTTTGTTTTTTCCTTAGAATCTAAATATTTTTTAATTGCTTTCAAAAATTTTTCATGTCGTTGAATTTAACATTCATAGAAATATGGTAAGTCATCTAAATTATTTTGTGTTACACCGTAATTCGACAGAAAAATTAATAAAATCAATTCGTCATTGAAACTATCAGCTGAAATTTTATCAGGCATATTTTTCTGCGACGATTCAACAATAATTTTCAATTAAATGATATACAAATTTGATATAATGATATAGCAATATTTTTTAATTAACTTAATTTCGATGATTCAATAATAATTATTTATCAATAACATTTAAAAACAAAAATTGATATAATTTTCATTATGATAATTGTTATCATTCAACTGATAATTGAAAAAATATAATATGAAATTAATAATGTTAAATAAAATATTTTTAGTTAATTAATTTTTTTATTCAAAGTATTATTTCAAATTAAATAAAAACAAGTATATGTATCCATTTCAAATTATTCTACCGAATTATTCCACATTTCTAATTCTCTGAATAGACATAAAACTAGCGTGCATATTTTGAAATTATTTACATGAGATAAAAAAATTTGTTGATAACTCAGCAACATTATTTCAGGCATTGAAAGAGTCGCATTTTTTAAACCCGATATGTATTTTTTGTTTGTTTGTGACACCAGCTTAAAAATGATAAAAGGCTGAATATTCACTAAATTAAACTTTTGTTGAACTAAGCATTATACAGCCACGTACAAATTTTAAAGTACCATAAGCTGAAGAAGGGCTCCGGGACTACTATTGAAGAACACCAGAACACTTTATTGGTTTTACACTGTTACAATGTGATTAAATGATGATAATAACTGTTCGATTTAAATAAAAATGCAAACATAAAATACGTTTTATATAACATAATATTGATAGAATACAATCATTTGAGTAAAAGAATAAAACATAAAAAAGTACATTTATGTACCTAACAAAATTGAATATTACATTTCAAGTTTAATATTTAAAATACATTCATTATTTTTAGAGATGTTTCTAGTCTTATGCATTTTTTGCTACGGATTGTTATTATTACTAAAATGAAAATATTTTTCAAATTACTTAAGATGTTACCATGATAGCAAAATGTCAGTACTTGGATGGGTGACCCCGCTTGAGAAGACTGAATGTGCTATTGATTCATGTTGTAGTCATTAATGAACTTTATAGTTAAAAAGTTAACATTTATAGCTTTTATTGATTGATAGCAATATTAAAATTTTTCTTCACTCTAATTTCAAAAAAATGGTTTTTTTATAATTAATCTTAGCAATACTTGATAATTTTATCGAATCAGTGAAAATAAAAAGATTTGTTTTGTAATATTTATTTTATAAATAAAACTACTTATCAGAATTGACTTTTTGTTGTTGATATTTTTGCGCTATTATAAAAGATATTTTCCATAACATCATTTAAATGAACATTAAAATACATTTATTAAAACAAATAATAATAAACATATGATAATTAATGTTTTATTGTTAAGTTAAAATAATGAAAATTATAACAGATAGGTTAAGGGATGATTTATTATCTGTATTATATATATAGTTTTATTTTATAAATTAAAATTATGAATATATTTATTTAACAATGATAAAAAAATAATCATTTAAATTACTATGTATTATATTTATATAGAGATATTTTATTTAATTATTCAAGTCTAGTATTGATTTGATATGACTTTTTTATTTTTGGTATAATATATATATATTTTATTATATTTTCAGGGGTTAATTCTATATCATATATATTGTATGATTCGTAAATATTAATAATATGAAAATATGGTTAAATATTTATGTTGAAATTTTTATGTTTCTAAAAATATTTTGAACCAAAAATTGTAAATGTATTTCATTTCAACATTTCACTTGACTATATAATAAAAAAGGGACAAAGCATTAAATCTGTTATAAGGTAAATGTATTTTGGTAATTTTAATAAATGCGATCGGAGCTCCAGCTAAATGAAAAATGTTTTAATTCGTAACATTTCAAATACTAACGAAGTTTCAAAAGATAAATCAAATTTGTTTTGTTAATTACTTTTTGAGTTATTTATTTGCGGAAATACAGATGCCTCATTTACGATGAAAGATTCTATTAAATCTTAAAAAGAGAAGGTTGATTAATGTACTTAATTGCAACAATGCTTCGTGACCTATTGACTAGTAATAAAATAAGTAATTTAAAATCACTTGTATATTTTCAACCACCAATAATATGAAAATGAAATAAACAGAAATAAATGAAAAAGAGATAGATAGATAGATATAGGTGGTATATACACATTTATTTTAACTAATGAGGATAATAATTATCATTTTGAAATTTAACTATTGTACATTACGTTACATTACATAATATATTTATGTATGTGTAGGTTATTATATAATGCTTTTTAATCTACTGAATGTAACAACAACAACAACAAAATAATTTTCACTCATTTTATGCGATTTAGTAAAAGACGATTTGTATCTGTAACAGTGCCCAAACTCTTAAAACAAACCTTCAAAATTGTATAAAACTCCTTAAGGTCTGGCGCATATTGCGGCGCGTGTGACACAGTGCAACGCGGCATGACGCGAGTTACATGACGTGATCGCGAGACACGCGTCGATTGGCACGCAGTTTTCTCGCCCAGTATTAGATAATATATAAATAGTATTCTAATCCTACTAGGCATAGCCCTGCTAAGATTGTGTCAAAAGTATTAACATTTATTAATGATTCGTATCCTGGCAAAATTTTATGGTAAATATTTTAAATAAATAACATTTTTTAATTTAATTATTGATAATTTTAAAATATCTTTATGATTCAAAAACATAAAGTAATCATATCTTTGAACACAATGTACAACTAGCCTTAAATATAAAAACTAATTGGACTATAAGGAGACTGTGACTTATGAAACGTGCGAAGCGTGGCGCAAGAAACTGTGTTGTAAGGCTCAAAATAAAAAACTATTTTTCAAATCTCAATGAATTGTTTACAATTTCCAAATCAACTTTTTCCAATAATATAGATTTATATTATTTTTTTAAGAATTAAAACTGACTACCAAAGCTCTGATAAAGTATACTAAAAAATTTCGTTAAATTAATTTGGATGTGTGTTTGGATTAATTTTCGTTAAATGAAAACATTAAACGTGATGGTCAGAGTATGTTTTTACACCTACTACCTATCTCCTGTTCAGACTCATCATCATACCTATACACTATCTACCTATACGTTTCAAAATAATATAAATGATAAATAAAATGATTACACAAATAAAACGAGAGGCAATATTATAAAATGGGTGGTGGTAATATGAATAAGGTGGATGAATAAAATAGAATAAATAGATGATGGTGGTTTTGGGTGTAAATGTTATGTATGTGGTATTATCAACTAGTTAAAATTATTTGAAAAATAGGTATGGGAACTTTTAATATTACTATTCCAAGTACCTCACAAACACTATACAATATAATATAAAATTACAAACGTTTGTTTCTATGTTGTATTTATTATAAACCATTACAAACTACACAAGTGCTTTATATCTCGTACAGTATGGCATAAAAAATTGAGTGTTCTACTGTTGAAATATCCAAAATAGACCAGGGTCAATAGTATTTAAAACCAAAAATAATTTATAGAATGAAACCTAATGGCAATGGAAGAGAATATAACAAAAATGGAAGGAAAAATAATTTACTGGCGATCTGAGATCGGTTGAGGTTATGTGAAAAAAAAGTGTAAATACAAATGGACTTTTTTTTCGTAGTTTAGCCAAAAATCGAGATAAACCGTATTTTAGCCTTAAAAACTCACCATGTTTCCAACCTCAGATCGCCCGTAAATTATTTTTCCTTTCATTTTTGTTATATTCTTTTCAGTTTCCAATGGGTTTCATCCTACTATAATTTTTTTTCACTTTTTATCATTTTTAATGGCTTTTACCCTGGTCTAAAACTGATACTTAATAAATTGTTAGTTAGGTGCTCAATAGTTAGAGTAAAAGCATAGAGGCACTTTTATCATTCTGATGGTTCATACCTGGGCTCCTGACACTTTTACATTCAGTATAATAATTAATTATCATTTTATTTACAAAGCAATGTATTTGATGATGGCTTTTGGCTTATCATGATAGAAATGGTAACAATGGAAAATGAAAAGATTTTATTCTAATCCAAAATTAATTTTATATTCTAAAGCACATTGAATCTTAAAATACAAATTTGTTTATAATGCTAATTTTGATATTATAGATCCATTTTATTCGCTTGTATTATTTATTAATCTTTTATAATATGTTAAGGAATTAAAAATCACCTCGTATGAATAAATAAAAAAATAATATCACATTTTCATTTAAATAATATTAAAGTTGTGTATAATTTTTTCGTCCCACTTCAATTAACAAAATTACCTAGTACAAAAAAAAAGGTATAGTGTTGGTTGATTTGGATTAATATTTTTTATATATTTTTTTAATGAATTATTTTTTATACTATTATGATTTTCAGTTTTCTAGATACATTTTACACCGTATATGGTAGAATTGCATCTGGCCCAAAAAACTTTCGCAATTTAAACAAAAAATTGTTAAATTACTTCAATTTAATGAGATATAAAATGGATTTTTTTTTAAAGATTATAAACAAAGATTAACGAAAACGTGTCTAGTAATTCCAATTTTGGAGCTGTGTATTTTTAAAAATTATATTCATTTGTTACGACATATATGGATGAATGGACGCGTGCATATTACACAAGTACACCTTGCGAACAACACAAGACATAATAAGTTTACACATCTGCCCGACTTTGAATAAGTCCGTCTTATTAAATAAATACCCCTGTTTTACAATTTTTAAGAGATTTAATAAAACTAGGATTTATAAAGCTTTATAAATGTGAAAGATCAAATTAAAAATGGATTGTGAAGCAACGATTAAGTCATTTAAAACTTCATTATATATTTTGATGTCCATCTGAATCAAAGGCTGGGGTTCCTAAATCATGATGAATCAAAAAGTATGATTTATACATAAAGCTAAAAAAGAAAAAGCTATAAAAGATCGCAAAATGTCCAAAATGCTGAATTAAAAATGTTTTATTTCCATAATAGAAATTTTGCTTTAAAAATGATATCCCCAGCTGTGTAAACACCTCAAGAACTTTCTCCAATCGAATAAAAAAATTCATAACTCAAGTAAATTTATAAATGAAAGTAAAATACTTTTTGAATTAACGATAGAAAATTATCGATAGTTTTTGAAAATATTATCACATAATAAATTTTAATATTCAGAAATACACACTAAAATTACGTATGGAGATAGAATAAAAATTTTAATGTTTAAAGTAATCATATTACTTCTGTATATAGTAAGTAAGTAATTCTTTAATGATTGTACAGGTTGTGCAAAATTTTTAATTAACTAAAAACCTGAAAGGAAGTAAATAGGTTGTAAATGTCATTTCCTTCTGATAAAAAACGTTAGTCGGATTATTCAAAAACGTATTGAAACAGAATTATTCATAGTGGATTTTAGGTGTTAATATTCAGAATAATACAAATAGAGGTGTAAATAAGTTCGAATTCTGATAAGGTGAGGGAATATTATAAGTCTATATAAATTCGCTCTATGACAACAAAACCAGTTAGTTGCTTAAGATTAAGGTAAGGTGAAGAAGTAAACAATGTTTAAAGTTACGAATAGCCGGGCGTTAAATCGTGTGCCTGTGTTAGTAAGTTTTAATATATGCGATAAAATTAACGTTCGTTAAAATCAACGTACGTTCTTTTTTATACTTTAGACTTTTCATGTGGTAGCCAACATACAGAGGTAAAATAAATGATATAAAAATGAAGGACGTTTTATATATAGCGTCGTCCGACGATTACTTTTCATATAAAAAAAAAATTTCAACAGAAAAAAACCTAACTAATATTATATATTTATCTTTATTTATTTTATATAATAATATATGTTTCTCTTTATCGATATTTGTGTTGTGTATATAATATTATACATATAAAATAGTTGTTTGTCAGTTTTAACTTATTTATTCCACGCGAACTAAAAACAGCCTCACTCACATACATACTACACATACACCAACTTACTTACCAAGCAAGCAAGCTAGCAAGCCAAGCTATATTATAGTCAGGGTTGGCAATTCTATTCAGATGTTTCATTTATTGTCATCGGATTAAAACTAATATAGAAAACGAATATTTAATACTTGGGTATATTTTTTTTAAAATTAATAAATACATAAAGTTTTCAATTTTTTATTTTAAATATATCCGTATAGTCAGTATATGGAAATTTGATACAATTATAAAAAATTCGATCACGCATCTAATTTATACTAATTATAACGATATCATTAAATTATTATGTCTTAGAATTTCTCAGCAATACTAAATCTTAATATTTTCCAACTACTTAAGGGAAACTTCTAAAAGTTGAAAAAAAAACACTTTCTGCTAGATGTAAATAAAGCTAAAGAATTCTGGATGCAGAATGTTTGTCCTAATTTCTATCAAGATATGTTTTCACGGCTCTGGATTCAAAAATTCTGAATAGGTTTGCACGTTTCCTACATAAGGTATAAATAAAATGAGTCAAGGTTTCATTATTAGTACGATTTCTTGGTAAACTATGGTTCGTTTTTTTAGCTGGGCTCAGAACTACACAACCCTGACTATAGTGTAGCCTCCTCTATCACATGGGAGAGAGAATTGTAATGTTGTTTTGTATCACAAAAAAGGCCACAAGGTAGATGATAATTATTATTGTATATACATTTAGCATATAGATATAAACGAACGTTTGCGTTCACTTGAAAGTTAAAAAGATATTCGATTAAATGCTGTACGTATACATGTATATATAAGATTCCGTATATCGTTTTGTAAGACTGATTTTGAAACTTTCACTACTGTTGAAATTTTGTATCTAATAAAATTGAATTTAAATAATTATAAAAAAAACATTCTGGGCACATTATTAGTTTAACTAGCATTCAAGTTTGGATAAATTTAATTACTTAAAACGTGAAAAATATCAATATTTACTTTTCTATTATTTATTCAAAATCAAATTCTACTTCAGAATTTACTTTTTTCGATTTTCTATAGCTAAATTAACAACTGATTAATTAAATTAAACCGAATTATGATCCAGGAATTTTTAAAATATTTTTTATTGAAACAGTCTATCCAAAAACTTTACTGGTTTAGTTATTGGTACGGTACCATCATTATAAAAACGAATGAAAAGAAATAGAATATACAGGTTTAATTAATATTAAAGTGAAATATCGATATATAATATAAAATATATACTGTATAAGACTTCCATGAATTGAATCAAATGCTTTTTTATATGAAGGCCGAATGAATCAACTTAACCACCTTCTCCATGAAAATGCGGTTAAGTGAAACAAATGAAACTTGGTATTGAGGTCCTGGCATTGTATAAATTTTAATTGTTTGTTGTTTCTCTCATTATTTTGGATAAATATGGTTTATTTACAAAAAAATTGTTACTGATCACTTTTCAAGTAATTTGGAGAATATTTCTTCGTTTCCAGTTAGCATGGATTTAATCAAGAATAGTATTTTTGAAAACATTCCACAATAAACGGTTATCCATCAAGTAAAATATTATATATTTTAGCAGCATTAAAATTGATTTCATTATTTCCTAAAAAATGAATTATCTACCTCCGATTAATACAAAATGACTTTTGTAGAAATTTCAAATGGCTTGGCTAGGAAAGTAATATTAACGTTTGTATTAACTGGAGTACTACAAACTTGAAAGATTTGTATCGTTAGAAAAAGTGTATACTTTTTCAACGGTATCAGAAGTTTTAAAACCAATAGTAAAAGTTTTTATAAGGAATGAACCGTCGCAAAATTAGCTGACAATATAAAAAAGTGCTTTGCCCACTGGGAATTAAATAAGTATCGTCTTCAAACAAAGTTTTTACAATTGATGATGGAAGTATTTTATGATGTATGGCCAACACATAAAATGTTATTTATAAAATGTTAATGTTGTTTCACATATACTTGATTCTTCTATAAAATATATTTATTTTATATAAAGGTCTATTACAAAAGACAGGCTGTCCTCTCTCTTATCAAAAAGCAAACTCTATTTCCATAGGAGACTTTTATTCATTTGATTTGCGTTGTTTGAAAAGTATCCTATCAAGCAAGAAGAGGGGCGGATAAACTAGGATGAAAGGGTGTAGGGAACGGTCAATTTTGCAATAATTAAATTATTGTTTTAAGGAGAAAGAAGCGGAACATCAAAAAGAAAATCTTTTTTTGGTCATTAGTATGTAAACATTTCTTCAATATTCGATAACTTTCAGGAATACCACCATTTGAGCCAGAACGTTTAAACTACGAAAAATGTACACATAACAATTATCAGTCTGTTTCATTTTTAACAAAATATAAAATTTTTATGAGTTTAATAATTAAAAAATACATTACATCCGGTGGTAGGGGTATAGTAAAGGCTACATTAGACTATATGGAGAAAGGTGGTGGGTCTGAAATTGAACCACGTTGTTTATAGCAACCACCTTACCTATATAATTTGATTAAAAACGGTAACCATAAGATTCAAAATATTCAAAAAAACAAATCTAATGAAATTATAACCAGTATCATAGGATACTTTTGTATAACATTTTACAACGCAGAAAAATCTATTTTTTAGGCTCAAATAATTTAAACCATTAAATAGCATGTATATGAATCCGAACATTGATCTCTTCTTCAATGGTAATTTGTGTTGTTAAATGGAAGAAGACCACTCTGTGGTATACTAGAGAGAACGTTCAGAGTCCCAAGAATAAAGCATTATTATTATTATTATAGCCTTCTTTTTCTTGAAAGAATTTAACTATTAAGAAATATACATGGGGCCCATAACAGTCAACCAGTGGTAGTGAGTGAGTGGTATGCTATAGTTGAAACCATGGCATGGTATAGAGAAAACGAACAACCAACATCAACCAGCACCACAACAGCACAGCACACAAACTTCACAACCAAAGTATTTTAATGTTGTTTTTTTGTTTCGCTTCTTTTTTTACTTATTATTTTTGTTGTTGTTTGTTTCATTACGAAATAATATAACTGCGACAGGAAATGATAAAACAACTTTTTATATTCATATTATATATTGTTGTCTCACTTTTATAATATCCCTTCTTTTACTTTTATAATATTTTATTTTATATATTATTATTTTATGTTTAGTAAAACTCGTCAAGGTTGGTCGCTTTTCAGTCTCGTGGCGTTCGTTTGTATTTGTTATATGTGTACAAGAAACTAGGGTTGGCCATCAAAATCTTTATTAAGTCTCCTAAATTCTTACAATTCGATTTTGATATATTATGAAAAAAAATTAATTTTTTTTGATATTTCGAACGTAAACTTCAAAAAATGAAATAGAAAATTGATTATTAACTCAGCGATTGAATTAGTAATTAAAACAGAAGTAACATTAAAAAAAAAATATTTGTGATTAAAATTAAAGCTTTAGAATAAAACTACTTGATTCTTTAACAGTTTTACTCAATAATTTTCTTAAAAGAGAGTGGATTTCCAATTTATAGAAAGTAATTTGACTCTTTTCTAACTTTTTTTTTTACACGAAAAAGTACAACAGGATGTTAATTTATTATTCTAGTAAAAATTATGGACAGCCCTACCATTATTAACTAAACTAACTTTATGACTCTCTAATATCAAATTTATATAAAAAAAAAAGAACTTAAGAAATGACAAAGACAACGAAGAACTATAGTGTTTGTTATTTAGTGTTTTATGCAGAGAATAAAATTTTGTATGCTAGATTTTTTGTTTGTTAAAGGTCAAAATATTTCTATATAAAAAAAAATTCCACAAACACTGTTTTTGGAAGTGTTAGCCGTGTTAAGACACTATACTCGTTTCAATTTAAAACACTTTGCAAAAAAATTTTATTAAATTTGTTATTTTACAAATATTATATTCTTAGGGATTTTTGATTGTACTTGTAGTTTATAATAAAAAAAAAAGGGTCTTCTTTGTATCAAGTGGATATTTTATTAAAATATCTCACAGGTGTTTTTTTTTTTTACTTTTAATTGGGGAAGTATCACAATATTTTTGTAAAATTAGAAATACCAAAAACATGATAAAGGTAAATAAATTTTAGGCCAAATATGTCTTGGGTTTAGGTAATTAGCAATGTAGCCAATTGAAAGAAGTTGCGAATTCGATTGCCACCGTCAAAACTGGGAAGCTGAGAACGAAAATAAATGAGACTAATTCACACATCATTGAAAAATTTGAGAAAATTTTCTAAAAAAAATTAGTTAAAATTAAGGTAAAAAAATACAAATTCAAAATGAGATGTAATAATCGAACAATCATACTTCACTGATAAATTATAAATAAACCGTAATTAATATAAATCATAATTAAAAGTATTAAGCCAACCAGTATCGTTTAATTAATTCATTATAATAATGTAAATTTATATAAAATATTTTTGTGAATACAAAAAAAAAAAAAAAAAAATTGTAGATACCAATGCATATAGTCAAAATAATTTTTGTATAGTTACCGATATTTTTTATTAAACGATTATTTATTGTTATTAATTACACAAATACTATTTGTAATATATACAATTGTAATAAACGTCCTATGTACGATATATTCAAAAAGAATGATAATATACTATTGTAGACAATATTCTACTATTTTAGGGAAAATTTTGATGAAATTACAAAGAAAAATTGTGAAATTGTTTAATACGTGAGAAATTTATGTATGACTATCTTATTTAATTAAAAATAGTTTTTAAGAGGCCGTGGACCTTTTGTTATAAATACAAGGCTACTTAATAACATATTTTTCATTTTTCTGGCACAAATAACTCAAAACTGCGAACTTGTGCATACCAAACAAATGTCATAACATTTGGGTAGTTATTTGTTCAAGAAAAATGAAAGATATTATATTTAGGAATGTGCTTGTTACAGTCGCAGATAAACCCCCTTAAAAAGTTTATTTTAGTCATTATGTGAATGAATAAAAATATTACAAAGATCAGATTTATGAAAACCTGTTACAATTAAAAGCTCTTAGAAATTTACTATGATAGTATAATTGCATATCAGTTCGATGAATTTTTGCATTTAAATATTTCTCAAATTTGATATTAACCCCACCGATAAAAAAAATGTAAACACTGTAACAAAACCGATATTGAAAAATTAAGTAACAACAGGCACAATCTATAATTGTATGGGTGACCGCCTGGGAATGCTGTGTTCTGTTATTGTAAGAAATATTTGTAGTCACTTGTGACTGACTAAAAAAAATTTGATATTCACTAAAAATAAAAAAATTTCTAAAAAACTATACGTGATTATTTTGTATAAAATTTTTTCAGAATTTAATTTCAACAGATGTTTTTTCCATCTCATTTTATACTATAAATGATTGAATGTAAATAATAAATTATGTAATAATAAATAGTAATACACACATTAATTAATCAATTGAATAATAATAATTAAAATAATATGATTGTTATTATAAATTTAGTGTGTATGTATGTATGTATGTATTGAAAAGATATTATTTTAATTTATTCAAATTTTTATTATTTATTTGTTTTCAATATTTTAATATATTTATTTAATCATTTTGAAAACGCATGTGTGAGTGAATATGGATTTTTATTATTGTATTATTTTTTTAAAAAATATTTGATAGTTTTTATTTGTAAATCATTTATTTATAAATGCATAATTGAATTGAATTTTTTGATCATCTTTATATAGAAGAAAATATTTTTATATACCTATAATCTTTTGTTATTTAACGAACAAGCATTTTTATATTTTGGAAAACTAGTTATATTTATAATATTTATTCATATTTAATTTACACAAAAAAATTCAGCTACATAAAAAAGTATATGCAAAACGTATATATTGTGACAGTTTCTCAAATCGAAATTGTTCAAGTTCAAAAATCTTTATGTTTACTGTTCATAAAGAATTCAAATATGTAGATGTTGTCTACTTCGAAAAATTCAATTATTCGAAATTTGGTTTATTTGTCTATTTCAAACATTAACAAATATTTCTTGGTTTTGTGTAAAAAGTGTAAAACTAAATAAATTATATCCCAATTAAAATATGTATATGATATTGAACCCTACGTTAAATAATGTTATTTAGAACTAAAGCAATTTTTTGTTAGAACTTAATAATAAAATTGATCAAGATAATGTAATATGATAAAATAATTAACATGCTGTATAAAAAAAAATCTACATGAAAATAACATAAAAATGCGTTTCTTCAATTAGAAAAATAAAATATATAAACTTCATATCTGAAGTAGTTAAAAACTTTATACACACACAACATATCTCAAATAACAATAAGGACATTAAACTTCTCTAACGTATTAGAAAGAAATATTTTTCATAAATATGTTTACATATACTTTACGTTACCATAAAAAAAACCGGTTAAGTGTGGGAGTTTTTATTTAAGTGTTCAGTATGGGAATTTTTTTTAAAAATATGTAATTTATTCTTGAACGAATACTTTTTATCAATTTGATAATGATTTTGAACATTTGAACCGTTATTTAAAATAGCCACAAGAAGCAATATGTATTTCTTTATACTTCAAGTTTTGTAAATATATTTTGTATGGATAAGATTAATCGATTTTATAGTAAATAGATCTTTATTGCAGTATTCATTTGGGAAGCTTTGAGTCAACGTATGCCAATTAAAGCAAATTTATTATTTATTAATAGAAAAAATACGTAACAAAGTCTAACTCGTCTACATAAAATTATAAAGAGTTTTCGTTTATAATGTCCAAATTTTGGCATGATTATTCTAACAAATACACGTTGATAGCAGCTCAATCCAATCCAATCAAATCGCAATCTTTTATCTATTATATTCGAAATTTCAACACCATATGTAAAGCCGTTCCGTACACACATCTATTTAAATATGTTAAGACAATTAATTATTACTGACGAAGTATTGAAATTGAGAATGTGATATGTAAAAATTTCACCTCCTTACAAATCGCATTTTAATTAATAAACTTTTGGTACGGATCTTGATAAAAAATAAAACATATTCTTTATAGATTTTTATTAAGCAAAAGAGGTGTGATTATTAAACAAAATTATTTAGTTTATAAAATGCATTTAAAATCGATTACCAACTATATAAAAAATAATAAGATAAAAACAATCCGCAATCATATAATAAAATTAGTTTTATTTTCTCATTCTTGTTTCCGGATACAGCAAGTTTGAAAAATGTTAAAATTTTACACATTTTTAGTAGAATTACAAAATTTTTGTGCAGTCAACAACACAACAAAAGAAGAAAATAGCAATTTTGTGTTTACTTTTTAGTTCAGTGTATAAATTTATATCCAAAACATTTAGATTTTGATATTTTAGGCCATTTAAAAAACTATATTTATGACAATTATTCGATGTATAATAAATTTTATAAATTATAAATCTACAAATATCGAAGGTCTAGAATTGGTAAGCAAAAGCTCAATACAAATGCTGATCTGGAGATATCTAAAACATAAATTTGTTCGAATCTATACAATACATTACCAAAGTTTTCCGAATTACAGAAAAAAAAATACCAAACTTTTTTTTATTCCTAAACAACGCGTTCATGATTCAGAGATATGTAAAGAAAATAAATTTTCAATCAAACGAAAATTGATTTTTTTTCTCAAATTAAAAATCAATATATTCTCTATCCTGAATATAACCTTTCTTTATCTCTCTTTTTATCCTATATACAATATATTATGTCTAGAAAAAAGAAAGAGAAACACTTCGATAAAAAACGATTAATAATAATTATTTTATATATTCCTGTAACAACTATTAAGGGTTGGGAGAGAATATAAAAGAAGGAATATGTTCGTTTATATATATATATATAAGCCCCATCGTTGATATACAGGGAATTTTTTTTTTCATGTTTTATAATAAACGTTCCTCTCTTTACTCTCAATGTATAACCAAGAGATCTGACTGCTGTGCTAGGTTTCTGTTGCTTGTCACTATGATGCCTAGTATACAGTAGATATATTCTATATATAAAATATAAAACGGTTACTTTGTGATGTTGGTTAGGCTTCGTTATAATACTTCTCTTAGTTCAGACTGACAGTTGTATATACGAGGGTTCGAAGAATATATATATATAGTTTTTATATTTTTGAAACAGGGAATCTAAACCATTATAACGAACAATATTTTTGAATACAAAATAGATATTTATTCATTGTAGTCATAAAAATCTAGGGATGTTTTTAGCTTATTCTGAACGAATTACATATTTCTTAAATTTTGATAATCTGAATAGGTCTAGTATAGATTTTACATTGTCCATAAAATACGTTAATAAGTTATCTGTTTCAATTTGTGATGGATTTCAAAAAGTGAGATTTCAAGCCAATTTTCAGTAAAGTTCAATCAATATAAAAAAATTGTTTAAAATTATTAAATGGAAAAATTTAAAGTGTGTAAAATTTTACGTGTGTTATTGATCAATTCCAAAAATCTGTATTATTACAGAAAATTCAATTTACCAGACAAAAGTGAACTCTTCAAATAAAAATTATTAGAAAAAAGTACACCCTCATATGATCTTAATATAAAAATACTATTTTTAGATAAAACTATGAGGGTGAATTGTTTTTTTACTTAGAAAAAAAAACTAATTTCATTCGCATCTGTAAAAATGTTAGCGTGTGAACGACAAACAATTTGAATACCACTGTATTTAATGTTATTAAATATATTTATAAAACACAACATTTGAAAATATAAGGGTAAAAATATGCAGAGCGAGAATAAAATACGAACACTTTGTGTTCTGTTCAGTATATTTACACTCAAACGATTTCTGTTAGGCTGTTTATACACTGAAAATATACAGGCTGTCCCATCCTCCAAATAAAAACGACAGTATTTTTGTTTTAAATGCTTTCTAAAATTAAATCATTTATCAAATACATCTATCTCGAATACTATGAATACTTTTGATCGAAAGAAAATTAGTTTTCTAACAATCCTTTTGCAACTGTGAAGATATAATAAAAATTACTTTTATGTTCGCGAATTTTTTATACAAAAAAAAAAAAATTAATTCGGTTAGACATCTGTTCGAATGATTCAAAACGTATGTATGCCATTCAGTTCGTATGATTCAAAAGACGCGTCAGTATTAGCTATACTTATGGACAATTCTTTGTTTGGGACAGGTTATTTGTTTTGTGCTGAAATAAAGGTCTTAGGCTGGTATATAGCTTAATTTGTGTATCAACTTTTTCATATACACGATCGGCGCATATGGCTACTCAAACTATACTGGTTGTGCAAAAATGATTTGAAATTTACTTATATGAAATTTTACTTACAGAATATTTGTAACATTTAAACAAAATGTTTTGCAAAGAAAGAACAGTCCTGTATTCGTTGTACGTACGCATAAGCAGCAATACATATAGTCATCAGACAAAACATAGCAAAGACTGTGTATATCGAATATATATATATTTGGGGTGCGGTATAACATAGATGATAAAACTGTTCAAAGTATTCTATGAACAAATAATAAAATAATATACGTACATTTTACTGTACCAAGCAACCCTTGTTATTTTCAGATGCTATATAATAATACTCTTTTACTGCGATGATTCATTCCAGTAGATTATATTTTTTT
This sequence comes from Chrysopa pallens, assembly GCA_020423425.1. Classification (NCBI taxonomy): domain Eukaryota; kingdom Metazoa; phylum Arthropoda; class Insecta; order Neuroptera; family Chrysopidae; genus Chrysopa; species Chrysopa pallens. Next base: position 82,970,434 of record CM035592.1, on the reverse strand, counting down.
TTTTTTTGTAAATTGTTCGACAACAATGTGCAGTTTAAAAATAGGTTTAGTATATCTATTTAGAAAGTGAAAAAATCGACTTAAAATTATTCATTTGGAGACTTACAAACGATAGACTTTTTTCATTTTTACTGAGCAATTCAGACAAGTTCGAATAAAATTCAAGTATTTTTGATTTTTGACCGGAGAACTTACATTTTTTTATCACTACAAATTTATAAATCAATGAACGAAGAATTTATTTGCAGGATATGGATACATTTACGCTAAAAAACTACGACTAGTAGTAGAAAATGATTTACTACTACTAACTCATGGATTCTTCTTTTACAATATATATTTACACTTTAACATAGATATGACGTATTCAAAACCTAACTGTAATTTTGTTATTGTTATATACCTACGTACGTACGTATTGTTTAGTTCAGTTATATAAGAATTATTATATTTATTATGTAATATAGTAAATATTATTTGAATATTTACAACAACCAGTTAGATTATATATGTATACACCACTAATGTTTAATATTTTAATTATCTAATACGACCTTACGACCAACCACTTGTTGTTCTGTTACGTAATAGAAGCAAGTACAAGTACTTCTATGTTATTTAAACACGTGATTATAAGAAATATTTAATTACAATATCTTGATAGTAAAATTAATAATTTTTTATATTTTATACGCATGCAAATATTTACTATTTATTAAATATTTAAATAAACTCATTGAGAGATGGTCAAGTTTTGCAACAAAATTAATTAAAGCAGGAAATGAGAAAAAAATAGTTTTTTTTTTTATTTACTGTATCAGTATTCAAATTTGAGTTTGCTTATGTCCCATTTTTCTATATTCATTATATTTTACCCATTGCAATTTTAATTTATATGTGAGTGCAATTCACTTAATAGTATTAATTTCTAATATTTGACACAACTATAGTAACTTTACTCAAATAGTATTCAAGAAACATTTAGTAAACGATATGAAAAAAAGAATTTCTATTGGATGAAATCATTCTAATGTTATTAATTCGTTTATATTAATCAGTTTGTTTATTTTTGCAATAGACAAAAAAGTAAAATACGAACTTGAAATGTTATGTTAGCTAAATATTAGACTCAAAAATTTATTTTATATTGAAAATCCATGGCTTCAAATTCGGCAACAAATTTCTGACGATCAATTTATGCGTTAATGCATTTATAATAATATTTAGTTTTTTATTCTTTAAACAAAAATTAAAACTTTTTATTTCGCATGCTCCATAGACGCCCGTTATAATTCATTCAAATATTTCCACTTTGTCAATTACCTAGTTGGTGACGATTTTTTTTTTAAAACTAGGAATTAGAGAAAATAATAGCTTAAAATTAAAAAAAATTTGTTTCAGAATATTATAAAGCATTTTCAATCTTAAACACAACGATTTTTGCGTACTTCCAAATGCTAAACTAGGTATATTTAGCTTGAGTGAAAACCATTCAGAGAAGCTTTTCTGTATTGAATGACTTGGCAAATTATAAATTTATTAAAATGTCAAGAGATTCCAGATTCCATATCCAGTGAATACAATGAAATTTTAAAGAATACAATTTTTCAGATACAAATGTTATAAATGAATGAATAACCTTTAAATTAAAATTCATATAATTTATAAGTAAATCGAGACATGATTAAAAATAACTATACACAATCTATTAATAAAATACCATACACACAATTTAATAGTTCATTTAATATTTAATAATATAGAAATAAATAATTAGATTAAAAACTATTAAAAGAACAAACACAACACACTAAATGTTGTTTTTACTACATAAGCATGCCGTCCGTCCGTCCGTCAGTCAACTAATGCAGCAGGTGGGGGGAAATGAAGGATGATATTTACTATAACATTACAAACATAATTAATAAGTTTGATTTATTACACTCAAAATAAAAAATATTCATTCATAAAATTGTGTAAACTTTTGTAAATAAATTTAAAAAAAATAAAAATAAATAATATTCTGATCTCACTCTTACACATATTTATATATTTATTATTATCTTATTTAAATCACTAATATTCTGTAGTGTATTATCATTTTTATTGTATTACGGTGATTCCACTTATTACGTGTACAATAATATATAGTCTACATGACATGTCTGTTTGTCTGTCTGTCTGTTAGCTATTATTTTGTGTATGTTTGTCTGTGTCATGAATTTATTATCGTTTTTGTTTTACAATTAAAATATTATTATTATGGGATGTAGATATTTATTTTTATATTTAAGAGTGCAACCAACTATTTTATAATCTCGTTTTATCGGAATGTCTGTCTGTGTCACAAGGACGTTCATATTGATCTATTATTCAGATGACAGGTAAATTTTAATCATATGGATATTTAAAGTGTTTTATATTTGTTTATTCTAATCTACAATATTAAAAACATAAAATATACATACGAGCAAATAATCTAAATTAATTTAGAGTTTTAGCGAAATATCTTATAGTAAACTAAAAAATATGTAAGACCACCAAGTTTACGTTGTAATACGGTTGTTAGGTGACGAGACAGGGGGATTTATCTCGTGAAGGAAAAAAATCCGGGACGAATTACAACCTTAATTTAACGTTTCGAAATTTAGAAATAGTTTACTTCCTATAAAATAATTTTATTATTTAGTAATTTTACAATGATTTAAATATAATTTTTTTTCATGTTAATTTCTGTAATTTATAATATATATATAACTGTTATTCCACGATTGAAAGATAATGTAGAACAATGAAAAATTCGAACCTATCGAATGTATCAAATGCATTTGAATATATCGAAACAACACGATTTTTAATTACGAAAAATTACGCATAAAATTTTGTATAGAACATATAATTTAAAAGAGTTGTTAAAAATTAAAGTGTGTAAATTCAGAAAATTAACACATATTACAAAGGTCATAATGCGTGATAAATTTTATATTAAATTTCCAACGATTTGATAAATTATTGTCCAAATGGGAATATAAAAAATATTGTTGAAAAATATTCTTTTAAAGTCAATTAATTTATATTGTACCTTTATTAATCTTAAATAAAAGGATTTCACAGATTATCAAACTTGTTCTCCAAACGAATCAACCGAATTCTTTATTAAATGTTTTTGAAAATCAATTTGCAATCTTTTCTTTGTCATACTCGCTAGTTTCTCAAATTTAATGTTTGCAGTTGGTCTGTTGAAGGCATTTCTACGAAAAACCGGTGAAAATACGTGATTTTTCTTACACAAGAGAAAACAAGATGTAAGTAAAAAATGAAATCAAATATTAATTATAATAAAATCATGAAAAGCAACAATTTGCCTCTACTTTCATTGTATCGTTTATTTGTGCAAAATAAAATATGGCTAGCCTGCACAATCATCTAAAATAATGTAAGTAATAATAAAACAAAATACTAACCCATTTAAAATATTCTACATAACTACTGAAAACATTAATGCCAGTTTTGAGGATGGTCATGGTTTACATAAATAATTGAATTTAAATTGTGTTTGTGTTGGTGATAATATCCCATAAATATTACTTTCTCCTTACTTTTACTATTACTATGTATAGTAGCACAGGCAGTAATGCTAGGTACTATAACACAATTCATTCTTCCCTAATTTAGTTGAAAACACCACAATATTTCACCACCATCAGTCAGTCTGTGTTTATAAGAAAGGGACTCACTCAAAGAAAATGATTAAAATAAGCGTGGAATGGCATAAGATGTTTATGTAGTTCATTTCGTATGAAAAAGATTATTTCCAAGAGAAATAATTTTCTTTTAAATTCAAATAGTCTGAGACATCATCTTGTTATTGTTCTGAGTTCTTCTTACTTCATAATCTCAGATATAATGAAAAATTTGACTATGAGACGCAAATAAATAGTGATTCCAGTATGATAAGTTGCTATGTATAAATTTATTGACTTTCTAGTCACTTACGTCACCAAATCAGTAGATCCTTAATTTAACTACAAAAGAATTCGATACTCGATTTTGAAAATATATCAATTGATCTAAAATTTTCTTAATTCAAAAATATTACTTCAGTATTGTTAAAATGCGTTAAACCAATTCGTTTACTTACATTAACTAGTATCTGCTGATGTTTATAATATACAATGCAACTGATAATTACCTGTAAAAAGAAAAAAAAATAGCTTTTAGAACATTTGTTTAGAATCACAAATCTTAAAATATAAAAAATATAAAATTGAAATATTTTTTTAAATGTATAATTGAAATTTTAATCTAGGGAATTTCCTATAGAAATTTTTTATGTTGTACTAATACTAGATATATTTGAAAATACCCAAACGATTAGTATGTAAATGTATATTGTACAATCCGTAAAGTAGTTTTAATACATACATCCTTGATAAAAAATTTATAACTGTCATTTTTTTTCTTTCAGTTTGAAATTTTTTCTCCGAAAAACAATGTTTTGCAGTATAATTTGTACGTCATATTTTATGCAATAGCAATCAATATATTTTTATTCTTAAAATATCTGAATCTACTAAGAGCCAATGTGTTGATGAAAAAATAATTGAAGATTCGATTGTTATGTTTTATTTTGAAAATATAAGTTTTTTTTTTTTTTTTTTTTTGTTAATTACAATTGTAATTTTTAGCGGCATAAACAGACGGACATTAATTATCAATATGAAAAAACCGGAAAAATTTTACGATAAAATGTATAATACCATCATATGTTAAAAATTATAAGCCTAATAAAGGTGCAAAAGAAAACAAAAATACAAACAAGGTTAATTTATAAACAGGAAACTTAAATGTGACTTTAAAAAACTATATTATATTGAAAACTTTAAAATAATATTTTTTTTAAGACACCGGAAATGATTGTTGCAAAGGATGTGTGTACATGTACAACACAGCAACGTCCCGTTTGTCGTTGAATATATCTTCTACCAATTTATATATAAGATTCAAACACACCACACACTTACTTAAAAAACCAGTCAAACTAATCAAATCATCCGTCGAACCGGTTTGAATTTACTAGTAATTGAATCATGTGAAATGAACAACAACACATCGTGGTGGAATCAACTTTAAATAAATTTCAATAAATAAATTTAGTAGCAAATAAGTAAAAAAATATAAAAACTGTGATTTTATTTAGTATTATATATTTTTTTAAAAATTGTCTAATATTTCAGTTTCTATAAAATTTATTTCTGCTTTGTGATGGTACTTGCATAAATTATTATACTAGAATATGTCGCAGTATATTAATTTAAGTGTAAAATTTTTTAACGCTAGAACATATGACCGCACAAAATTTTGGTATAGGTGGTCATAGAATCATCATCTAATAAGTACATTTTTGTTTCAAGATAACAAAAAAAAAAAACGAGCGAGATGTTTTGGTGATGTATACTAGACCTAAAAATTAAGATAAAGTTTGCAATAAAGTTTTGAATTCCGGACAATAAAAGATTTAAAAAGAAAAATATATGTTTTTTAAAACAAATTTTAATTGAAACATTCATCGTAACATGTTTGGATTCGACACAATTTTAGCTAATAAAAACACATATATAATACATGTTGTTGTTATATATTTATAACTGTTTAGACCATATGTCGAGCGTATAAGCAATTAACTCTATTAGTTGTTATCTTCACCCAATAAAAAAACTAGCTGAGCATTATTAACGAAATCGCTACTTTTTCTCCTAAAATAAATTCCGTATTATTTCATTTTTTTTTTTTTTGAGTGAAAATTAGATTGAATTCAAAAATGAATCATGTAAGTTTATTCACGTTGAATATTAGGCAACAAGTCAAAGGTATAATTTAATTTACAAAAAATAAAACATCTACTATCAGAAATACCTAATTTAAATAAGAGCAACAGTTTATAATAATTATTACGTGTAATTAAGTCATAAACTTCTGTATATTATATGTATATGGAAATTCTGAAATTAAAGCTAGAAAATGAATCTATATATATTATAATTTAATATTAACATACATACAATGTCTATCTATATAGGAGTTTTAATAATTATGCCTTAAAGCAATAAAGGGATGGAATTTTTTTGAAAATATTGCTACCCCAACTGTTTCTATTGTTCAATTTTTGAACTAAGTTTTGAATTTACCATAGGCAAGCATAACGTATATATAGATTGATTATATTCAACTATAGAAATTGTATATATACCGGATGATTCAAATAAATTCTGTTCACAAGCTATAATAAGATTGCATTACCAATTTATATTATTATGTAAAATTTTTTATTTCGTAACTATTTTTTAAAAATTTATTGTTTATTGAAATTACAACTTTAATATCGCATTATTTGAAAACATAGGGATTTGAAGTTTTCTTAATCCTTATTTGATTTTTTATCCATTAATCCCTTTTCTCCTTTTGATTATTCCATTAAGTATGGCATATCTCTATTCGGTAAAAGAAAAATAAAAATTTGAAACGAAAAATAAAAATAAAAATTTGAAACAAAAAATACTGATTGCCAAAACATTTTAGGCCACCCGTATGCTTAAATGTTTTAGATAAAATAGTTTATAGTTTCTAATTTACACCATGATTCACCGGATTTAAATTCAACGGATTTTAAATTTAAAGAATTTGTTTTCAGTTTATTTATTTCAATTAAACTTCTCAAATATATTTAAAAAAATTATATTTAGTTTATGTGTGTGTGATAAAATCTTTACTATGAAAAACTAAAAAGTTTAAAAATTTCTATTCCGTAATTTTTTTTTCTTTATTTGACAAAAATCAAGTTAGACTGAAGTAACATGAAGTCGTTACTTTAAAAATATTTATATGAAAATTATTTTATGATTTTCTCGTCATGGTATATTCAATGTTTCAAGCTTTTTCAATGATAAAAATATCGAACATCTTTTAAATTTTTTTCTTACATTTTTCGTAGAACCATGAAGATATTACTTTTAATTAAAAAAAAAAGGTCATGATTAATTTTTGGATGAAAAAAGACATTGAATTACCTCGAATTAGTATCTTGCATTAATCGTTATTCCTCAAATGAATTCCACAAATAATTTTTTAAAATAATTATGAATGGGAAGCGAGAGTTTGATTTGAAAAAAAAAAAAAGATACAAAATTTTTATTTTATTTCCCAATCAAAACAATTTTTATTTTAAATAAAGAAACAATTAAAAAATTTATCAAAATTCAAACAATAAAATTTAAAAATCAATAAAAATTATCTACAGTAAGGCTACTGATTACGTATTATTTGTAGTATTGAAGTTCATATGAATCATAAACACATACATAAATCCTACCAACATATTGTATACAAAAAGATTTTTTCCATGAATTATTTTTGGATATATGTATACTAAAAAGTTTATTTCAGGACAGCAGTTTGGTAGACCAAGTAACAGTACACACAACAGAAAGAACGAACGGTTGGTTCATCCCTTCACAAACGAAATAATATAAGGGACAAATGGTTGGGTATTTAAACATAAGGGTAGCTTTAGAATGTGTGTGTGCTCTTATAACAAACAGCATACATATAACAGTTGCCTGCCTCAGTTTGCCTGACTACATATTTCCCTTTTCAAACGATGAGTAAGCTTCATCGTCGACCCTATTACATGTAGCAGCGACCGACACAACTACCTCTCTAAATACAAAATCGTCTGACTCTCTACAAACTTTATACATATATATTTATATAGCAGTACAGAATGTCCCATTTCATTTCAATATTATTTTTGAAAAAATGTTAAAAAATATTCCTCATCTAATCCCAACAAATAAGTTTTGTAAGAGGTGCGGTTCTGAGCTATGATAAAATTTTTTCTCTTGGAAAAATTAGTTTTTAAAGTTTAGTTTGTTTTCTAAATCTAATAACTGTGTCACCAAAATTTGACATATACAGAAATGCAGTGTTATTATAATAACACCTACTACTTTTATGACAAATAAGAAAATACACTACTTTTATGGTGTATAATATAATTTTTTCGGTTTAAAATGAATGTTTTAGGCAGAAGAACAAAATTAATTCTGATAAACAATTCAACACAACATAACAACCGAGTATTTCATGTCTTTTAATAGATATAAAAATTCAAGTGTAGCATTTTTTAACTTTTCCAGTATGCATATGAACGTATCAGTGATTCACGAAACTGATTTTTTATTTTGAAAGCTGAAATAATCTTTATTTAATATTTTTTCTACCTTCTTTCGAGTTAAATAGAAATTTTGATTTTTCGAAGTACATTAAAATTTTTTTATCCAATTTTAATAGTGGTATTCAGTAACATTAAAGTTACACGACCACTATCGGAATTTCCATTGAATATGTGTTAACTTTAATGTTACTGTTATTAGTCAAAAGAAAAAAAATCGGAATTTGTAATTTTAAATTCAGTTTTTAGTAAATAAGAAGCTTTTTATATTAGACTAGAGATTAAGATAAACGTATTATAAGTTAAGAATTATTTAAAGATAAAAAATATTTAAATATTAACAAACAAAAAAAGATTTGTATGTGTTACACTCTGTACTTATTATAAGGGTCGGTCAAATGGAATGGATGTACGGTCTCAATTGTGTATCGAAATAGACTCTGTTGTAGAAAATAAATCCATAAGACCTTTTTATTACAAAATACTAAAAACAACATTTATAAAATATATAAATTTTTAACTTTTTTGTACATGTCCTCTAAAAATATCTTTCTAGGTAGGTAGGTAGATAGGTATACCTAATATACCTAAGTTTACCTACGTTTTATGCGTTCTTTCGTTAAAAAAAAAAAAAAAAATTATATGGTTTATTTTATACGCAATTTTCATTTAATATTTACAATAAATGATGAAAAAAGTTGCGAAAAAAATGTTTAATTTTATTTAATAATTTTTATATATTTTTTAAATGAAATTTTTTTTATTATTTTATCAATTTTATTTTATAACCGGATAAGCGTCAGTGATAAAACGAACCTAACCACATACATCTCTGGTCTTTTGAATTTCTCGAAACTAACACTTTTCTCGGGAAATTTTAGCGCAACTTATTCGATAAAAGTTTTCGTTAAATTTTCTATGATTCAATATTTTTCTAATAATAATTAATATCAATATCAATTATCCGTAATTTTTCTGTTAGTGGATTGTGTACAATCCAGGATTAACAGAGCAGAAGCAGTGCTTCAACTTTGGTTAAATTTATACATTTTTAACATTATTTTTAAAACATATAATAAAAAAGAAAAAATATATAAAAAAGAAAAAAAACCATGGTCAAAGTTATTAAAATTATAAGTTCGAATTTTTACTTCCTATTTTGGACAAAAACAAATATTCAATTTTGATCAAATCTGAATTAGAATTTTCAAATAATTATTTTATTACTTGCCAATTCTTTATAAGTCTATGAACAAATTTCAGTACTTCACAATATTTTTTTTTGGCTGTCCGATTTACATGTAGAAACATATATAAAAATAAAATATTATTTATTTTAAACATTTTAAAGTTATAAATAATTAGTTTTTTATTTTTATCAATTTTCTAAAATGTTTGAGAAAATTACAATAATTGTGAAACTGGTGAGACTTATTTAATTATATCTATATGAAAAATATACTACAACACACTTGAGGGGATAGAGCTGGCGCATAAAAAATCTTTAAATTCGAGACGAACGTAAATTATGGATAACACTAAAATAGGTAATAAAACACAATTATGATATATTTTATTCGTGTTGTTGAATTCAATAAAATACTTATGAAACATATGAAACAATTAAAATATTTAGTGAAATACAAATAAGTTATTGTAAATAATTACAATATTGTGTAGAGTAATAATAACTAAAAATAATATAATCGATTTGTGTAAATGTAACTAGTATTTATAATATTATCAAATTTGAATATTATTGTAATTTTATCTTCAATTACTTTCATTAAAATTCATTCATGAATATCACAATAATAATCATAATAATATGTACATACTACATACCATACACTTGAAATCAGTTCAGATCAATATATTATTAACAGTTTGATGTGTAATCAGATATAAATGGTTTTAGTTTTAGTGTGTGTGTGGTAATAAGTAAGTTCAATAACGAGTTAGATTAGTTAGTCTGTCTCATATATTGGTTGTAGGTTGTATTATTTATTTTATCATATGGTTGATTTAGTCTATCTGTCTATTTTATCCAGTCCAGTTCAATCCATCAATGAATGTGAATGGTACAAGTAAAATACTCGACTATACGTATATTTAATTAATTAATCATTTGTTTACATATTATAATATTATTTACAATACATGTATTTCCTAAAAATATTATAGTATATTTAAGAGTTTACTATGAATCGCAACTATATATTATTGTTGAATATATAGATTTTTTTTAATTTTATTTTTGATATCGGAAAAATTGTATAAAAAAATATTTTTTTTTTTTTTTAATTTTATCAACTTTCATTTCGAAATAAAATTACTAAATGGATATTTCAAACTTTTTCTAGTGAAAGTGTTTCATTTTACGAACATTCCTTTTATCAATTATCGATCCGAATATACAACGCTCAAGAGTAACCTTAAATTTATCGTTTGCATGCTGATATTTCGTCAACCATTAATGCAATTTTGTAAACACATGTGTGATTAAGTGCTACATTGTTATAGTCATTAAAATAGGTAAAAAAATGGACTGACTTCACAGATTATTTTATATAAATTAATAATTTCATATATATATAATAATAATTTTACGCATAGACCAAAAATTGTTAATGTATCTAAATCTATAGGACTTTCATCCGACCGAATTAAGACGATCCTACTAAATAATATTATTAAAAAAAATTTTTTGTTTGATTCAACAAGTAAAAATACAAACGAATGAATTAGGATTCATTAAATAGTTAGTAATGTCACAAAAGGGGATTAATGACCTAGTAAAAATGTCAATAAAATATATATATTACATAATTTAACATAATAAAATAAAAACAAACATATATATATATACCATCTTTAAATGTATCCCTTGAGGATAACAATAGCTTCTCAATATATATTATATAATAATAAATAAGAATGTTTTATATTTAACCTTACTACTAACATACTATTTAAATAATAATAATGATGTTAACACCAAAACAAAACCACAATTATAATATACTAATTACAGTGTTATAAATGATCAATAAGTCATAAATAAATGTGGTGGTACAGGTTGGGGGTAGAATAATATTATATGCTTTTATATTCTAGTAATAGAAAATTATATTAAATGCTAGCTAGATCTATGAAATATGTAGTAGTACCATGTTGTTTTCAATTAATTTGACATAAATATGAGAACTCACATGTTAAGTCAATAAAATGCTATTATAATAAAATCAAAAACTGTGTTGTATATCATCAGAACGTTTATCCAATCAATTATAATTTGATGGTTTCTTTTCGTATGGAAAATACACAGAGAATCTTAGAATAAATTAAACTCTAAGAGCGTATCTTGACGAAGAATTTCGAGCTATACATATTGAGAAAAGCGCGTGAATCATTACTTGTCGAATATCTATCTTTACATATAAAAATCAATTACTATGTCGCAACAAATTCGAAAATTGAAAGCGTGAAAGATAAAAATTCTTTCGAAAAAAAAAAACATGTGAAAATAACAAGTAGCAGAGTTAATTATTTAGATACTCTAAATATGGTTCACTATCAATATTTTTTGTTCGCGCAGTTCATAATACAGAAATAATATGTGATTATTAACTAAATTTCAGCTGAAATTGTGCCGAATGAAAACAGTTTACAAAAATACAAAAGGTTTTTGTTTTAAAAATACAAACATTTCTTATCTTACAATTATAAATTTTTTATGATTTAAAAGTTGGGTTATACCGATTTTGTGTTCATTTATGAACTTAAACTAAACTCTTTTCGTTTTTGAGTTATCATGATGACTGGCATACCTACGAAAATGAATTAATTAGGTTGTATTCAATGTATATCTATATGAAAATTGCATTTTTGTTTTCCATATTTTCTATCATTACAAACTTAAAACTAAAATTAATATACTATGACATATTATGTGTATATATGTTGAATATTAAAATGTTGAAAGCCAATTAGAATTGGTTGAAGATAAAAATTCCATACAGTAGAATGTGAAATCTCATAAACAAATGATAATATTCAGTACGAAAAAAATAAAGTATATAAAATATTATTGGCGGGCACTAAAAACACACATTTTATACATAACACACAAATGGGTTTTTATGAATGAAAATACCACATACACAGAGAGTACATTATATAAAATATATTTCGGAATGGAATGAGTAAAAGAACGTATAGAAAGACTGACGACGACACACAAACACAAATGAAATATACAAAACTTTATATAAACCAATATATATATATAAAACATTACATATGTTTTGTTTAACATATGTGAAATTACATGTCATCTTAATATTTATATGTATGTATGTGTGTGTGTGTTGTGCTTTAAAACCTGGAAAGTAGTCTTCTATATGTAGTATTGAAAGAACAATGGGGAAAAAGACGTTTACACATTTTGTAAGTATTTAATACAGTTCGATTCAATAAAATACAAATCAAAGTGGATTGCAATAACAAAAGTGGAATAATATGAACTTCGAAACTCAAAATTTTGAAAAAATATTTTATGCATTGATTAAACCTTCCAAACAATTAGATTTTGTTCTAAGTAATCTGCTTACTGTATTATATAAGATAAAAAATTAATTTTCGTCAGAAACTTGTTTAAAATCTTTAAGCAATCTAGCTAGCATTGTACACAGTCTGTTCGACTCGGATAATCTCATACGAAAGCGCATTACAAACCAATTTTTACATTTTTGTTCATATATATTAAAAACGATTGCGTTGCCTATCCGATAAACGATTTTTACTAAATAGTACTACTTATTCATAATCAACAAATAAATACGAACGTCTTATTTTTGTCTAACGATACCATTGCTCATTGACAAAATTCCCTGGTTTTTGATAACATTTGAAATTTTTGGTTAAATTTCCTAGCTTATTTAAAATTTCCAGACATTTTTGGATTTTCCAGTAATGTACTCAACCATGTTTACACTATAAATGTTCAAAATATTTTGTGTATCCCTAACTCAATTCTCCTTTGATATTGGTATGATATTAAATTACTGGGGTTAATGAAAATTTAATCCCTATGAAAAAGTACCATAGAAGTTGGATGCATTTTTTTTGAATTCTCGTATATAAAATATAAATGGAAGCAAAAGTTTTACACACAACTCTACATACTATTTTAGAAATGTTTATTTATGATTTTACTCACTATTACTACACTAGAATACAACTTGTTGCAACACAGACCATATCATACCAGACGTGAGTAAAATGAGGCGAAAGAATGGGATGGGTTGGTATGGTCTCTACAAGAGAATAATAAAAGGCAAATCACAACAAATTCACCATCAAAAATACAATGATGATTGTTGTGGATGAGAATTCTATTTATTTTATTTGTAACATACATTTTGTTTTTGTTAACAATGTGCACTCTGGTATTTTATAAGATGGAAGGAGGGGGGGGGGGATTGATTGATTGGTTCAATATATCCAGACAAAGGTTAGTTTAATTCTTGTTATTACAATCATATGTTTCTTTTTTTTGGTATTGTGTTTTGTTTCAAGTAGCGTGTACGTAAATATTGGTCTCTTTAAAATGAAACGATTTGTGGTTATTGTTTTTTAATATAACTGGATTTTATTTAGTACATACCAAATTTAAGAAATCATTCTAGCGACAATTTTATAAAGTTTATTTCATGTTAACTCAAGAAATCCTAAACAAACCAATCAATAAATATTATACCGATAACCATCCAATTCCATTAGCATTCATCGAATTTCTTAAAATTTTTTGCAAGAAAATTAACACTTTCAAAAGTTTAATCAAAAATAATGACGGGTGGAAGCAGATAAAACAGATTTATGGAAAACAATTATTGTTTTATTGAAAACTCTCCAGAATTGTATGTAGCGAAATATTTCCATCCACAAATAATAATAAATTTTAATTTTTTTTTCTTGAAATATAAGTTAAGTCTGCAGAGAAAAGCATAAGTAATTTTTGTATAAACTGAATTTTTACATTATCCGTTTATACTACTCAGTGCTAGATATACTTATATACAGAACGGCTAGATGGCTCCACTTGGTACATATTTAGTTTATAATAAAATACTTATAAGCTAGTTTCTTTAGCAATTTCGTTACAAATTTATATATAGCAAGAACTTTAAATACATATTGTATCGAAATTTATCTATAATTAAAAAAAATATATAGCGTATTAATTTCGGCAAAAAAATATTGAAATAAATAAAACAACAAAAGTAACGAAGTAAGTGTCTACTATTTAATAATACAAAATATTCCGTGGAAATTTTTTTCTGAAAGTGATACAATTATTTAAATTATCTCACGGTGCAATAAAAACAAAATCTTGTAGATTAATAATAGAAGAATTAAAAATTGAAGCAAACTTACAGTACATCGGCATTATTCTTTTAAATTGAAAATTGAGTCAATCAAATTTTTAAGCAATTTATATTTGACTTAGAAATAAAGGGGTCCTACCTAAAATACTTTCAAGGATTTTTTGTAATATTAAAATATTATTAGTCGCTTTCTTTTAAACCGATAAATACTAATTCATGGAAATTAAAAAAAAAATAAATTAATTTGTGTACAAGTTTATTTTAGGAAATGTTCTTTTTTATTAATAATTTGAACAATATTTGAAATATGATTTTTTTAAAACGACCAAAACAATTTTTCGCAAATGTGTAGATTTTTAGTAATGAATAAAGTCGTATGATAAAAAATAAACTAACTTGATTCATGATATAATTATTTTCAATCCATTAGTTTGGATAAGACTTTATAAAACAATAATAAAAACGAATAAAAACATTCGTTTAATGATTATTTGTAAACATATTAAAAATTTGGCAGGTTGTATATAAATAAAATTCTTTAAGAGTGCGATTATAATCACACAAATACATATACAAAGATAATAAATAATACTACGGCTACCTACTACTACTACAGTTTCATTTTATTATTACTTTTTTTTTTTTTTATAAAATAAATGGAATTGATTGTGTATTTGTGTGTTGTCACAACATAATATAAGTAGTATATAAAAATATGTAATAATAAAATATATGAAGTATATAAAGGTTTTTTTTTTTTTACATTTCATTGATGGATGAATCATCACTCATTTATGTATATGTAAGTATATAAAGAAGGGTTTCCCCAACTTTTTGATTTGATAAAAGTAGTAATTATTATTCATATTATTTATGATTGTTAAATATATAATATCACGATGTTTTCAATCTTTTTATATATATATTTTATTTATGTATTCAAATCAAAACCACGTGGACTTTGTTTTTGAATTATTTTTATATACTTTTAACAACAACCTGTCTGTCTGTCATCTACAAAAAAAAAATATGTAAATCATTTTGACAATTCTTTTTTATCATGTGTGTATTTATTTGTTTATATGATTTTTGACGTTTATTTTTGTTCATATTCTATTTTTTTATTTTGTAACTGATCTATTAAATACATTTTTGAACATGTACATATAAGAATTTTTACTTCTGAGTACATTTTTAGGGTCCTTTACGTACGAAACTCTAAGTCCACCGAAATAATTAGTTTTACAACATTACATGAGCTTAAATCAAATATTTTGCGAGTGGAAGATCCTGTAATTTTTGATATTGAATCGAAAATAAATTCTTTTCAAATTATTAAATTCTAAAATGGTCAATCTTCTATATGGCAAATTTTGGCATGTTCCTCATGTACGTTTTTTTGGTTTTTTGTCTCGATTTTTATCATGAAAGAAAAAACGATATTGGTGTAGTAGGAGATTGATTTTACTCGGTGAATTATTACACGTAACTTATAAATCTAATTAGCAAAGTCAATCCCACCGTTTATTTTTGTGAAAAATTAAAATTGAATTGGGGAACCATTGAATTCGCGACGATTTAATAATATTTTTACGGCATGCATAAAGTTTTTTCAACATGGCAAAAAGTATCTACAAAGTTTTTGAAAAATTAGGTCTCTAAAAAGTGTTGTTTTTTGTATTCTGCTACATTACCCTTTCATCAACAAAATGAATGTAAACGAGTTTTAAATCATTTTTCGGCTTTAAAAATCTTATTGATTAGTCTGTCTAAGCTATATTCACAATCTTGTTGGGTGCTATATATTCGTCTTGTTAAAGGTTTAAACAAAATTATGGACTTAATTGGACATATTTAATCAATGATAAGTAATTGTTTAAATCCATTTCTCTAATTTTATAGTTATTTTATTAATAAATTCAACTACACTTATACAACGAATTTAAATATACGATTTTAAGGTAGCATTTATTTATTTAAAAAAAAAAAAAATAAAATATCCATTCTTACATTCAAGCGTATTTTATATTTGAATTTTTTAATATAATTTCTCAATTGTATCCATTCTGTTCAAAGTTATGATTTTTCCTGCAAAAACATTCATTTAAAATTTTCGAACAAAATATAAGTTATTAACAATGGACTTTGCATATAAGCTTTAAAAAGATATAATTTAGACATTTCAAATTCGAATATTATTAGAGAATAAGAAAAGTTGCGCTAAAATGTAATACTGGTTAATGCACAGTCGTCGATTCGATATAAAATAAGGAATAGATTAGAACGCTGACTTTTAACAGTATTGATTATCGAAATTTGGGGATCATAAGCCATATATTTAGAGCAGTCATTTCATCTTTCGCTAAAATTTTGAACAAGTTTCGAGCAATAAATTAAATTAACATAGTTACTTATTACTAACTTGAATACCATTTACACTTCGTGATTGTTTCTACTAATTTTACTTTTACAAAGTATTTTTCTACAGTATAAGCTTATTCCAGCCTAAGATCCAGTACCACCAAATAGCAAATAATCGGCAGGTACCATAGAACAGATAGTCTACGGAAATCATGTATTGATATCTGTATTTCGATCCGGGCAGAACAGATATCAGTTATAATAATTTGTGAATTTGTTTTAACATTTAGAAGTATCACAACCAGAGAGATTTTGTTTAGTCATTTAGCAAAATTTTATTCGAAAGTAAGTAGCGTTTAGCGGAGTTAGAAAATTGGTGGTATAACCAATTTTAAACGAAATATCGAATTTTTGAAATTTATTTAAATAGAAAATTATTTATTTTCAGTAGTTATTTTTCTTTGTATCAAGACAATACTGTAACTATCCGAGGAAATAATAGCGGGCGGGAAGGTCTGTTAAGCAAAAGTCATATACTTAAATAGAGTCGATATCTGTTGCCAAAGCAGAAAAATGTTTTGGCAACTTTTTTTATTCACTTTTGATTAGAACAATTATATTTAAGATTATTCGATTTATAAATTTTCAGTATATCAAACACACATTAATGACAAGTGTTACCTATCAGTAGAAAACGAAGAGAAATCCGATTTCTACTTTTTTTAAAAATTAAGTATGAGGCAGATCTTTAGTATGAAATTTTTTAGAAAAATTATAAACAAAATTCGGTATCCATAAGGCAAAATTCTTTAGTTTCTACCCTAAACCATCATAACAATCAACAAAGTTATTTTAGAAGCTAATAAAACAATTTGGTTAAAAAATTACGATATTGTAAAAATGTATATTACTCAAACATTTCTTTATGTAAGCATATTTTATTTAAAAAAATAAAACATTTACTTCAAATTAATTCTATAAAACTTGACCGAAATGTTAAATTTTATATTCAAACTATTACAAATATTCATTTCAAAATTCGGTCAAGGTTTAAAAAAATAAAATTTATTTAATCGAAGGGTCGAAAAGTACAAAGTGAAATTTGTTAATAAAATAATAAAAATATTTTAAAGAAAAACTTAAAAGCACTTTATTATAATCGTTATCTACTTGCGTATCTACTAAATGATAGTAACATCAAGTAACATAAAGATATAATTCAAAGTACACTTCGTATACCTAGACTACTATGGCGCCAAATTAGAACGTCTAAATGACATAAACAATTACATGTGTCTAAAAATATTTATAAGTCAAAAATTCAAATTACCTTATCATAAATAAGTTGAAAAATTTCTCTTTTACACATAACCACAAATCACAAGAACAAAATCCGTTTTTATGAACTTAAAAAACAAAAAACCAAAAAATAAACTAATAATTGTATCAAGTACATTTAGAAGTTTTTCCTTTTTTTTTTATATATTCCGAAATCCTCAAATAATAAAGACACACTGCACCAATAATGAAAACTTTATATTACATAATTTTAAACAGTTTTTAAAAAAATTTATCAACAAATAATAATTTATTGATTTGTTTGAAAATTAAAAATTTTTTAAACATTGTGTCACACAATGGACACATTTAATATTAGACTTCTTTTTAGAAATATTTTTAATTTTTGTAAGAGTTTTTATTTAGCACAGAGAACACAGAACGAACGTAGTTTATAACACAAGGCTGCTTCACTGCTTGCTTGCTTGATGTAGACGCGCAACGCTACATACACTACTATTCAACACAGAGAATACTGCACAGGCAAAGCGGTTGTAGAGTCATCACACTCACAATACTTCGATGTTGTATGGTATAGATAGACGGACTGTTAAGTATATAGTTAGGGTACATACAGATAGACCCTTAATGTATTAGAGAGAACACACTGCTATGTGGAAACTAAACTCAATAACACACACAAAAGAGAATCGTTCGTATCACACACTGTGTTCTATGTACAGTGTAGTACCAGCTATAAGCTATAAATGCTGCTATATACAGCACATACATACAGTTTTTAGTAGTCACAAGCAAGCACCGATCACCATCGTCGAACAACACACCCGACCGACAACCAACACAACTATCTGACGGAATGTTACGAACATGCACGAATATTCAATACGAACGTTCCCTATACAATAACAACATTATATTTGTGTTGTATGATGAACATAATGTTGAAAAATATAAAAATCAACCAATCACATGAGACATACTTTACTTAAGACGCGTCATACAGCCAGAGTTTGTATTTTTCAAATGTTTCATTATTGAAATATTTTTTATATTGTATTTCGACAAAAATTTCATCATTAATACTTGTATTTACAAAATTTGAAGAAAAATTTTGTTTGTTTTTGAAAATTATTAAAAAATTAAATGCATGATAAATTATTATTTTTAGTAAAAAAATAATACAATCGAGTCTTGGAAGTCTATCTGGATCAAATATTTGCCCAATTCCTTTTTCGCCTTAATAGATTTTGCATTATATTGATCTATATTTTGAAAGTTTTACGGCATGATACTAATTTTCAATGTAATATTGAATGAGTAAAAGAAGGACGCTTATTTTCGAGTATCAAGTCGGAAATTGTATTGGTGAATGTAAAAATGAATATATTTTGTTTCAAATTTAATAATTGTTATAAAAATAAATAACTTATTTGGTTAAAAATTTTAAAATACGCCATACTTAACATGCATAGTAATTTTGTAAAAGCAGCAAATGGAACTATTTGACTCAAACGAAATTCGACCTGTAGACTGAAAGTTAACGGTCAATTTTCATTCAGTTCATACAAAATGCAGCAGCCAAATCGATGCGTTTAATAAAATACCTACATTATATTAAATGAGAAATTCTCATAGGCAGAAGAACTTTTCTCCATAAAAAATTTGTAATTTTCGTACACGTGAAAAAAACTAAAAAAAATTTATGGAAATTAAATACTTTTATAATTGAAGCCCTATTTTTTGTTTGTTTTGGTGGTTTATCCTTACATGCACAGCATGGATTTGAAAATAAATATTATATAATAATCGATTTATCAATGCAAAAAATCGATTTTCTTACAGTTGATTTATAAAAAAATAAATCTTTTCACAGATAAATTTTTTGTTTATAAAAAAAAATTAAGTATAACTAGCAGTTTTCAATCAGAGTCACTTTTTAAATCTTTAATCATCCTGTCAAGCTTAAAATTGATTCAACAGAAATACGAATTTGACGCTATTAAGAGTACAAATAACAAATTTAACTAAGTAGTACCATCATTATTTTTTAGAGTTTATAAACTTTGGTTTCAATTTAATATATCTTCATTTATTTCATATATACAAAATTGGTACGTAATAACGTGAAAATAATCGATTTATAGAAAACTAATTGATTTAACTAAATAGATTAATTACTAAAATTTGATGTTTATGTAATCATGAGATTGTAATAAAGGATTTTTCGACTAGAAAACATTAATTACATCTACTTAAATAAAAAAAACAGATAAATAAATTTATTATTTAGTAACAGATAAAACAAAAAAATATAAACAGATCAGATGATTATTAATTCGCTATAAAACTGTCAATGAATGATTAGATAATCACACACATCACAGTCAAGTCCATATCATCACCACCGATGTAAACATATATATAATACACACACTAAAATAATAAGAAAAAAAAAAACGTGTATTTGACTTGAGCACGTGCTTTTTGAAATAAACGTCATTTAAGAGAATATTTACATATTAATTATATAGCAATACAAATACATACTTATATTACATGTACACAAATACATTAAAATTGTTTTAATTACATGAAAAGAGATAGAATAATATAATTTATACATCTTTACAATTGTATTTATATTTTTAATACGTTATTTTTTACAAACAAAAATAAATTTATATGCATTTACTATATGTGAATTTGTTTTAACATAAATTAGAAAATTCTAATAATTAGGTACACGTGAATTGTATATGTTCAGTTGTAATTACCTCTTAAATTACTGCGAACACAAGCGAATTGTTTTAAATTATTGTTTACGATGGTTAGATATATTACAAATTGTAATATTTCAAAAAAACTTTTGTTATTTTTACACATTATAATATCAAATAACAAGTGAAAATAGTAATTAACAGTGTTAATTGTTTAAAAAAGTTTGAATTATTTGTAAAGATTAGCTTTCATAAACTACCATTAATTTACAGTTCATACTGTAATAAATACATATATAATAATATATATTGTAAATTTATATACTTATGAGCTCAATTTGAGATGAAACTGTGGCGATTCTAAACAGTTTACAAAATTTGTTTGTTTAAAAAAATAAACATTTTTTGTATATAATTTTTATTTATCAAATAACTAACAGTATTAATTGTTTAAAAACTCGACATATGGTGAGCTTCAATGTTTGAATTATTTGTAAAGATTAGCATACATAAATTACCATAAATATGCAGTTCGTACTGTTATAAATTCATATATAATAATAATATATACTGCAAATTTATATGCTTATGAGCCACATTTGAGATGTAATTGTGGCGATTCTAAACAGTTTACGAAAAAATACTTCAAACAAAATTTTTTGTATTCAAAAAACTAACATTTTTTTTATATTAATTTTTCTTCTATAATTTATGGTTTAAAAGCTTAGACACGAATCCATTGGACACAAAGGACCGACTTTGCTCATGCACAAACTTAAACTCACTTTTTATGTCTGAAATACGTCAACAAAATTTCAGTTCGCTATGTTTATGTTTTTGAGTTATATTCATGACAGACAGGTAGACGATCGGATATAGGGGATTCTGTGAACACCTATACCAATTTTGTTTGCGGCTTCAATATTTTCTACTGTTATAAACTTGACACTAAAATTAATTTACTATAGCATTATAATATGTCAATTATAAAAATATTTGGATATTTGCATTTGATAAAAATTTACTACCCTTCAATATGATAGAAAGTATAAATTAAAAAAAAAAATGACCCAACTTCAAAAAGCAGGAATTAATTAGTAATTTTAAACTTAAAAATTATTAATTTAAAATAATTAACATATATTTCTATAATTGCATTGTGACAAATTATACCAGGGTCGATAATTTTTGAAATCAAAAAAAAATAATTGTAGTAGGATGAAACCCATTGGATATGGAAGAGATTATAACAAAAATTAAAAGAAAAGTTTACGGGCGGTCTGTGGTCGGGAAGTGGAAAGGTGAGTTTTTAAGTGTAAAACACGGTTTATATAGATTTCTGGCAAAACTAGGTATTATAAAAATCAACTTTTATTTTACATTTTTTTCACATTACCTTAAAATTTATATTTCTATCTTTTACAAAAATTTCCTTAAAATTTGGTGAAAACTTAACTTTTTATCCTCCAAATACACTGTAATTTTTTTGATTTAAAATATTAATTTTTTCACCTTGATTTAAATAAATATCGAAAAAGCACTTTAATTTTCATTCGAAAAATTTTGAGGTTAATATTATAAAAAGTGTGAACACAAAAGTTGTAGATCTTTTTGTTACCTAAAAATTTACTTATTAACTTTTTTCCATAGACGTGTAGTTTTGCCGGAAATCAATATAAACCGTGGCATTTTTGTTGTATTCTCTTCCGATTCCAATGTTGTTTCATCCTATTATAATGTTTTTTCACTTTTTACTTTTTGTAAAGACTTCAACCCCTCATGCAAATTACATTTTAAAGTCCGGCGTCAATGAATACATTTTTTTAACAAGAATATAATCGTCGCCGATTTCGTACTTGGTTAAAAATTAATTTTTAGATCTTACTTTTCGAATAAATAAAATTATTTTAGTGGTATAATAAAACTTATATTATTATTAATAAACCATACATTATAATAGGTGTGTGTGTGTGTTTAGTATAGCGTATTAAAGTATCTGATAGATTGATATAACTATCAGGCAGACATATATATATATATTTTTACAATGACAACAAGTGCATTTATATTGAAGTTCAGAAGAAGTAGTGGGTAAAATAATACTATTTTTAATAATATATTGACAAACATACACACAAAATATAAAGTTACTCAATTGATTCAAAATATAATAATAATAATTATTATTATGTATATGGATAAAATATTTTAATTTATATTTGTTTTAATAATAAATTATAATAATACACATAACAAAACTATATATATATTATTAGGTCAATAAACATTTAACAATCGATACAAAATATATAAAAGATCGAGAAGTATTATACAAAGATAACAAACATAGTATTATTCATTGAGTTTGATCATTTTATTTATAATTGAATTTTTATAATCGATATATACATAATATGTCAGAGTATACAAATCTTAGTCTAAAGTTTGTAATGCTAGAAAATATTGACAGCACAAATTTTGGTATAGATGTTCGTCCGTCCGTTATCACGATAACTCAAAAACAAAAAGAGGTAACAAACAAGAAATTTTGTGTTGACGTATTCTTAACATAAAAAGTGAGTTTATGTTCGTGATTGAGGAAAAATCGGTACATTTGGTCCAATGGATCCTTGACCCAACTTTTAAACTATAAAAGATAAAAGAAAAATTCAAATATAAGAAAATGTTTATTTCTTTGAAACAAACAACTTTTATTTGAAATATTTTTTCGAAAAAATGTTAAGATCCGACACAATTTAAGCTCAAATTTAGCTAATTATTACATATTGATGGTAATTACAATACATATTATTATAAAAGTATATATAACTGTATAGACTGGATATTTATAGTATTTCATGAATCGTAATTAAAAATAGTTCAAACAAAGATTCTAAATCATGTGTCGAGTATCTAAACAATTAATTCTGTTAGTTGTTATCTTCACTTGTTTATATTACTTTGTTGATTGTACTTTTATTTTATTTATTTATTTATTTAGTTTTATAAACTTATGACCTTATTTATGTAAAATTTTATGTCCTATAATGTTAATTTGAAAAACCAAAAGTTCGTTATTACAATTTTTCACATAAACTTTGCGGTTATGTGAAAAAAGCGTAGATACAAAGTTGTAGATCTTTTTATTATCTACAACGGTTTTTCCATAAGACTTGCCGAAAATCGAGCAACACCTTACCCTTAAAAACTCACCCCTCCTTCCTCTTCACGTACGTAAATTATTTTCCCTTTCATTTTTGTTATATTCTCTTTCGTTTCCCATGGGTTTTCATCCTACTATAATTTTTTTTGGTTTCAAAAATTATCTACCATGGTCTATAAGTAGTTAACTACGAAATTTTAATTAACCATGGATTTTTTATAAAATTATGACAATAAAACAAATAAATATTCAAAAATTGTCGAAGTAATTTCGATATTCGACCAAGTTAACGATAATATAACTCATAGCAAATTAGTATACTACGATACTTTGGCACAATACCTTTTAACTTTTGATACTAAATAATGTAAAAAAAGGATCTAAAATTGTTATTTGCTGCCTATTAATTAGATGGTTTACTACCTATGTAATCTAAATATGTATATAATTATGTGTGCTGTGTTTACATTGAATATCAATTTATTAATAATAAATATCTAATAATAAATAATAGTAAATCAAATTATTTATGAATAAAATCAATATCAAGGTTAAATAGATATTTTGTAATAGTGTTTGTTATTGTATTTTATTTATTTTTATAAGCTGTTACTATTTTTACAAACTAGTCTTTAATTTTATATGGTAATTACAATATTTATTATTTTATTAATTAAGATCCATGTGATATATAGAGTGGATTTTTATAGTATTTTATGAATGCTAATTTATAATATTCAGATTATCTAAACAATTATTAACTCTGTTGAAATATTGAATTCGTCTTTACAAAAATCATTCTCTTTGTATTTTACGATAATATATTTAAAACGGTTTTAATATTTCAATGGGAAAGTTTCCTTTTTAAGTAACACTTGGAAAGATAGTTTAAAGTGCTCGAGCATCCTGTCATAAAAACTAGGTACATTGGTGTGTTGGAAAAACCCCAATATACACTAAATGTTACATGATGTAAAAAAGGACAACTGTAGAAATATAGTAGTAAGTAGTAAGTTCTCTCTGATCCTTGATGGGGTTAAGACATACTTCTGAAACCTCTATTTGAATAAAATAATATCTTCCAATGAATACAGTATTCAATTATTTAAAATAATACATCATCACATATCCATAATCCCAACAAACTCTGTTAGCTGTTATCTTAACTTGTTTAGAATAATATTTTTTTTTCGCTGAACCACTTTTTTACAGATTATACCGAAATAATATTTTTATTCTTCCAGTAGATAAAAATAATCATAGACTAGAAATTCCCGCGCTTAAAGTAAGATTTCATAGATAACATTATTGATACACTCACTCACTCATTTATATTCATATGATGACGTCACATAAATACAAACCATCTTCTTCATGAGTTGATTATAATATAGTTTCATAATTGTATTTGTAAAGGTAGTTTAGTTCGTATCTATATAATATGTATGTATATAATGACTTATTGCATTTGTGGGTTTTCCGTTATAATAATAATTCTAACTAAATATATTTAGTCAGTGTACTTCAATAATAGTCACATATGTTATTATTTTACTGCAGTTATTTCATTTATTAATTGTGTGATTTTAAATGATTGATGGTTATAAAACATGCTGATTCATACGCATTTTTGAAATGGTAAAAATTTTATTAAATAGCTTTTAGTCATGTTCAAGAAAAAAAGTACTCGACATGTAAAGAATATGTAAGAGTATATTAATTTTAGTATAAAGTTTAAAACGCTAGAAAATATTGAAACCACTAACAGAATTTCGATTTAAGTGTTCATAGAATCACATAATTAGTCAATTTCCGTTTGCCCGTCATAAAGATAATTCAATAACGAAAAGAGATAGAAATTTGGGTCCAATGAATTCATGACCGTACTTTTGAACCATACAAGAATCAGATCCAGATCCAGACAACAATTCAAGTACAAAAAATATTTATTTTTTGAAAATGAAAAATTGTTGTTTCGGAAACTGTTTAGATTGGAATATAATTACAATACATATTATTATTATAAATGTATTTATAACTATATGGCTGAATATTTAAAGTAATTTATGGATACTAATAATATCGACTGTCTAAATAAATTATCACTGTTAGTTGTTATTTTCACTTGTTTTATAAAGAATTGTTAATAGCCATTAAATTTAGAATAATTTTTATTAGAAATTTGTAAATAACAAGATTAAAACAGAAGAGGAGTCCATGATGCTAAATGAAGATTTACTCAAGTGTCGGGGGCATCTATTGACCTAGAAGGCAAAAAATATCAAGTGATGTATTCCATTTCAACCGGTAAGGTGAGCGTTTACAGAGTTAATAAAAACAGGACATGGAAATACAAAAGAAAAAAATTAACTCAAGAACGTCAGATATTTTGAGGAGAGTGTTAAGTGAGTCAAACGAACAAAGCTTCCTTTCAAAAGAATAATGATTCAAACGTGACGCCTTCAAACTCTAGGTGGTTTTTTGAAAATACAAAAAAAAAACATTTCTACATTTTCATACAGGCAGTTGTGCTTTATGCCCTGTTAAGAGTTTTAAATTTGATTTTTCGATTTTATGATTGTCGTCAATGACACGAGCACCTACACATGATTTATCGGTTCGTCCAAATTTTATGTGTGTCATGTGCTCTTTGAATCTAGTAATAATTTGTCTTCTACTTTGTCCTATATATTTCATCGAGCAATTTTGACATCCAATGCTATAAATTCCTGACTGCTGTTTGTTAATTTTGTCCTTTGGATTTTCTAGTAGCAGCTTCAATTTGGATCTGCTGATAGGAGCTATTTTTAAATTATGTTCTGTAAATGCTTTTCCTATTTTGTTGATGCATGGTAAATAATATTTTAATTTGCACCATTTATTTTTATCGGTGTTGTCCTGTTGTTACGTGGTTGAATTACTTCTAAAGATTTTAAATTTTGTTCTTCGAATCATATTAATAATTGTATTTGGATCGAAGCCGTTAAAAATAGCGACTTGTTTTATGTGTTTTAAGTCTTTAAAGTAATTTTTCTTTGATAATGGTGTTTTAATTAGACGGTTCACTAAGAAATTGAAAATGGCTAGTTTATGTTGTGGTGGACTATTGTGCGAACAAGTGTGCAAACCGTCACCAAATTAGCAACGAGTAACATCTCCTCAGAGAATCATTATAAATAGCTAATTCATACTGATGATGACTACTTTGAAGTCGAAATACGTATTTATAAAATACAAAATAATTTGATCTAGGAAATTGGGGAAAAAATCGAAATAAATATATATTAGCCTTGCCTATAAAGAGCATATTTATATGTTTTGTACATCATTCAATTATTTTTAATCACTTTGTAATATACAATGACTGAATTGCATTTCGTAGAAATAAAGAAATGACATCACAAAAAATACTTACATACATATTTGTAAGAAAGTTCGATTACTTGCGAGAATTAAAGAACATTTTTATTTCAGTTAATGAACTTATTCGATTAATAATATATTTTAATTAAACATAAAATATAAAGAATTCTCCTATTTATGTAAATCAATTAATAAATAACATTATTAATGAATTTAATTAAATTAATTGTAATTACATCCTGTAAAAATTCATTAAATTACTGGAAATGGTTTTTCTTACCTGTATTTTTATAGGTCTTAACAAGATAATTTGGAATATTTTGAATTTCTATCACTCTTTTTTTTTCTCTTTTATTTAATGTTTTCAGGAAGTATGACCAAAAATGAAGATAAAAATAGAACAGCTCTAAGTGTAACATTACAGATATAAAAACCCAAAAAACTTTTTTTATGCACATGCATGAAGGATAATTCAAGGCGAACTGAAAAATTTCCATTGAAATCCGGAGTGTTCACCAACTTCTTTTATCATAAGCAGAGGAACGATCTTCAAAAATTTCAATTTCCATCGATGCAAGAATAACATTAGATTATTCTTAATGATAGCGTAAAATGTGATGGGCGTTGGATTCTACCCAAATTTTATGAACGTCTATTTATTGACCGGTGTGATGAGGTCTATGGAATAACTAGACGATGTTGTATCTATCCATATTTGTCCCGCTGTAAATTTCGAACGGGTTGTCGAATTTTTATAACATTTTTTAGATATATTTATGACACTGTTGAAATATTGAATTCGTCTTTACAAAAATCATTCTCTTTGTATTTTACGATACTATATTTTTAAAGGGTTTTACCATTTCAATGGGAAAGTTTCCTTTTTAAGTAACATTTGTTGAACACATGTTAATCTTTGAAAAAGGTTTTATTTTATTATTTCGGAGAAAGATAGTTTAAAGTACTCGAGCATTCTGTCATAAAAACTAGGTACATTGGTGTGTTGGAAAAACCCAATAAACAATAAATGTTACATGATGTAAAAAAGGACAACTGTAGAAATATAGTAGTAAGTAGTAAGTTCTCTCTGATCCTTGATGGTGTTAAGACATACTTCTGAAAACTCTATTTGAATAAAAGAATATCTTCCAATGAATAAAGTATTCAATTATTTAAAATAATACATCATCACATATCCATAATCCCAACAGACACTCTCATAAACGTTCTTCCATCCTTTTGGAGAAAATCTTCGAAAATACCAACTTTTCATTCAATGTGAAATAAAATAACATGAATAGAGGAAACAGGAAAATTTTTTTTTATATTGCATCTCCTTCCTTTTATATGATAAAAATGAAAGGAAAAATAAATTACGGGCGATCTGAGTTCGGGTAGTAAAATTCGGTTTATCTTATTTTCAATCGGAAAATTTTGAGTTTATGTGAAAAAAGAGTTAATACAAAAGTTGTAGATCATTTTATTACCTACAACGTTATCATTTAACTTTTTTCCATACGACTTTTAGTTTTGCC
This sequence comes from Chrysopa pallens, assembly GCA_020423425.1. Lineage (NCBI taxonomy): Eukaryota > Metazoa > Arthropoda > Insecta > Neuroptera > Chrysopidae > Chrysopa > Chrysopa pallens. The sequence continues at coordinate 82,941,377 of CM035592.1, read as the reverse complement.
GGAAATCGAAATAAACCGTGTTTTACCCATAAAAACTCACCCCCTCGTACTTCCCGAACTCAGATCGCTCGTAATTTATTTTTCCTTTCATTTTTATCATATTATTTTGCGTTTCCAATGGGTTACTTCTTACTGTAATTTTCTTCCACTTTTTACCTTTTTTTCAGGCTTCTACTCTGGTCTATATTAATTTATTGTATTGATATTTCAACATTCAATTTTCATAATAATAATTTGTGTACTTAAAGAAATAAGTGTTTCGCTAAAAAATTGTTTTTTCTTCAATCCGGTGCTGAGTCAAAAAACAGTTGACCATGCCAAAATCTAAACACTCAAGCGGAATTAAAATTTTAATACATATTAGTTGAAAAAATATACTGTTTTGAAATTCGTTTTTTTAAACAGATTAGATAAGTAGAGTAAGGAATGGTGTAAGAAAATGATTTTAATTTAATTTTGAAGGAATTAACAGCCTTCACTAGGGTATTTTAAGATCTTTGTTATGTATAATAAACAAATAAAATCTACGAAAAGTGTTATTAATTGCTGGATTAGTTTTTTTTGTGGTATGTAACAATGATTTATTAACATCATCATCGGTAGAATGAATATAATTTATACATATTAATAAGTAATAAAATTAAATCACTCATAATACATTAAATAATTGAATACAATACCACTGCCTATAGACCAGGATACAATCCATTAAATAGGATAAAAAGTGAAAAAAAATTATAGTAGGATAAAATCCATTGGATACCGAAGAGAATGTAATAAAAATAATTTACGGGTGATCTGATGTCGGGAAGTAGTTTTTAAGGGTAAAAAAACGGTTTATCTCGATTTCCGGCAAAACTACAAGTCCTAAGGAAAAAAGTTAAACGACAAAGTTGTAGGTAATACAAATATCTACAACTTTTGTATTTACACTTTTTTCATATAACCTCAAAATTTTTCGATTGAATCTTTGGGTGCTTCAAAATAAGGTGAAAAATAAATATTTTAAATATGGAACATAAAAAGATAAGTTTTCACCAAATTTCGTGATAAAAAACACTTTTTTTTCTAAAAGATAGAAATAAAATAGTTATTTCAATTTTTAATAAATTTTGAAGTTATGTGAAAAAAGTGCAAAGACATAAGTTGTACAGCTTATTATTACCTAAAATACATAGGACTTGTATTTTTGCCGGAAATCTGGATAAACTGCGTTTTACCCATAAAAACTCCACCTCCTCCACTTCCCGGCCTCAGATCGGCTGTAAATTATTTATCCTTTAATTTTTGTTATAAGTATTCTCTTCCGTTTCCAATGGGTTTCATCTTACTATAATTTGTTTTGGTTTCACCCTGGTCTACTAATACAAGTTAGTGATACACCTGTAATGTAGGTACAATAAGTATTATATGTGTAAAACATATAATTGAAAAGTATTTTAAACTTTTAAATTTTAGGTGCTCATAAGCAATATCATACCATTTATATATAAAAGCCTCTTAAAATTTGTATGTTGTTAAATTATGGTTTGTATAATAACTTGTTCCTCTCCTTAATTTTCAATTTTTGATGTGTAAGATATTCTCGCTTGGCATTATCAAAGTGATTTCGTGAAAAGGTACAGAGTGTAACAGTGTAACATACAATACATATAGTTGCTGACGGGAAATGGGTCGTTTAAAAAATACATACACAAAATACACGCTGAGTACACGTTTCTTGTACGAACGCTGGAGAAACTATGGAGCTAACATCGAAACAATCATTGGCAAAACACGCAGATCTGAAAACTTACGAGAGCGAGATGATACAGAGGGAGGAAAATTGGCATGAAATCGCAGACTATGTACGACACCTCCTGGTCGAGAAAATTGCAGAAGGGTGCTAATAAAACAGGTACGGGCGAAAAAAGACGCAGCACAGACTGAATTAAAGTAAGGCTTATGTAGTTCCGAGCCAGTCTTTTCTCGCATTTTTATGCGTGGAAAAAGATGAGGAAGTTTTTTAGCGGGTGGGAATCCCATACTCGAATTAAAACCAATTAATTGTACGTTATTCGACAAAAAACTTTTCATACAAAATGTTTTTTGCATTTTTAAATGAATGATCTCAATTTTCCAATAACATAAATAAAGAATTTCCGTTAATTTTTCGCCATACCGAAATTTGTATGTACTCAAAGGTTGTATGTTTCTCACCATTGGTGTACTTACGCTTAAGCCTTTGAGGCATGGGCCTAAAAAGATAAACTTTAGAGGCATCATTCAAAACACAAAAATTTACCAAAACCATTTATTAAAGTTCAATGTGTATGGATAATTGAAATACTAAATTAAATTAAATAGTTACTAAATTATCTAACAAAATGTTTCTAAGAACAAGTGAAGATAACAACTAACATTGTTAACTGTCTAAACACCCGACCTATGGTTGAGTATTAATTGTTTTAAGTACTTTTAATAATTAGTATTTGTTGAAATATCGGATTCGTCTATACAAAAATTATCTATTTTATTTTATAATACTATATTTTAAAAGGGTCTTAAAATATTTCAATGGAAAGTTTCTTTTTAATTAAAATTTGTTGAACACATGTTTGTCTTTGAAAAAGGTTTTATTTTATTTTATTTTATTATTTCTGAGAAAGATAGTTTTAATATTTATTGTTCACCTGTAATAAAATAAAAACTAGATACATTTGAATATTCAGATGTTGGAATAACCCAAATATACAACAAATGTTACATGAACTAAAAGGGACAACTTTGAAATATAGTAGGTAGTCAATTCTAATCATTGAAAGTATGTAGTTTATTCTAATCATTCATGGTGTATAGACATATCTTCACTGAGAACTCTATTTTGAATAAAAGAATATTTTAATTAAAAGAAATAAAGTGTTTAATTATTTATAAAATAATTCACCATCACATACCATATTCCCAACAGTATTTATAATATAAACATGCAGTTCATACAGTTATAAAAATTTTAACTTATCAGATAAATTTGAGCTGAAATTGTGGCAAATCTAAACAATTTACGAAAAAATGGTCCAAACAAAAGTATTTTTATTCGTTTGTTTCAAAACGAACAATTTTTGTACATATTGAGTATACTAAATAAAATATTTTCAATATTTGTGAATTCGATGTTTTATTACTTGTAGTTAGTTAAAAGAGTAGCGTTAGAATCGTACAAGTACAATTGGAATTCCCTTAAATGATTGAAATCAGACTTTTTTTTTAAACAATAAATTCAAAACACAAACAGTATTAATAGACATATTTATAATACATCCATATACCAATAAAATTTATTTATATACATAATATAAAAAAAACAAAAATCATTCAATATATTTATTTAAGTTTATCTGTCCTTGTTGTTTGATATAAAAGTTGTAAATAAAACACATATTTTAACAATGTACAACATAAAATGTATATTTATTTTGCATATATATTATTTGTATATAGATTGTATTTGTATTGTATATAAGAGGAAGGACGTTAAGGAAGGTCAGGTCTACTACACACACACACACACTTATAGACGCACATAACTTAAAATAAAATACATATTATAAATATATTATTATTTTATAATCATAATAATGATGATATTATTATTATAAATGGGTATAACAAAAAAAAAAAATATCATAAAAGAAGAACACTTTAACTTAGTAGTAGTACTAAACTGTTATTGAGTGTGTGTGTATACTATTAATTTATTATTGTGGTTTTGTTAATGCTATTGTTGTTGTTCATGACTTCTTTTACTCATATCTAGTAAATATTTCACGTCAAGTTCATCATTTTTGTTAATACATCAAATATTTGTAAATAAATTCATAATGTTGATACTTTAAGTGTTGGAAATACGAAATTCGTACGTGAAAGGGATTTCTGAAACGATTGATACACCACTCGAATCTAAAATTTGTAATAAAAACACTCAAATTCTAGAAGTTATTAATAATTTGTTCAATTGTTTGCATATAAGTTGTTGTAGCCAATGTCAAATAAAATTTATTGAATAATTACAAAAAAAAAGAGATACAATTGAAAGTATTGAGTTGGAAATTGTATGAATTATCGAAGAAATTGTAATAGTAATTATTTTTAATTGCAAAAATAAGAAAATTTTTTATTTATATTTGTTAATAAATTTTGAGAAATTTTCTATATCGAAACATTAAAAGTGAGTTTATGTTTATGAATGAGCAAAATCAGTCCAGTGGATCGAATGGATCCATGCTCCAACTGTTTTTCAAAATGACTAACATTGGTTTTAGATTTGCCACAGCTTAAATATAGCTAATATAAAGTATTTAATCATTAAAAATAGTTCAAACAACATTATTCAACTATATGTAGAGTATTTACATAGTTAACACTGTGATTTATTTCAAATTTTTGTAAAATTCATTTTTGATTTGAGTCAATTTTATTTTTTAATATTTATTAATTTAAGATTTTTGAAACATTTAGAGGAAAATTTTATGTTCATTTCTATCAAGCAGAAAATGTATATGTAAGCAAATGAGACAAGTGGTATTGTTGGACAATACACTTTAGTCGTTTTAAAAATATGGGTCAAATTCAATTTGAAAGATTTAATATAGACACTGGGACAGGTGGATAATGTACACAAAAGCTTGTAAAATAATTTATTATCAATGATAATAACAATTTATTTAATATAGAATAATTGAAAGGGATGAAATCGATTCGTCCCATATATTTATTATAACATTATTAAATAGCCCATGTATTTATTAATATTATTAGATATATATAAATACCCATTTATAGTAAAACTAAATACAAGCATAATTCTTCTATACATATATATATACATATATATATATAAGTATATAAGTCACAATGTGTACATATGTATATGTATTTACGCTACATACTACGTACGCTATGAGACTATTATCCATCCACTAAAGAGAAGAAATGTGGTTGAAATCATGAATGAAAACGAATATTATTACACGTGTAACTAACTATACATACATATTTATTTGAATGAGTATGTATGGGTAGCTAGCTAGCTAGCAAGCACTGGTGCAATTTATTACCTCATTCTATGTATATTCAAAACCATTATTATTACATGAACCATTATATAAAAGACACAGACAGACAGACAGACATACTGAAACTGTGAAACCGAGATGAGATCACGATGAATGTGTATCACAATTATATATTTGTGTAAAACTTTGTTCGATGCAACAATATCATGTGAGCTATTCAACAATATAATAATATTGTTGTTATTATTATTGTTATCCTCAAAATTCATTCATTCATTTATGAGGCAGTATAAAACTTTATACACTTGTGTAAATAATTTGGATCGATTGATTTATACATAAAGAAGTGTTTTATTTATATTCCATTAGGTAAGGGAAGGTGTTATTACTTTTGACCTATTATTACTTTCACCTTTACTGTTTTTACAGACAATCTAAAGGAGTTATTCCTTTTCAATGATTAGTACTACGTAAAAAGCTCGCTTAAGGTACTGTAGACTCACACAGAAAATCAACAAATGTCGGTACTAGACAAAAATTAAAATTTCTATAATCCAATAGTGTAATTTTTTAATTTTATTCGAATTTTTTTAAACTAAACCATTTATTGCACGACGGAAAGTCTTTAAACACTTGGGAGCTTAAATATATCTGAAGATAGAAACATAAGAACTAACTACATCATTAAACACACATGGTTGTACCTTTGACTGGCAAAAAGTACAACAACTCGATTAATTTTACTGCAAATGTATTTGTTTTTTTCTTAAAAATTCTAGACATTGATGATCTTAAGTATAGTTTTAGCGTTAATAACAATTATCATTTAAAATAACATTTTTATATGCGTAGAAGTAATACAGGAGTGGAAAGGAAGAAGTTCTCAGAAGATGATGTAAAATATTACCTAGTTTTGGCCAAAAATCAATTTATCGCAAAACATTACTTATTTATGCATTTTTCAATAATAAATAATTTTTGATTCATAATATGTTATTAAAAAAATCAATATAATAAAAAATACAATTTAGAGAGTTAAAAAAGTGAAAAAAACTTAGCGTTACAACTTTTCCCAGTTAAATTCGAAATAGGCTCATAATTAACCGTTAATCATTAATCCTTAATTAGTTTTGGAAAGTAAAGATTAATCGCTCTTTGATGTGTCGGTCGCTAAGTTGACTGTTAACTTAATCAATTTTCTCCGTTATAGTTAAAGCGATAAATTGTTAAACTAACAATTAATTAGCGGCTAATTATGAGCCTCACCTGAAGTTGATCGGATAAACTTTTTTCGCCAAGTTGAGTGTTAACTTAGCGAAACTTATCGATTAATTTTTTTTCCCACAACTAATTAACGATTAATTATAAATGATATAAAAATAGAAATTTTTCGTACCTCATCCAAAATTTTAACCCAATTGGCCAAGCTGTTGCAGAGATAAAGCTTTTTAAGTATATATATTTATTCGATAAAGGGTATTTTCACTTAAATGTCGGTGTATCGTGAACTATTCATCGAATTTTGATGAAATTCTTTCTGTACACGCATGATGTTTGCATTATTCTGGTTACGAAAAAATAGCAAACAAAAGAAGTTAGCTGACTTAGCTTACTGTCCTAGAAAATTTTATGTGATAAAAATGTAGAAAATCATTCTAATTCGATAAAGATATTCCAGACATGTAGTTGTTTTAGTAAACATCTGGTTACATCACTATGAAGTTGTGTGTCCATTATAAACCAGAAACAGAAACTGCTATCTGTATCATTCATAGCACGTGGAAGGGATCTTTTTAATCGATTTGTGCGCCAGTAGTTGCTAAAACAATCGCATTCTAGAAAATATAATTATTCATTCAATTGTTTGCATGAGAATTGTGTACCAAATATAAAAAAAAAAATTGTTTAATAATTACAAAAAATGATATTCAATTGTAATTAAAATATTAACTTCTTTGGTTGAAAATTCTAAGAATGGTTGAAGAATTCTAAGAATGGTCAAAGTAATTATTTTTAATTATTATTCATTTAAATTTGTTAATAAATTTTGAGAAATTTTCTATGATAAATCATTTACCATTCCATACATAGGCTTGTATATCATTTGGATAGTATTTCGTAACCAAAGCGATGAAATAAAACACTTGTATGCACGGTGCTCGTAAGATCATGTTACAAGTCGTTTAGAGGAAAGATTCCAAACGTCAAAGACACACAAGTGGTCCCATAATCGCACGTTTTTATGGTATCGTATGTGTAACGATGATTGACTTTAAATCAAATATGCAACAGTTTCTCATAACAAACATAGACAGAATAAAATTCCCTTTGAATTTAGTATCGTTTTATTCCTGTTAATCCTACTGTTACTAGTGACCTTGTATGTGTATTTTATATGGGTTAGATAGGTATTATATATTTTTTATTTTATATAATATTTATTATATATACAAAAGTATATACTACAAAACAAGCATGTTAAAGTAGGTAAGTTATATTTTATATACGTTAAGTATATAAAAGTTTTATACATTTATTTGTAGAATATATATACAAAATATACCTACAATGTCTAGTAGTGCCATGGTTAAGTATTTTACCCTATAACTATAGTCAATATTATTATATTATTGGTATCAATAGAATTCGATATCGTATAATATAATATTGATAATGTTATTGGTGTTATTATTATTATTATTAATATATAGGTCATGTTTGAGGTATGTTATGAATATAATATGTAATAATAATCACATGTTATTGATACCTGTTCTATTATATAGTTTTCACTTGTTATATATATAAAATAAACGTGTTTCTCTCTATATCTACATTGAGTGTCGTCAAGTTTTTATTATTATATTAGAAATAATAATAAGTAATTTTAACCTTACCTGTTTAATAAGGTGTTGGGTCAGATTGACCCATGAATCTTCAATTGGAATTTATAATTCTATTGAATAAGTCAACTATTGAATTACTAAATATTCACTAAATTACTACTGAATTATTAAATATTTACTTTCTAAAATAAATTATAAAATTTCCAGATTTTTATTCAAATAAAAAGTATATATCTCACCCAAAACCGTTCTTTGTTACGCCCCGATTTGTCTGTGAAAATAATGGAATTAATTCTTAAATAGCTCAAAAAGTTAACAGGTAACAAGAATTTAATACCTAATCTTTTAATCCTCTATCCCCTTTTTATAACACTTCAGCCTTATTATGTTATTGAAGGAGCCGGTTACTTCGTTCTTATCAAAGCGACGGTAAATAAAACTGCCGTTACCTGATTTCGAATCCGCTCCAGCCTAAGTAGTGAAATTGGTGAAGGTATGCGTTCCTATATACTCTTGGCCACTGACCGGTTATTTTTTGAGTTAATTGTGTATGAAAAAAAAAAATAAATAAAAGAAATAAAATTTATATTGTATTACAGATTGTCATTATTATAGACCAGGGATCTCCAAACTTTCCAGCCTTAGGGCCATACTGATTACTCCAGTAAGTTCCGAGGGCCAAAACCATATTAATAATTATTCAACATAAAATTAGAATACTTCAGTAAACTAAATTTAATTTGCTATAAAAAATATGTTCTCTAAAAGGCAAAATGTTCTCTCCGCGGGCCGGACAAAATCTGTCCGTGGGCCGGATGTGGCCCGCGGGCCGTAGTTTGGAGACCCCTGTTATAGACTATCTGGTAGTCGGTACAAATCATAAAAGGATTTAAGAGTGGTTAGTTTAATAATAAATTTTCTTATTGTTGCTTTGTTATTCGAACGCTTATAAAAGGTGCAAAGCTGGAGTGGGAAATCTTTGACATCCAGCCAAACATGTGTTAGCCATCGGCTAAAATGCTCAGTAATCTAAAAAACATTCAGTGCTCGCTTCGCTTGTAAGAGAATTAAACAAAGCCTTCGGGTAAAGGTTAGCTTCTGTCGGAAGAAATTATTCTACATTCTTTATAAAAATAAAATTAAATTTACCTATATAAATTTTGTATACTCTCAAATTAACAACACTTATTGTCTGACATTTTTGTCTATAAATTTTTCATCGAATTATTGTATCAATTTAATTATTATTTAGATAAAACAATCGTTTAAAATAGTTATTTGATTTGTGATGGCAGATTTATACAATCAGAGAAAAATATATTACAATAAAATAAAATAAATTGTACAATGAGTAGAAAAAGTAAAAGTGAAAAATGAAAAACGTTTTTACAACTGTATACATATAATAATAATAAGTCCATATGATAATAATAATAATAATAATAATCATAATATTAAGAAAATGCTTTGAGAGAAAAGAGAAATCTGTGTTCTGTTCATACACTTACTATATACAAACTACATTTCATACATTCTTACAGTTACTAGGTATATAAGAGTAATAATAATACAAGTAGAACCTACATATATACATAGTACAGTGCAACCTGAATATAACGATCGTCAAGAACGTCCATAAGAGTCAATGGAAAAATATACATTTAGATTGCGAAGATTTCTTGCGAACAATCTCTTTATAATGAATTTTCAACTATCAAAAGAAAGTGTAAATATATCTAATTAACGAATTTTGTCAACCCAAAACCTTTATATAACTGAATCACATAGTATGTGATTCAGTCTCGACAGGTTTCGACACGTTTTATTTGTAAAAACAATCAGTGTTATATTTGGTAGGACGTAATGTAAACGGTGCTGCTCGTCACTAATGTTAAAGATTCTAATTGCAATGGCTCAGAAACGGAAAATGTATACAATGTACATAATGTATGAACCCACCACCTTGATACTTCGTTTTAAAGAATTTAATTCATTTAATTTTGATTATTAATCTAAGGCAAAACAAATTGTTAGCTACTTAATTGTTTTTAAATAGAAAATACAAATTTGATAAAAATGTATTATTATTTTTAATTAGTAGAATTTGTTCGCTATAACAAGTTGAGTACGTAATGTTGAGGTGAATAAAACTATTTCTTTTAACTCGTTATAACAAATAGTAGACCAACCTAATCTTAATATAACAAACCACAGTTAATCGAATTACTTGATACAATGAATATTTGCTTGTGCTCTTCCAATTTGTTATATGAAGGTTGCACTGTACTACAAATGGATAGACAGATAGACAGAATACAACGGACAGACACATTCATTTCATACACACATACATACAAATAAACATATACTTTTACACATTAAAAAGTTTCTTATGGAGTTTAAGTTTTCCCTTTCATGTTTTTAAAACTTTTTAGAGTATCATTGTTGTATATATATATATATATATATATATATATATATATATATATATATAGGTATATAATATATAGTTCAGAGTAACTTTGAATTTTATGTACTTGTGATGTTGTGTCTATCTGTCTTGTGATGGTTTTGTCCGCGTTATGTCTGTATCTTTTATCATATATATATATCTATATATATATATATATATATATATATATATATATATATATATATATATATATATATATATATATATATATATATATATATATATATATATATATATATATATATATATATATAATACTTTACTATATACTACTATCATCAATTTCATTCATTCAAAAAACCATACACATATAAATAAAAGAGAAAAAAAAAGTTTTATATATAACAAACATAATATAGAATTCAGAATCGAATGCGCCAGTTGTTGTTTTTTATTTGATCGACAACATTCCAATAAACTGTTATATATGTGTCATCATAGTTGTCACGTAATGTTTACGTCAATTCATTATAGCAAAAATATTAAATTTAGGCGTTGACACATGTCACAATTTTGATCAAAGTACGCGCAAATGTTGAATTTTTCGTCAAGAGAATGAAAATACCATTTTTTACCTATTCAGCGGCGTATGCTAAGGCAATTTATATAGTATCGTTTAATCTTACAGTTTAAAAGTTATTAAAATGATGTAAATGTTATTTAGAAAGTTTCCTTAAAGATATTCTTAAAGGTATTTTTAACTTTCTGAAATGTTTCATGGCGGAATTTTGAAAACATAACTTTTTTTAAAATAATTTTGACGTTTTACTTTTAGGATCTGTTGTACCAAAAAATCTAATTTTGTATAACACTAAATAACAATAACATTAATTTTTGTACGAATTATGAAACTTGATGCAATAGTTCTCAAAAATATTCTTTTATGGATCAATAAATTTGATATTATTTGTATATATGTCATTAATAAATATCGTAAGAAATTTGAATTTTGAATTATCTTTTAAAACGCTATAACGTTACAACATATAAACGCAAACTTTATTGGCTCGATTACGATATCCGTGGCGCCACGGATTTTTGTAAAACAAGCCAAAATAAGACGATAATGAAGAATACTAATTTTCGAGTTTTCGTCTACTTTTCCAGTTATCCATGGGTAGTTTAATCACAGGCTGAACGTAGGGGCCAATAACTAACCCGACCCGTGCATTCTATACCCCATAAATACATGGGTAGTTTAATCACAGGTTTAACGTTTGGGCCAAAAACCAACCCGACCCGTGTAAACTACACCCAACAAATCCATGGATCAATAACAGTCGAAAATGGCGTACATGTATTTTTAATATTTGTATTAAATGTATAAATGTTGATTTTTTTTAAACGGATTAAATTTCGGTTATTTGTGCTCAAATTGTGTTTAAATTATGGTCATTTAACAAAAAATAATAATTAAATCTTGTAGAATGTTTTAAATTGTGGTATTTATGTGACATAAACACGATAATTTCTAAGAAAACAGTGTCAATAACTCGAAAAATAGGCGAAAACTCGAAAATTGATATTCTTTATTTTCAAATTGAGGCGCCACGGATATCGTATTCTCCCCAAATTATTTATTCAGATTTTAATTTTTGCTTTATCACATTATTTAAATAATTTATATTTTATTTCCTGACATGCACATTTGTTTAAGTCTAGAATTGTATATCTATGAGAGCTAATAATTTTTCTTTGAAACTTGTTGCTTTCGCCAGATATCGTTTGCTTATATTAAAAGCATTTATTTCACTTTCAATGTATGTTTTTTTAGTGTCAATTTTTGCAAGAGGAATTCGAATCACTTTCTATGCAAATGAAAATTTGGGTTCAGTTCCGATGACAATGTATTAAAGTGGTAAGTGCGACATGCCAAACTTGTGGGAAGCTTCAAAAAACCACATGCAAGGTAGATAAATGGAATTTTTTGTAATTGATATGAAATAGTGAGAGAATTTTAGAGTAAATAAATATTTATAATTTTATCCTTTCTTTGGCGAAAAGCTGCAAGTTTTTTTCAATACAAGCTAGAACCAATTTTTTGTAAGCGATGTGAATGATAGTGGGAAAGCTGTGTAAAAAATGTTTTTAGTTTATTGCCATCCCTTTGATGAAAAGCCCCAAAATACCAAGTTTTTTTTTATAATCGTGAAATATTAAGAGGAAATTAGAGTAAATTAAAATTCTTTTTAATTTCACCACATCGCGATAATTTTACATTATATTTTGGACATTTAATCCAGAAACTTTGCACTAAAAGTTGAAAATAAATTAATAATAAAAAATATTTTTTAAAGCAAGCTTTTATATAATTGCTTTAAAAAGAAGAAAATTAAATTAAATCAAATCTATCGATTTTGACATACAAATCTTGGGACAAGCTTTTATATCATATAAATTTTGCAATGTAATAAAATGAGGGGTTTGATTTAGTTTAAAGTTTATTTTCTTCTTTTAAAGAGCTTTTATATATAAAGCTTGTTTTTAAATATGTTTTATTACTATTCAATTATTTATTATTATTTCTGTTACTAGTCTGATTTATGGGATTATACATACTTTTAATCTGTTCTCATCAGATCAAAACTTCGACAAACTGGAGTGTAATTTGAATATGAAATCAAAAACCATTCTTTCAAAAAATATTATGACTATGTATATCTACTTTTTTGAGTAGATATTTAAAACAAGTGAAGATAACAACTAACAGAGTTAATTGTTTAGATATTCGACACATGATTGAATTTCATTCTTTGGATTATTTTTAGATAGCATTCAGAAAATACTATAAATATCAACTCTATACAGTTTTATGAGTATATATATATATATATATATATATATATATATATATATATATATATATATATATATATATATATATATATATCTGTTTATTAGCCAAATTTGAGCTATAATTGTGGAGAACTCAAACATTTTACGAAAAAATGTTTCAAACAAAAGTTTCTTAAAATAGGGTCAAGAATCCACTGAACCTAATGGACCGATTTAGCTCATTCACGAACTTAAATTCACTTTTTGTGTTTAGAATATGTCACCAAAATTTCAGCTCGCAATTTCCTTTTGTTTTTGAGTTATGATGATGACGGACGGTCAATATTAGGTAGTGTTAAAAAATTTAGACTAAAATTAATATAATCCGACATATGTCCAGTATAAAAAGTTATGTATTATCTTACTCATTGAAGTTTCTATATTTCTCTACTCACTTTAGTAGGACGGGAAAATGGCTCGAAAAACAAAAGTTGCTTACCTAAAACATAAAAAATAACAAAATTAATATTTAAAATATAGGTAAATAGTTTTAAGTTTTTGAAAAAACACAATATTCAATCTACTCATACTAATATGTAAATTGGGCGTGTTTGGCCGAAGTAAGTACTTACTAAACTTAGTAAGCCAGTCAGCATAAAAAAATTAAAATCTTACAAGCTGACTATAGCGCTTTTCGGCCAGGACAGACTTACTGTTCCTGTCCGTTTTGTATACATGAACAATAAGCAAAATGGCATCGTATATAAAGCCATGCTTACTGCGTTAACACTTATTTTGTGTTCCGGCCGATAATTTTGTAAGTATAGTAAATGACTTACTAAATTTAGGAAGTACTTACTTCGGCCAAACACGTCCATTGTATATAATCAATTTCCACATGTACATATATGTATATATATTTGATTGTGTTTTTTTCAAACTCCACAGAGATATTCAACATGAATTTGAAGGTTGACAATCTCACGATTTTCTAGGTCATCATATATGATCGTAGTGTGTTTGTCATTGATTCTAATAATAATTGTAAATGTTATATAATCTGTCCAATTTTATTTTATTAGGTCATACAAACATATATGCAATATGTTTAACATTGACCTCTTTCGATTTTCTTTTACAAACTTGTAGAAAGTTTTCAATTTTATTTTTCATACATTATACATGGTTTTATTTACCGTATTGAACATTTTATTACACACTTATTGTTGGAATTGCACATTTTTGGTATAGTTTATGTGGCCCTCTAAACATGTGTACCACTTTTGTATGTAAGTTTGTCCACGTATTTCTCATAAATTAAAAATTGGATGGAAATAATAAGAGTATTTTTCCTATTCACAATGGAAGTTTTATCAAAATCGGTTCAGTAGTTTTCAAGATATGAACAAAATAAATGTGCACTAATCACAAGATAACATTTAATTATGTATTCACGTATAAATTTTTAAATATAGTTGAATTGTTTTCGTTGGCCCATTGTTTGAAAATAAAAGTTTCACGTGAACATTTGTATACTACATTGGGATTGGGTATTTGAAGGTTATTATATTCATTTATAAATAATTGTTTTATTTTTAGTATGCAATACGGCACATAAATAGTTTTGATTTATAAAGTAATAATAGAATCTATCCTAGAAACAAAATAATAGAAACAAAATCCTAGAAACAAAATAATAGAATCGATAAAACAAGCCTTAATTTGACTAAGAACTGAATGTAATTCTACTTTAATGGAACCTGATTTCCCTCGGCGTTCACTCATTTTAAGAAAAAATTTCATAATGGATGGGAGAGTATGGATCAATAATAATAACACTCAATAAGAATCCCAGTTTATAAACAAGTGCTTCTGTAGAGTTTTCCACTTCTGTTCATCAGCTGATGATTTGATGCACTGATATCCTGCAAACTGCCCAATGTCCACCTCTCATCTTGGTTACGGGGATAGGATGAGGCAGTATTAATATATAATAATAAAAGTCTATGAAAATCCAATTGCTAGGCAAAGGTCTCTTTAGAGTTTTCCAAACTAGTCCTATAAACTTCCCAATGTGGACCTTTCATCTTTCAGTGAATGTTCTATATTTTGTTTATTGTTATATACAGTTTCATATGGATCTACAGTGGAACTATATACGCAGCCTAACACCATTTAATAGTGACAGTGACATCCGAGACTTTTTTCTCAGATCTTGGAACTTTTAATTTTTTGAAATCCTTTTTATTTGCATTATTTTTATTTGCAAATTAACATATCGAAAAGTCTGGAGATATCCATCTTAAAAATATACGAGTATAGATGTATTTAAATTAAAAAATATTCTTTTCACAGTATAGCTAAAAAAAGAACAAAACAAAACAATCAGGTATGGGATAATTAATTCATTATTTTAAAATGTTAAATAATTTAAATGATTTTCAAAATTTTACAGATTTTTCAACCTTTGCTACCACATATCAATAGTAAAACAATATTAATGGTCATACTATTACTGTTAATTTAAAAAACAATAATATTTAGTGAGATTGTTTTACCACATTTTATAAATTGAAATCTGGAGTAATCATAATTTTTGTGTAGTCTCCAGACTAAAACTTCAACAATCTTAAAGTTAATACAAAATTTACTAAAAATAATAAAACCAACTTTAAAAAATTGTCTAAAAACAATCTGAATTATATATATAATAATTCTATAAATTTTATAATTATTCATGAGAACTCTAGGATTTTTCGAATAAATTTCGATTTTTTGCCCTAATTTCTTAGATCAAATTATTTTATATTTTTATAAGTACGTATTTCGACTACAAAGTGCACACCGTCATCAAATTAGCAACGACTAACATCTACTCATAGAATCATTACAACTAGATAATTCGTACTGATGATGACTACTTTGAAATTGGGGCAAAAAATCGAAATTTAATTATAAAAATATTTTTAACGTAATCGATAATCTTTGGAAATCGACGCTAATCCTGTTCTTAATTAAGTGGTGTGGACATCGAAATATAATTGGTTAAAAAAATTATTTATAGAAGTATTTAATTTAAAAGATTGTTCTACATTTTAGTTTTTTTTTAAAGTCGTTTCTGTTTTTTCAAAAATTTTTTATTATAGCCATTAAATTTTTCATTGCCATTTACAGTGAATTTGTTTATAAACCGATATTTTCACAATTGATTCATTAAAAAATCTATGGGATTAAACCCCCGTTTATCAGGCATATATAAGATATATATTATTATAATTTCCTAATAATGGGATTTAACCTCTGTTTATCAGACATATCCGTCTATAACAGAAGTCTCCCAAATCATTATTTGAATCTTTATTTATTTTATTTACATCCAATTATATAATTAAATTCATGATGTGTGTGGTACCGGTTTCTTCGTTCTAATCTATGTAATGATCCAAGTGTGATCCAATTAAGCGCCCCGTGAATTATATTTGATTAACTGCTCGTGTCAGGATTCGAATCCATCTAAGTAACCAAACATTTAACTGTTAATTAATTTCATAAATTAATCTTTATACAATGAACTAAAAACTATGAGTTAATACTTTTGTCGTAAATGTTACTATACGATGCCTAATATAGTAACCGATAAGAATTCCATGTTTGGTACTATTTTCTATATACACTATGTTTGTGTATATGATAAAATGCTTACTAGCTACTACTTTTTTCCAACAATACGTTATAGTGTTTACAGAAAATAATAGTTAACATTGAATTTTATATTGTGCTAACAATGTCTAGGTATATGAAAAATATGAAAATTCCTGCTAATTAAATAGATAGGTCTACCACTTTGCTCCCGCCGATTTTTCAAAAATGGCGGTAGTAGTCGGTAGTACTTCAAATATATTAATCACAGATGTCGAACACTTTGTTTTGACATTTGTAAATATAACCCTACTTTGATATAACTGAATTTGTGTTTGCATCATAATAAAATTTTTATTAAATATGTCCGAATTTAAACCGAATTCTCCTCAGTATTGCTTTTTTGTTTAAATATGAAAAAATCTGCGGCTGAGGTTCATCGGATTATCTTAGATACTTATGGTAAAACGGCTAATAGTGACAGAACGTGTTGGGAATTGTTCCAACGTTTAAAAGTGGAGATTTTACTGTCGAAAACCGTCATAGTGATGCACAGCGTTTGGTGGGACCAGCTTGGCGTAATTGATCATGAGCTTTTGTAACCGTCTGAAACCATCACAAGTGAGCGTTATAGAACGCAATTGATGCGCCTGAGCCGTGCTTTAATAGAAAAACGGGCATAGTACAACTAAAGACACGATAAAGTGATTTTACAGCATGATAAAAATATCTCGAAACGTTAAAATGGGAAGTTTTACCCCACCCGCCGTACTCTCCAGATGTTGCTCCGTCTGATTTTGACCCATTTCGCTCAATGGCACACGACCTGGCTGACCAGCACTTCAACTCGTATGAAGAAGTGAAAAATTGGATCAACTCATGGATCTTATTGAAAGATGAAGAATTTTTTCGCCGCGGGATTCGCCTGCTGCCCGAGAGATGGGCCAAAGTTGTAGCTAACGATAGACAATACCTTGAAACTTAATGTATGTAATCGTTTTGTTATAATAAAGCCTCAAATTAAAAATAACAAAAACGGCGGGAGCAAAGTGGTAGACAAATGTACAATCAATTATTATAATAAAAACTGAATGATTATAAAATAGTTTTATTAAAAAAACCAAAAAATTATCGATTATTTTTTATCTTTTCCTTATAATAAGTCATATTCTTACATTATACTAGCAAGGAAAATTGCAATCAAAAATAAAGTTTCTTGAAAACGATTGAATATTAATATTTGAACTAATCTTAATTATTGACATTATTAAAATACATAGAATACATATTTTAACAATTCTGAAATATTGATAAATACAATTATATTATTTTGTCAAATAGCTGACTTTTAAAGATAGCTTGAATTGCGGCGAGTCAAAGAATCTAAACACAAGTTGTGATTAGCTTTTAAAAAAAATAATCTATTCTTGTATTTTATTATAATCAAAAATCAAACGTTGTGTCGTATTGACTGTTTAAATACATAATACCTATGATAAAAAATTGCATGAAATACTTACCCACAAATTGAAGTATTCTGAAATGAAACTATGAAGTAACCAACCACGAAAGGTTGATAGGACCCAGGTTTTATTTACAACATGATACTTGAAAAATTGAAATATGGGAACGAAAACTATTTTTATTGGGAATAAAACGCTTCTGAAATTTATTGATTTTTCGTAATATCAGTAGTTTACGATTGTAAAAAAAAACTACAATAGTCCCTTTTTTTATTTTCCCTGGTTTCTACATGGAGATTTTTTAAGTTGATTGCTTGGCAAATTCTCGTAAAAATTTATATTTATTTAAACAATATATTTATTTAATTGCTAATTTTTTTATGTTAAATATTGACTTTTTTGAACTAAATATTACTTACTTCACATAGTAGCGGATTTAGGTTTGAAGGCGCCCTAGGCCCGAGACGATATGGCGCCGTTTTTCTTTTGTAACAGTATATATATTGTGACATGAGGCTGGTAAAATTAAAAATTTATGAGTCAACTGACACTTGCATAATTTATCATGGTGAATTAATGTTTTGTTTTATGATAAATCGCAAACAAATGTTAAAATTAAATTTTGAATGAAAAATATGAAAAAAAATCTAAATTCGTAAATAAATAATATGCTCACATTAAAAAAATCTTTTTGTTAGATATTTCAAATTTTAGTACTTGCCTGATTAATTATTTTAACAAAGAAATTCTACCCTCAAAATGGTACTATGTAACAGCATAGTAAAATAAACTTTAAAATTTAGTCTTACAGTTTACAGAAAGCCCGATCGATTTTTAATTTTAGTCATCTTAACCCGGCCTAAATCTACTACTGACTTCACAGGTCTATCGAGTGCGATTAATAAATGTGTAGTGATGTAAATTACGAATAAATGCATTAAATTTTCCATCGGTCGTAAGTTTTTATATAGGAATTGGCCGCTCAACTATAAAAGTAACTGTTTTATACAATTTTGAAGATTAATACACCCTATTTTCTCATCTTCTATTATATTTAATTTAAGTATTTAAAAATTTTTAAAATTAAGATGAAAATAAATAAAAATTATATAAGTAACGAACATTATTTTTAATTAATGAAAAATAAACAATTATGTTGAACAAAAGAAATAAATACGTATTATACATACCTACAATATCATTATATATAGATTGTTTTTTTCGAAAATTGCATTATATATTATCAGTGGCGGGGCAAGACCTAAATTAAATTTGAACAAGGTACATTTTGCAAAGCCTTCTATTGGCACACGAAAACGAATTAAAAAAAAAAAAATTATCGCATGATTAATAGTAAAATAGTTATTTGGTACTCAAAACAGAGGTTACCTAGAAAGATTCCTGGGACTTCGACAATAACCTTTTTTCCTTTCTTTCCCCAATATTCTTCTCCTTTTTATGATAAAAACCTTCTATAATAAATTAAACTGAAGAAAGTTTTCTATATATTTCCCTATGGCCTATATATATAAATTGAATTATTTTCTATAAATCTATGAATTTGAGTTTATTTTGTCTACATACGAGAAAAGACCAAAATTCGCCTTAGCCCTTTCTTAATTAACCATCTTGTTTCCGGTAAAAAATTCGCCGCTAAAATATCCATTAAACTTATATCGATTAGTTTAGCCTAATTCACGAATTAAGGCTTGACTAATTCATGAGCTTGAAAGAATATTTTTCGAGATAGTTGCCATCTTTTGACATAATCTTTACACAAGTTTACCTCCTGAAAAAGTATCAGATTCACCTATGACCGTTTCTATACAAGTTTTATCTCATTTATCCACAACCGTATTAATTTTATATAATACCTGTATCGTACGGTATAAGTGTTTATTAGAGTAAAAAAAATTATTGTATATGAAAATTATGCATATGTTTGATTAACAATAAATATATTTAGGTACTTAAATTAAAAAGAGTACAATATATGTTATTGTCAGATATCTAGTTAATTTGTATGATAGAGAAAGATAAAAGATTTAAAAAAAATTATCATTACAATTTATATATTATAGAATACACCGTCTGTCTGCCTGCTTTTGTTTAGTCATAGCTCCACATAACGCGAGAATCGAAAATCATATTTACATTTCCTTAAAACGTAACCGGCCACAGGGTAGTATTTATTTAATAAGAAGGATCTACGGAGGAGTCACATTGTATAGTAGTTTGCAATACTGTGAAAGGACTTTTGTCAATCTATAAGGCTATCAGTTGGCTTAGGAATTTCTATAACAGATCTCCTAAATCATTACATTTATATCAATGCTTTTAGCTATACTTTATTACGATTTCGGACAAGATTTGATTTGTGTTACTTGGAAAATGAATATATCAACCAAGACAAATAAAATAGATAATAATAAAACAAAAAGAGGGGGCCGTAACCGTGTCTTTTGCACCTTTTGGTCCTCTGTACTCTCCTTTAAGATCCTCTATCACCTGAAAGATTTTGTGTTGGTTGATTTGATTCTAATGGGAAAACTCATTTGATTTTTTCTAAATTATGTTGCGAAAAAGGAAGCTTCCAAGTGTATTTGGCATCAAGTTAGGCTAATAAGAATCAATCAAGCTTACAGAAGTACAAGTTGAGGAACAGTGCTTTAAAAGATCGGGATTGTACTATCGAAGATTGTTTCAGGCGAACGGGTCAGCTAGTACATATATACATATTTATTATTATTATAAATGGAAATACTTATCCATAATATTGTTAAGAATCCTTGCTTTTATATATTTTATACAATTATATACGAATATAATGTTTTTTAGTAGAGAATATACAGCACAATTTTCATCTTTGTAAAATACAACATAAATATAGGGTATACAAAGTAAAGCGTAAATAAAAGATGTAACATATAACGAATAGTATAGTGATATTATTCAAACATTTTATATATACATATTGATATAATTTACGGTTATCTTAAAGCCACTTTATACTCATACCTCTAATAGGATTTTTCCAATTTTTTCCAATTAATATTTCGAAAATATAGCATTGATCAAAACATAGAATTTCAATAAATGAATTTGCAAAAAATAATAAAGTTTGTTCTCCTTTCAATCTGGTGGACAGTTCTGGGAGTCCAATTCTGTTTCTAAGTTTTTACTATGACTCAGTCCAGTTGATGAAAATCACAGTTACATTCGCAGATTATACTGCCATTCTATCAAGAAAAGTGTTACGCAAGAAAACAACATAAGAGCACCTATAAAATAATGTGGTCAACATTGATTACATGCAAAGCGCATCTCGATGTTATAACTAGTGTTGTATCGGATAAAAACACGGATCATTAGCTTCGAGAATAGGGATACGGATGCGGACCTTTACTTTTCTACTCAATCAATCGATGCCTGTACGTGTTATTTGTGATAAATTGCTAGTACGAAATTGCAACTTACGAAACTCAAGTTGAGCTAAGAAAAGTACACTGCTCGTGTTTTTGTGTTATTATTTACCAGTATTTTATTGCTACCTGAATTTATATACTTAATGAAACTTAAAAATGTATAAAACCTGTACAAGATCAGCCCGAAAAGTAATGGTACATCGCTTGTTATAACGAATAATATCAGTATTCCACAAGAAAATGAAGCGATTTACTCGAGAATACATCTATATGGAAGATTTACATGGTCCAAATACAGGAAAGAAAACATCTGAACCAAAAAATTTCTCATCAGCTAGATTAGATCATATACTATTAGTGTATAAAACAGTCCTTCAATCGGTGTGAATTTATGGGCCTAACCGCATTAGTATTCAAATATTACAACGATTTCAATTAGAAGTGTTTTGAAGTATTCAATCATTGGAGTAATCAAACTCTTGAACTCAGAAAATTGATACATTGTGAATGAATTATAAAATTTGATATTTGTTTAAAATCGGTATCCAACCCGACCGCACTAGATGCATATGAAAGCATCTACATTCAAAAATATGGCAAAGATAAAGGACCTATTCCAAATTGTGATTTACTAAAAATTTCTTAAATATAAGTTGACATATTAAAATTGAAACGGTATTTGAAATTAAAATTATTTAATTTCATAATTCATTTTTAGTTTTGTACGTTCAATTTTTAATTTGAGATTTTTTAACTGACAAAACAACGTGGTCCAATACTTCAATATCATTGGCCGAACACTAAACATGTGATTGATAGATACTTGGAAAGTATAAATGGCGTATATACCAACATACGTATGCGTAATCGTTCGAAAAGACTACCTCCCCTCTTGTCGGAAAACGAGTATCTTTACTCGGATTCCGACAAAGGCCAACTTCTAGCTGACACCTTCTCTAAGGCGCACAGCTTAACAGATGGCGACGAATATTACGAAGAAGAAATGGCCCACTTGGTGTCCGAATCCTGGAAAATATTCGCTCTTCCACCATAAACCCCATCGATGTTGACAGCGTATCACCTCAAGAGGTATCCAGCATTTTAAGGAAACTTAAATGCAGGAAAGCTCCAGGTGATGATGGAATAACTAACGTTGTGCTCCGCTATCTTCCCCGGAAGACGGTTGTTCAGCTCAGTTATATCTACACTGCATACTTGAGACTTGCTTATTTTCCCGACCTTTGGAAATTCACTAAGGTTTTAGCGCTTCCGAAGCCGGGAAAACTTCCTAAGTCGCCTTCGAGTTACCGGCCCATTAGCTTGCTGCCATCTCTCAGCTGCAGTCGCATGAAAATAACCATAGACAGCTCATCCCCCAACAGTTCGGTTTCAGATCAAACCATTCCACAGTAAGCCAGCTTCACCGACTTACTGACCATATTGCTACCGGATTTAATTGGAACAAATCCACAGGCATGGTCCTGTTGGTCATCGAAAAATATTTCGACACAGTCTGGCACGATGGACTAATCCACAAACTTTCCAAATTCAACATTCCAATATACATCCAAAAATTCCTAATTTCCTATTTGTCCAATCGAAAATCCCAAATCCACATCCAACAAAGTACATCGAACCAATACAATGTGAAAACTGGTGTACCTCAAGGCTCCTTGCTTGGACCCCGCCTATTTTAATATTACATCAACGATATCCCGAGGGATCGAGCTACCGAAACAGCTCTCTTCGCCGACGACACGGCCATCTATTGTTCTTCATGGCAACCGAAACAAGTTTCGAGTTGCCTTCAATTCCGATTGACCATCCTTGAAAGCTATTTCAAGTCATGGAAAAACAAAATTAACCCTACAAAGACGAAATCTATTCTCTTCACTAGGAAGAATAAATTTTCAACATACGCGCTTGAATTGAAGATGTTTGACACGCAAATCCAGGAAACTCATAGTGTTGTCTATCTGGGAGTAATCCTCCAAAGGCAGTTGAACTGGACACAGAACGCCAAAAGGCGCCTGGCCCTGGGAAACACATCCTTTGCAGGATTGTACCCACTACTCAGCCCCAAGAGTAAACTGGACGAACGTCTAAAGCATCGACTTTACATGACATGTATCCGCCCAGTACTCACGTACGCAGCCCCTATTTGGACTAACGTTGCATATTCATCACGAAGATGCAGCAATTCCAAAATCGTTGCTTTCGAGTCATTTCGAAAAAACCCCTAAGATTTCCGTCCGAAGCTCTCCACCGTGAAACTGGACACCTAACTATTTCAAACTTTATCCTTTCCACCTCAAAATCCTTTTTCCAATCTTCCCGCAACAACCCCTTCCCAAACTGGGTCAATCAGCAAACTGGGTCAATTTGATCCAAGTATGCTGCTTTTTAGGAAAAGATTTCCCATGCCACACGATATCGATTGCACCTAGTTCCGGTGTAATCTTAATTGTATATAGTATCTTTTTTCTTTTCTTTAATTTACAGGTTAAGCTAGTTATAGGGATGGCCTATCCATCCACATAGGTTAAGTATTTTCAAATGGTTTTTTTTTTTTTTAATTTTCCATTCTATTAAAACGATGTAATGAAAAATTGTAATCTCGATGTAACTAGTATATAAGATGATGTATTATAGATAAAGCTTAGGCTAGGTGCTATAGTTATAAGCCGATTTGTATTTTATATAATTTTTGATGCAAATAAAGAATTATTAATTTGAATTTGAAATACGTATGTGCAGACCGTCATCAAATTAGCAACGAGTAACATCTCCTCAGAGAATCATTACAACTAGCTAATTCATACTGATGATGAATACTTTGAAGTAGAAATACGTATTTATAAAAATGCAAAATAATTTGATCTAGGAAATTGGGGCAAAAAATCGAAATTTATTCGAAAAATCCTAGAGTTCTCATTATTAATTATAAAACATTGTGAATGGTTTCTGTTATTTCGATTGGGCCAGTGGGTAAGTAAATCAACATTCGAGAGACTCTTGGTATCAGATAGTGAATTTAAAAACTGATGATAATAAGAAAATAAAAAAACAACTAGGCTTTTCAAGTTTTGAAAGTATACTAGATAACACGTTTTATTTAAATCGGACTTAAAATTATTTGACAATTTTTTAAGTATTCTCCAAACAATCCGTAAACTTCTTTTTAGACCCCGGACTGACGTAACGTAATGACAGGTTTGGACAAATCAATAAAGTTAAGCAACAGCAGTCACAATCTGTATTTGGATGGGTGACCACCTAGCAGTACTGTGTACTGTTGTTGTATAAAAATAATAATCCCTTTTGGTTAATGGCTATATAGCTAAAAGTAGCTGAAGCCAGAAATTAAAAAAAAAAAAAAGGCTCCATAAGTCATTATCTCATAGTAAATAGAAATATAATTGTGTATCTGTCTACTGGGTTTGCTATATGATACCCACCAATGATCGATAATGTTATCTAATAACATGAAATCTGTGTATTAATTTAATTTAGAAACAATAAAATCATTATTTGATTGTGAAAAACCAAGTAATAAGTATTTTAATAGTTTTTACACTTTGAAAGCGAGTAGATTTTAAAATAATTGGAAAAAAATGGCTACTTATGGTATACATAAAAATATCGATTTAAGAATAATCATTTAAAATGTTGATAACAAAAACATGTACTTATTGTACAGAAATATGATTATTTTGATTTTAGATTTTATTTCTAGTTAGAAATTAGTAACGCTATTTTGTATTTGAGTTTTTTAGTTTATAAATAATCTACCTTATGTTAAGAACAAATTCAATTTTGACGTTTAAATGCCTTTACAATAACAAAGCCATTGCCCAGTAACTGATTAAAAAGAGATCTCTATTTTTCTAAAATAGGTACTAGGTTACTCACTTGTAAGTCTCTATTTATTTTACATAATGTCAAAAGTTCAAAATTTTAAAATGATATCCTAATCAATTGGGTAGTTCATATCGGCAACTAAAAGTTTATGTCGAATATTAACTTTACAAATCCCTTAAGCCTTGTTCACATTGCTCAAGTAATTTAGTCAAGTAGTAAGTAATTTATTAAAAGTCACAATCATGTTATATAATTTTATATAACTAGGCTAAATTACTTGACCAATGACTAAATTAGTTGAGTAATTTGAAAAATACTTTAAGGATAAAAACGTCTGTATATGATCTTAAACCAATGCCAAACAAATTTAATTGCATGACGGTATCTTGTACGGTAAATATTGGTTCCAAACTGAACTGCAGTCTCACCTTTATCATTAAAGTAATATGATCCATTTAACTCCTTAGAAAATTGTTACTTTTAAGACTTTACTAAAATTTCTTTAATTGATCTCGAATCGGATTTATTCGACCCGATTGTTTCTCATCTCGCGAACCAAATCTTATAAACATAAGGACACTTCAGATATTTTACTAATATTTCCTCGAAATTTCTTGTCGATCAGACTAAAATTAAGAAATCTATCTTCGAACGCATATACTTGCCACAATGTGGATTTAATCTTCAACTGTAGAACGTAAAACTAATGTTTACAAAAAATATTAAATTGAGACCTTTGATCGGAACCCCAGATATTTGAAATTACATTTTACATTTGCCCCGATGCTTGGATCAATTTTTGAAAATATTTTGGGTTTTTTTATATATGGCTTGAATGCCAGTGAAACACATGGTATTTCAATTTTGTATAACCCCGATAGAAATGTTAAAAAAATTGTGAACCGTCACGGGACACCTGACATTGAAATTATTTCGTAGTTTACCCTCACATGTTTAACGTAGTAAATAACACTATACACACTATAGGTATGCGAGCTCAGTGTGGTGACGGAGATTGCGCATTACCTATAGACTACGTATAAAACATATATTCCATCATATAGCGTGGGGATGCGTCGCCACGGCCTATATCGCCACGCCAACAATCAGGTTTACCCTCACCTATAGATGTTTCACATTAGAAAATATAAAATGTTAGTTTTTTTAACTTACTGAATAAGTACCTTAACGTTTTTTATATTTTAGAAAACATTTCAGAAATGTTTGTACACACAGGTCGTTCACAATAATTTTTTCACCTTTCGACAGTCATGCACTTCTTGAAAACCATCGATGGTCGCTTGATGTACGATTCGTTTCGATTTGACAAATCTTTTACTATCTTTCTCACATTTTCTGGCCTAAATTAGTGGGATAATATTCTTACATATTCCTCCACACTGATTTCCATCAAATCCAACACATAGTAAAAATATTTTTTGTATTTCTAGAAATTCGCCCAGGATAATAGCAGACAGACTGTTTGTAGCATTCTGTATAATTTTTAGGTACTCTCTTTATCATAAAAACATCACAATCATAACAGATATATAGGGGTGGATTGAAATAAAAACCCATACCAAAAATAATAATAATAATAATACCAATGTGTCTTCTATATATACATTCATAAATGTTCTCTCATCTCACTCATACCAACACAAAATCATTATCCTTCTGGTTCTTTCTTCATTTGGCTTTATATGTTATAGAACTCTGACTGAGAACCTACCTACACCATATTACTACATCTTTCATATATATATATATAGAGGAGCTCTCTCATACCATCCACGTTTTGTATAAAATAGTAGAAGCTCCAATCGTTCTATAGTCTCCTTCATATATACAAAGTGCTCTGTCCAAATCACATAGATAAAATCATGGGGATAAATATTTTTACAGTGTAGTGTTTGTTTATACTTCAGAAGAGTATAAAATTTCATAGGGAAAATTTTTCTAACTATAAAATATATCGAATCATTGTTTTTTCATATAAAAGTAACGATAATCATTCGTAGAGTTAATTATTTAAATACTCTACATATACTAATAAAAGTATTAATTTTGAAGTCCGATAATTATTTGTCCAGACAGAAGTAAAGTAGAACCTAATTAGTTTTACAAACATTTTTTTATCTGAAGTTTCCTTTTATATGTTATATGAATTAAAGGAGGGAGCTTTGAGGCACATAGTCCTATTTTTTTTTTTCATTTTCAAATTCAAAATCAATCTATAATATAGGTGAAAAATTTCAACACTCTTCGTTTACGTTTTGCAGATATCGTGATGACGGATAGGCTAGCTGCCAAGCAAACGTGGACTAAATTGATAATTTTACCTTAAACATTTTTAACGTTATAAATTTTGAAATAAATTTAATATATTCTTCATATTTTTATCGTAATATCTTAACTTAGAACACCAAATTCTTAACTTAGATACCATTTTCATGTGGTAAACAGCCTAATTGGTATGATTTAAGCCTAATTGGTAAGTATCACAATTTGTCAAAGCTTATATGATGTCGTGGAAAACTTTGACGTTGTGTGAGAACGGCCTTCTTTCATAAATTTTTTCTCATCTTTTGTGTTTATATTCTAATTTATTAAATATTAGCCCACCACCAGCTACTATTGAATCAGAAAAAAGTGATGATTATGTGAGCCAACGGTGAATCAACTAACCAATTTGATAACTGTACATAATCTATCTAATAACAAGCCTGTATATAATTAAAAAAAAATTATATCCTGTAATTAGGAAACAGTAACAAACTGTGATAAGACATAATTTTTCTAAGCCAACCAACGACTCTATCACAAAAACATCACAACGTCACAGTTCTACTTGGATATAAAGATACTATATATTATAAATGAATCACTCTGTACTATATATGAGAGAGTTTAAAATGATTACTACATAATATTTTGCATCATCTCTCATCTCCCATTTTACCTACCACCACCATCACCACGCCACAACCCCTAACTAACAACCACCATCGTATACTCAAACCTTTTCGTTATAAAACATTTCCACAAGCCTGTGTGAGTTTGTATGTGGCCCCCCAATAGTAGTCAGTTACTACTACCTACAGTATACTAACCAACCGATACTATACTACAGCCGCACCTTGTACGTCATTGGGTTTTTCTCTTATATCCATACTCGTCTTAGTCTTATTACAACAATATTATACACAGGGTGACTAAAACTGATTATACCCGACATATATATGAATATATGAATTTGAATATATTTCAAGTACTAGATAAAATTGATAACGATGTGATCAAATTATTGGACCATTTTCATCTGTCGGTTAAAAATGGGGAGTTTAATTTTGGGTATGAACAAATTCAGTAAAAGGGTGGTTTGAAGCATTTACGGTAGTTAAGGCCCAAATTCCTTAACTACGATAAATGCTTCAAGGATATAAATCAAATTATCGAGAACAGGCGGAAAAGTTTTTCGATTACACAGTTTTATTATATCCGTGAATTAATAGTTTATTCTAATTTTGATAATTTTTTAAAGAATTGCTATTTTCATGGACAGTTGAAATTGGCCATCCAAAACAGGTAAGATGACGGTGTGTAATCAAGTAACTATGTATTCTCAATATAATTAATTTCTTTGTACTTAGATCGGTTCTATTTACTACTAAAAAGTGTTTTTAAAAACAGCCTATAAAACGATTTTAGTATAAAACGATGTATTTTACGTACTATATGTACATATAGTCCCGTCAAATATGAAAAACGAGGTATAAACTGACAAAAAAAAAAAAAATAGAATGGGAAAACTTAAGTTGTACAAAG
This sequence comes from Chrysopa pallens, assembly GCA_020423425.1. NCBI lineage: Eukaryota > Metazoa > Arthropoda > Insecta > Neuroptera > Chrysopidae > Chrysopa > Chrysopa pallens. The sequence goes on along the minus strand of CM035592.1, from coordinate 82,912,013 downwards.
TACACAATGATTTAGAATATATGGATTATTACCCTTAAACTACAACTTAGTAGATTTGTATTATGATAACTGAAAAAATTTTCGATGAACACAAAATTGGCTGGTTTTTATTGTTTGATTTTTATTTATATATAATCTGTCTTGTTGGTGTTCTGGAATTTCCAAACTTCTTTAAACGAGATTAATAATTACATGTATCTCTATAATAATATCTACGCGATTTTCGAGCGTATATGTAATGATTCATTGTTAATTCGTTGTTTTTGTGTTCTTAAATTTCATGATCAACTATCATTGTTTTTATTACATCTTTAAATCAGATAAGTCACTATTATACCTGTATAAGTGGAAAACTAACTGAGTTACGGAAAAACTTATATAAACTAAAAATAGGTAGTAGCCCCTTAAATTCTCGGTTGTATTTACTTTTTGTTAAAAAATCTATCTGATACGACTGCATATAAATATTTAATTAGACAGATGTGGCTAATGAGAATTATTTGGTCAGATCAGAAAATATGTTAAAATTTAAGTACACTTCTTGAATGTAATGTTATTGGAAATGAGGAATAAAGTTTCATAGATTTGTTTTCAAAATTGAAGGAATTGAGCAATATTTAAAAATAATACAATATTTAAAAGTAATAGACAGAGAAGTAATAACAACTAGATTTGCTTGGAAAAACAAGAAAAATTGAAGAGAGGTGTGAATTTTTGTGTAACAGAATTGAAACGGTTGATCATCCAATAGACAGGTGCTATGGGACAGTAGGAAATGAAAGGGAATATCTTTACAGCCAAGGAGTTAAATAATATAATATTGATTTTGGATGTCAAGAATAATGAAGTTGTTATGGCAGTTTATAAATACTTACGCTTCATCTTGTACAGACGCTCACGATGTCTTTGAAAATCAGTCTGCCTCAATGCGCTTGTGATCAGATTTCAATGTATTCATTTACGTCTGACTTGGGATTTACTTTGAAATTTGTATTCAAATTTTATTCATTTTGTACTTTCTACGCTTTACGATTTCCTTTAGTATCATTTTCATTTTGTGTGTGCATGTGTTTTATGTTATGCAATGTATCCCTTTGATTAGCCAATTGGCATATCGATAAAGTTCATTATTATTATAAATATTTCTTTTTTATATTTATAGAGGTGCGATTACTCTGAGATACATTTTTAAACCTCCAGAATATTTTTACCACTAACTCTGTTTTGCTTTACTTCCATTCATTCACGCTCTAATGTCATCAACCAACCATCTCTTCGGTCACCTAACGTTTCATCTCCCAGGGACCCTTACATTTTGTAATTTTGTAATTTTAAAAGTTCAGATTTTGTCATTTTTTTTTTTAAAGAAGTCTTTAGTCCACTCTTTGTTTTAGAGCAAATTCAAGAACATCAGTATCAAGAGATTGATGTTTTTCTACCGTTTTCACTACAAACTTTTTGATTTAACTTTAGCTTTAAAATGCTTTTTCCTATTGCTTTTTGTTTGGTCATTAGCCTGTTTTTATGTTATTTGTGTAGATCCACGTTTGACATCCGTATGTTAGGCTTGGCAGTAGACATGTTTTCAATACGGATTTTTTTTATCGTTTGTTAAGTTGTAAGTAATCTCCTTTAAGAATTTCTTTTTATTCCTTTATTTGACAAACCTTACTAAATCCTGTAATGCGAACTGCTTTGTTTACTTTTTCTTCGTTGCTGTTAATGCTTAATGAAAGTTTTATGCCAAGATACTCATTCAGTTGCTCTATTGATTTTCCGTGGTTTTCATTCATAATTTGAGTTTTACTTGGATTCATATCAAAATTGGCTTTTTTGCTCTCTCTATTTAAGATTTTTATCATATGACCCAATTCGTTCGTAAATGTGTTAAATACTGATTCATTATTTTGAGACGTATGATGTTTCCCGTCAAACTTTTCGAATTACTTGTAACACCAAATTTGAGCGATTGTAATACATATAGAAAGAAGGTCTTTATTATTTGAGTTGCAAAAAGTTTTTCTACTCAAATAAATCGTACCGTAGTTACAAATTATAAACGAACACCATCATATTATATACATAGAAATAATAGACAGATGAATAATACATTTATGTTAGAGTAGAATCATTGAGTTCTATGTAATTTTTTATAATTATATTAAAAAAAAAAACAAAAATAAATAAAAAACTAATAGAAATTACTAAAATTGTAACTAAAATAATACTTTCTGATTGATTTAAATAGTTATTATTTACTACGATTATTAAAAAATTGTTGGATTTCTAACAATTTCCAACTTTGTAAAAAATATAATTTTTAATTTGCCTTTGTCTGTGCTCTTTGAATACTACTAGAGACACAAAGATGATTTACAATGTTTTAATTTTTATTATTTTAACGGTTGCTAGACACTGGCCTTGGTCATTAAAGCGGTACCAAAAGTTTAGCAGAAATTGGTTAGTAGTTGGTTCCAAGGTACATTGATTAGGAAGATGGTCTGGTCTCAGCTATTAAAATAAGCAAAAGAATAAAAAAACAGAATAATGACTCAAATCCTTAGACTGTCTTGGGATGGTGCATCAGAACTTATAAACTGTATACGAATCCGCTTCTCTCTTCTGTCTTCTGATTTTGTTTGTGCTATGACTACTTTTTTTGTTTATTTAAATTTCAAGACTTGGTTTACAATTTATTAATAATTAATTTTAATTCAATTTCAGCATTTAAAAGTATTTTTTAGTGTCATCAGTAGTGGATTTAGGTTTGATGATGCCCTAGGCCCGAGACGATATGGTGTCCTTTTTCTTTTGTAACAGTATATATATATTATGACATGAGGCTTGCCACCGTTTAAATGACGCCGGACGGACAGTCCCATGTCAGCGTGGACGGAAACATTAACCGAAAATCTATATTTGTAAAGAATTAAAAAAAGGTTCATAAAATATTTTTGTTAGACATTTCAAATTTTAGTACTTGCCTGATTAATTATTTTAACAAAGAAATTCTACCCTCAAAAATGGTACAAAGTTTCGATAGTAACAGCGCAATAAAATAAACTTTTAAATTTGGTCTTACTGCATACAGAAAACCCAATCGATTTTTAATTTTAGTCATTTTGGAAATTTTGGCGCCCCTCAAAATTTGCTAGACCCGGGGCTCACGGGCCACAGCGTAAATCCTCTACTGAGTATCATGTTGAAAAATTTTCTAAATTTTATGCCAGTCACTTGTAAAGTGAAAACAATGGACAACCCTTGAAGAGAGCTTAGTGATTCTTCTCTTTAATATATATTGCAATTATTTTGTACTTTAAATAATAACCGGCGCTATAAAGTTTCTTAAAAATGTAAGATTTCATTAAATTCTCCAAGGTGTCCTTATTTGTTCCTAAGATGGGGAAAGTGGGATAAACGTGGACATCATCGAAATGTATGTATTTCATTAAATGACTTCAAATAAATCTCTTATGATGATGAAAATGAATTGAATTGAAGAAAACATTGAACCTCCTCGATAAATGTTCAAGGTAAAAACAAGTTTATCATAACTAAATCATAAACATAATCACGATAACAAACATGAAATGGACCGATATTTCATGAACAGTACAACTAACTTACTAACTAACTACTAATAAGGTAGAAAGAATAATTTTTTGTTTTTGATAAATTTGATTGTTTTTTTGTACTCTTATCACAAAATATATATATATAAAATACCTTTATACAACACACTCCAACATAAACTCATAAATTTTGAACAGTCGACATTTATATATAATTTAAATACTAAAAAAAAAAAAAAAAAACTTATAAAAAAATGTTAGAACAAAAATTCTTCGTTAGTAATTTCAGTAGTAAGCTTTAATATTACACCACGTATATAGAATTCTATGACACAAAAGATATACTTGGAATATTCTACTGCGCATGTGTGGAGATTGTTACGTTACGACAACAATGTCACGGGGGACACATAAATCTATCCCACCTCGTACACTCTACCCATCAATGTGTAGTCTCTTGTTCTTTACCTCTCCTTCCACTGCACCCCACCCCCTTTCACATTTATATAATATGTGTATGTATATGTGTATAGTCAGTTGAGTTTGGCTTGAAGCTCTTGCGAGATATTCTCACAATCCCCTAAAACTCATACTAAATGACATTTCTACCACCATGTTTCAACCCGCTCTTATATATAGAGCATGATTCACCAGCGCACCCACCCATCACCAGTACCGTAATGACGACGACGACGTCGACTCGGCTCGATGTTATGTGTGTGTGCTTCCAACAAACATAGTTAGAGTTCTATCTACCCTCTTCAATGACTGACTACGATTACTACCACCGACCGAACCCAACAACACACGCTTACTATAATACTAGCTGTACTTGGTGCTATTCTATCTATATTGAGTTTGTGTTGTTGCTCGTTGCTCTAAACTCATGTTCTGTCTCTTTCTCTCTTATATTCATCCATACCTAGAATTGCCAACCGAATGAGCCTCATACTCTCTTCAACAGAAATGTTATTTTATATATGAAGAATATAATATGTATAGTACAGATCAAAGATATTTATAGTAACGTCATTAAAACTTATATAAATGAAAAAAATATATTAATTTTTATTAGTATTTACTTCTTTTTATTTGTTTTATACAATAACTATTTGCTTACGTAAATTTTTGAGAATAGAACGGTTTTTTGTTCAAACAAATACTTTGTAGAGTTCTAAAATAGAGTTGCAAACAAAAGTTGTTTATTTTGAAAAACGGAACATATGCTGTTTACGATTTAAGTAAGAGAATTGTATACTTCACAAACTTGAAGCCGATTTTAAGTGTAAAATATGCTTCTGAAGATCGGTTGACTAGTCATGGACGTTAAAACGTAAGCCAAGAAAAATACCAATTGCTGGAAATTCATGGCTTTAAGAATAAAGGGTCTTTAAAGATGAAAGAAGAAATAATATCAATACGAGTAAATAAATATTTCGTCGGTAACTGCACAGAATTTATCATCACTTAATATAATAAGTGTAATTACGATTAGATAAATTATTGATCAAAAGTAGTGAAGTCTATTAAATTACTAGACACCTTTGTATTTATATATCTATCGTCTATCTATGTTGGTACCGCTGTAACTTTCGAACGCATTATCTGATTTTGATCAAATTTGGTAAACATATTTATGGCATTCAAGAAAATTGCATACCATTATTTAGGGATAAATTAATAAAAATAATTCTTTTTTTTTATATATACACGCGGTTTGTTCAATTTTTATGAAATTTGGTAGATTTGTTCCAAAAACACCAGTACTATTTCTATGAAAACTAGGAAGATGCAGTTTTTTGCTTCCAACGTGAAACAATCAAGAAAAAACACGAAAATGATGAGATAAAACTGAAATATTTTTGTACTCTCTGTTTTATTTTGCAAAATCCTTAAAAATATCACACTTTTTGTATGAAAGCTATGAAGAGGAGGTTTTTCTAAATTGATGTGAAATAAAATCAGAACAAATTTATGTTGTTTTTAGATCCCTTCCCCTACTTTTTTGCAACCACGGGTGATGCAGCTTGGCGATTTTTGGTTTCGAGGGAGATCTACAGTTTACAAAGTTATTATTTCTAACTACATTCCGATGAATTTGATAGTTTAAATTAGACTAGCCTAGGAATAAATCTGCAATTGCAATTAGAAATACATCAAAATATAGAGAACTGGATCAAAAAATAATTTTGGATAAAAAGAATCGTAAAATGTCCATTGACAATAGATAGTCACGATGGTGAACTTGAAACGTATAGATTGTTTTGGTGTTGTATTATAATCATTAATGTAGGTAATATATTAAATGTTTTTCAGATATATTTTCTATATTGTAGAATTTCTATTTAACTATAAAATGTTTTATATTTTCCGGGTGTTCAATTTAAATTTCCATACATACAATTTTACGCTGAATGAAAAACCTTAAAAATATAACATCCTTTCATATTTACATTTAAATTCATAATGTTTTCTACGATTTTCGAGTAGTAGGACTATCTTTCTGAAATATTTCCCTGGATAAGTCCCACGGCTTATATTATATTAATATATTTTCCGGACAATGTGAACATATTCCTAATCACGCTTGTTTATATTTTCAGTTACCACTCATACATCATTAGAATCAATCATTTCAATCAGACATACACATGTACATATTACATGGACTGAAAAGTCCCGGGCCTAACACATAGATGGTGCTAGTTTTTTGCAGTCATCTTTTTTTCAGTTAATACTAACCTTCAAAAAACAGCTGTTAAAATTTCATGATATTCTATTCATTAGTTTGTGAGTTATTGTGCTAAGAGTGACGCTACTTTTGTTATTTTCAAAACAGTGGATCAAAAACAATTTCGTGTTTTAATTTTACGCTGCTTCTTGATGGGAAAAAATACCGTTCAAGCGAAGCAATGGCATGAAAAGTGTTATGGGGACTCCGCTCCATCAGAAACAACAATAAAACGTTGGTTTGCTGACTCCAAACGTGGTCGTAGAGACACCGATGATGCAGAACGCAGTGGACGTCCAAATGACGCGGTAGCACCAGAAAACGTAAAAAAAATCCTCAAAATCGTCTTGAATGATCGAAAAGTGAAGTTGCGTGAGTTAGCTGACATCGTAAAGATATCAAAAGAACGTGTTGGCTTTATATTGCATGAGCATTTGACTATGAGTAAGCTCTGTTCAAAGTGGGTGCCGCGTTTGCTCACTGTTGACCAAAAAATGAGAACGTGTTGATGATTCTGAGCAGTGTTTGGCCATTTTTAAACGTAACAAACCGCAATTTCGCCAGATTTGGCTCCCAGCGACTACTAGCTGTTCGCAGACCGGAAAAAAATGCTCATGAAGAGGTTATCTCTGAAACTGAGGCCTATTTTGAGGCAAAAGATAAATCGTTCTAAAAAAGTGGTATTGAAATGTTAGAGCGGCGCTGGAATGATTGCGTTGCTCTTGATGGAGATTATGTTGATGAATAAAGTTTATTTTGAACCAAAAAAATTGTGTTTTCTTTGTTAGGCCCGGGACTTTTCTGTCCATGAGTTATACATATAATGTACGATCAAAGCAGTACTTACAATTATCTCTAAATGAATTTCCATAACATTGCGGAAGGTCCTTCGACAGTAATAGAAAAAATAAAATACGATTTTTGAGTATGTTACAGTTAACGAAACATATTATTATAAAAGATAAAAATTTCTGTACCTTGCCGATCAATTAAGAGAGTACTCATTAAATTAAAAATACACTAAATAATATTAAAAGAAGTTTGGTTATGTTTTTTTATTTACATAATTTGATTTCAATGTTCTAGAAGGAATGTTGATTAATGGAAAATTTGGATTTTGCACTTCTAGGATTTTGAAATCGGTAGGATTGCAAACAACAAATTCACGTATTATATTTTATGGGAACAGAATACAAAAAGGGGTGAAGAAAACACCCGGTACAATAATGATACATGTTTTATTTTAGTTGAAGGTTTGCTTGTGATACACACACACACACACACAAACTCTCTACATCGTCATCATCATCATCATCATCATCATTTTCATCATTTTCATTCCCATCATCAGAACGAAAACACCCAAGCACCCCCAATCCTACTTATTTACAATCTCTCCATATATATACATACAAACACATCTTACATACATACAAAAAAATAACACAAACAACAACAACAACAATAACTATGAGAGTATCTACTACGTACGACGTCATCAAACTGTCTACAACAAATACATAACTTTCACATACACACTTTGGAGAAAATGGATACGTAACGCTTTTGTGTATACGTAAGTAACGCATGATGTGTGTAATATGTGTATACATTTATATGTATATAACACACACACACAAAAATCAACGATATCTTTCATCATTGTCTGTCATTGGTGGTGGTGATAGGTAACCAAGAAGTAGCAGAAAAGAGATTCGGGAAAATATTGGGAAGATTTCAGTGAAAATGATGAATGTGATTTATATCGCGCATTTATGTATTTCATGTTTGAAAAACTTTAAACGATTTGAAAATAAAGTTTTTAGCGTTTTTCATTGATTTGTTAAAGCAAACAAAAAATTTTTATTTTTATCAAGTCAAAATCAATGCTTTATGAACGGTTGGAATTTTACATAATATTGAAATATTATTGGTAAATTAAGATGGAATCTTTCCAACGTTTTCATTCAACATTGCAATCGAATCTGTTTCGAATTTTTCGAGAACGTAATAACAATCAATAAAAATTTGGAAAACGGTTGACTCTAAAAGCCATCCCTGCAACTTCCCGTTAATTTCATACCTAAGCACTTAAAATTTAACATATTACAATGTTTTTGAGCTAAAACTTTGGTTTTTGAGTTTTGATTTAAAAAAAAAACACTTGTTACCGAATATGTCGTTAATGATATCTCTCGAACCAATCAACCGATTTTTACGTTCTTGGCAACGATCGACGCGGTTTTTAGAGCTTTAATAATTATTCTATTTCATCAAAAACGATCCGAAAAGAAATGTCGAAGTTATGTAAAAAAAAACACTTTTATATGAAATTTTTCGTTTACGATATAAAACCGATTTTAACCGGATTGTTGATGATCGACGTGGTTTATCAAATTTAAGATCTGATTAGTTTTTGGAGTTGATCAATACAGCCATTTAAAAGTTATACCAAAAAAACCACTTTTGAAAAAAATTTTTTTCGTAGTTTTTTTGAGGAAATCCAAGTTTTGTGATTCTTTTTGAAACGCCACTTGTTTGGTACAAATCGGTCAAGCTGTTTACAAGTAATAATCGGGTCACATAATTACATACATACACACTCACATACATACAGACAGATTGCCACCCTCACAGAAACCGTCAAAACAGTTTTCTAGGACCTTAAAACGTCAAGATCTGATCAAAACACGGTTTTTTCAAAACGGGGTAAAACCAATAACTTTCCGATTTCCGAAAATTTTTAATTTTCTTAGCGGGAAGTTAAAAAACCAATAACTTCCCGATTTCCGAAAATTTTTAATTCTCTTAGCGGGTAGTTAAAAATTTAAGTTTTCTAAGTTGCTTAAGAATTGTGAATTTATGCATTTAACGTGATAGAAAAGGTTGATTCAAAGGTTATTCCAAAGAAAGTTCAGTATTTTAACCCCTGCTAATATACAATATCTATACATGATAAGAGTTACCCCCTATTTTAATTCAACTGGGGATTTTGTAGTTTTACTTGAGCGAGTCAAATAGGGCGTGATGGGCTAATTACATGTTTAAAAATGTACATAGCAATTTTCTCGTGATTTGAGCATGATATAATCGAGTGGGGAGTGGGCCAAAAAGTTTCTTCTTATTTTCAAGAAAATAGTTCAAGGATAGCGAAAAATAAAATAAAATCTGCGTTACCAAAGTGGTATGAAGGTTAAACATTCAGGTTAATAGAATGCCTCTTGTAAATCCTCATTCAGCATCATGTGGTCACCGTTACTATTACAGCCTCATGATCTAGCTTGTATAAACAGAAATGAGACCGCTCATAAAGGAAAGTAGATGTATATGTTTAATATATTACTGGCCTGATAACAACCTTCTCTTTTATACAGTCTCACTTTTGCTTTTATGAACTATATCTACATCGGTTTTTATTTATTGTTTTCTGTTCAGTTAGATTGTCATTTTTTAATACTTGACAATTATGCATCATCACGATTTCCAAATTCATCTCGTTTAATTCGAAAATTTGGTATTACTTGCCGTAACATTGTCGCCGTATAATAAGCGTAACTGCTTTTTGAATTGTTTGTTTCAATTCCAAAGAAATAAGTCGTATGCAAACAATGCAGACGATCAAGTTAAACAATGTCTTTATTAAACATTCCCTTTAAATCAAAAATTGACATACGAGAAGAATAATTGGTAGTCCCAGGTTTGCAGGAACAACGTAATCAATTTGAAATTGAATCAATTTTCATCGTTTTTGTTAGGATAAATACGACAAATTTATGTCTTCTTTTGTGCAATTAAGGATGATTCGGGTTTTTTGGTTATATCAAAATAAGGTTTACACGCCATAGAGTTAACAGTAAAGGAAAAACAAAATATTTATGGCCACAAGAGAGTACAGTTTGTTTAGAATGAGACTCGATTAACTTTGAATAACTTTTAAACGATTCTTGAAAACTATATCTTTGGTTTTCATGTTTATATAAAAATCCTAGAATGTACCTAGGGTTTTTATAGCTAAACTATCTCTTCTTTTATGGTGTTATTGAAATGGCCATGTTAGCAGACTAATCAGAAAACGGAATAATGATAAATAAGTTTCAGTTGAATTATTTAATGTGCCTGCCACATATACACCAAACCGTTACCTTCTGGAAACAATATGTATATAAAATGAACTATGAACGAATACTAATTTGCAGATACATTTAGAGAATGTGAAGTGTGGGTATGTATGGTTTTGTTCTTTGTTATATCTAATGTACTAATACCTTCGTTTATACATACATTCTCACAGTGAAACTTTCTCATAAAAAATCCTATGTCAACGATACACGTCCTCCATGTACAAGATGCCGTACTTTAGATAAACGTTATACGTAATAGATTGATTAAACGTTTTTACATACGAATATTTTTCAACCTTTTAAAATGTAGTATTTGAAAAATATTTCAATTTTTGTGTTCTCGAAATCTAGAATATTGCATGTAAATCTCTGTATATATCTCATTCTCTCGCACATTATATCCTATAGATATATGAGACTGTCTCTATCTACTGTCACTATTTCGTTTCATTGAATTTAAAATCACAATTACAATTTATTACACGTTTTCATATTACTTAAATAATAATTTATGCATAAAATTTTTTATTTCTGAATAATGAATTGCGACCCAATTGAATTCCTTAATACGGTTTATTCTGCAGTGAATAAATTTTGGGGCATTAAAAGATTCTCATAAGCAGCCCAGCTTTTTGGAGCCCATAAAATTTTCGATACCAAAAGTTTGAATACAAAAGGTGGACAATTTTTTGATGTTACAGTCATACAATAACAAACGAAAAATCTCTTTTTTCAACATTTCCAATTTTCCCAATTTTCAGATTATTGGAATGATCTTCTTACTTCAATAACAAAAAACTACGGATATCTATCAATTTGCGGCTTGTGGGGCCAATCAAATGTAAGGTATTTGACAAATTCTATATTTGCTGTACTTCACATCAAAATGTGAAACTAGAATCAATATCGTAACAAAACTAGAAAATTACATTAAAATTTATTCATAAACAAAGAATTTATAATCTATCAAAGATTATTTTCCATTTCTTGCTTAAAAACTACGTAATTTATATGTAGATACTAGCGAGTGACGTCACATGCAAATATTTTTCTCTTTGTTTAATCAGGAATTTTAAAAAGTGTTAAAAATCACTTCAAGATCCATGTTCATGAAGTAAAGACGCAGTAATACATAAAAAATATTTCATAATTAAAGGATATACAAAATTTCAGAAATACATAATAATAAATATGATATGCTGTACATAGAAGTAAAAAAATGAATATAGACACTTTCATTTGTCATTTATTTCGGTTGTCATATAATAAATAAATATACGTACGTACGTACCACTGTACAGTAAAACGAAGGTGGTGTAATATAAAATGATGATTGTAAGCAACAAATTTTACCATTTTCATCATAATATAATCAAGAAAAAACATTTTTAATGTGGTATGGTGTAATGTGATGTATAGACGAAATATACAAATACTCACTATACTTTCATATAGGTTTATAAAAAAAAAAACAAGTCTAAAAGATCTAAAACATTATCACGGCCAATATATGCTCTTAAAAGTACGAAACAAGAAAATATTATCGTCCAAAATTAGATAATGTTCAACAACGGTGTTTGTATACCTTAACGTAAAGCTTTGTATACATTGATCAAGTAATTTATTTCTTTGACGTATGTGAACTGCAACATTTAAGTCAAGTGTTTAGTAAAGTTGTATAGTCAAGAAGTTTTATACAATTCTATTTTTAAACAAACCTAGGAATATGTGTGACATTAAAGTGTGTTTCTAGTCACAGTCATATAATATAAACAATTATGTGATATGAAATTATATTACATGACTATGACATTGTTTAAATAAATTACTTGCTACTTGACTAAATTATGAAATTACAAATGTGAATGATTTTGGATCAACTGTTAAGTGTCTAAAACTAAACTGCTTGCTACTTTACTAAATTACTTGATCAATGTGAACAAGGCCTGAAGAGTAGTTTGTTCTAAATAGTACATATTAGGGGTGTAATGTGATCATAGCTATCCTCTAAAGCAATATTTTCTTGTTTCGTATTTTTAAGAACACATTACCATAGTAGTGTTGTAGTACTATTAAATTTATTTTTATATTTAAAATATTTCAAAGTTAAAAAATTTTTTTATTAATAACTTATTTTAAATATATTTTATATAAATAAATTAAACAAAAATTAACTTATTTTTATTTAAAATATTTTGTAATTAAATGAAAGAATGATATTAATATTTATGTAATTTTATAACAATTTATGGAACTGTACTAATTAAGCTCTTTCTTTTGATACTCACTGTTAACTCGAAGTTAGGAACGCCAAATAAACGCACTATAGCCAAATTCTCGGTCAGATACTTTTTCTTGTCAAACTCCCACCCTTAAACGAGCGATAAGGAACATGGTTTCAAATAGAGATGTTGGACACATAAAACTTGATTGTAGTTGACACTAACCTCAGTATATTTTGTAATCGTTTAGTTTCTCATGTCTTAATTCACGATTTTATGATGATTCGGAACTTCGTACCCGAAATGTTTTTGGATTGTCTAATAAAAATTGCATAATTTAGTTGTCTCTTGCTAGCTAAATTGTAATTTTTAATTAAATGTACATAACTTGATAAACGGCAACTTATAAAATACAATTTCATTATCATTCCTCCATTGTGGTTGTAATTTAATAATTCATAATATATAGCAAAATAATCATAGTTCCTACCGGATAATCTACGATACTTCCCTTTATGCTAATGGGAATGGGTCGGAATTTTCATTCACCGTAAAGAACTACAAAATTCCAATAATAAATAAGGAGATTGCATATAAAATATATCAAATTACTATTTGTTTATATTAAAGAATCACTGAATTTCAATCTAAAATAAATTAATATGTTGTGTGAAACTTCCTAATGGGTCTAAATGTGTGGCCAATTTATCTAATAGGTAGCGAGATAGAAAATATTGTAGTTGTCTTGGCTTTACACCTCACAGTTTATCGCTATGCTATCCAATTTTATCTTCTCAATCTTTGGTGTACTATGAATTGAACCAACAAACTGAAGGAATTGAACAAACTGTTTTCATATTAATATATAACTGTGTTCTTATTTTAGCAGTTACGGAAATTGTTTATAATTTAACCACTTAAAGCGTGACTAGTATAATTGCAACTTCCTTTCTTAGCAATAGTTTGAAAATGTCAGTATCATACGAAACATGTCCGCATATTTAAATTTATTCAAAAAAAATGTAGTATAATTGACAAAATGACATACAGACCAGTCATAACAGTCACTTCGGTGTTCTTTTACTTGTCTACACTTTTACTGGGGGATCCTGTTTATAAATAATCTTCAAGCCTTTATACGTTTATATTTATATGAGAGTCTATCTTCCATGTGGGTGAAACTTTTATTGAAATTAAACAAAAATGTATAGATATATGTAAAATTTATACAAGTTACGGTAAAAATGATAAATATGATTATGAATGAGTGGTATTTGTAATAATAATCGTATAACTATAGTAAATGAACCCTCTTATTAACACGCTTATATTTAACGTAATTTTCACCAACTTTAAGACGTTCGATTGATTTGAAAACTGTCACACGTGATAAGGGTTGATGATAATACAAGGTTCGCATATCTTTATACTAATGTCCTGATCAGGCTCATCAGAAGTTTGAAATTTGTATCAATCTTAATAGTGCAACAAATTTTGAATTATTTAAATCAACATCATCTATAAATAAAAATGAAATATAACTCTGTAAATGGATGATTTAACATAGGAAATTTCTCAAAATATATTAATAATAATTTATAAATAGTGCCGTTATAGCGGTCGAAATTCGATCATAATCACTCATATTGAATCTCACTGCCTTTAAACAAAACAGTATATATTTTCTTGCCTTTAAAACAAAACAGTATATTAAACAAAAGAGTATATATGCGTGTGTATAGTAGTGTGAGTAATATAAGCCACATCTCTTAAATATATGCGTGTAATGTTTAATGAAATTAATTTAAAGTATTTTTTATGCATAATTTTTAATATTTTAAAATAATATTAGCATTGTCCAGTCCTTCTCTATATAAACTAGCACTGTGTCAAATAACCCCCCCCCCCAATTTTCGTAAAAAGAGGTACAAAGTTTTTGCTCATGCATTTAATAATTACTATTACAATTTTTCGATCATTCTTATAATTTTAAACCCATTAACAACAATTGAATGTCATTTTTGGTAATTTCTTAATAATTTTTATTTATCATGCGCTATAAAATTTACATTTTCTAGAATGTAAATATTTTATTACAAATTTTAGCTACTCCTGGCGACCAATCGTCCCTTCCACGTACTACGATACAGATAGTAAAACTAATTATATCATGTTAACGGAAAAAGATTCATAACAATCAATCACATTTACCGTATCATTTATATTTATTATTAGTTAGGTAAGTGTACTCTTTTATATAACAAAAGTTTTACTGTATGTACATATAATAAAAAATGATCAAGTTATGTAATTAAAAACCAAAAAATAAATTTATGACTATAATATACATAATAGTAATATACAAATCAATAGACACATTGATTGGATTCAATTTACATTAACAGTAGCAAATGAGTACCTACCTACATCACTACACAATACATATGTTTCAATTATTTGTATTGGAATTTAAATAGATAAGTAGTATTTGTTTATTGTTGCTGTTGAATATCTATCTATACATATAAACTTAGAAAATATTACTGTTATCAAACAATAGACGGACAACGATTAATGGAGCCAATTGTTTAAATACCTCTAAATATAGATTTAACTAATTACAAATATTTACATTGTGAAAATATACAAAATACGTTCATGTAGATAGACGTACTATACAGTACATAATATTTATAGAACAGGATAGAAGCTTTTAAAAATGGTAAAAAGTGGAAAAAATTATAAAGTATGATGAAAACCATTGAAAACGGAAGAGAATATAACAAAAATAATTTATGGGCGATCTGTGGTCGGGAGGTGGAAGGGGTTGAGTTTTTATAGGTAAAGCACGGTTTATCTCGATTTGTGGAAAAACTACTTAAGTCCTATCGAACAAAATTAAATTGCAAAGTTGTAGATAATAAAAAGATCTGCAACTTTTGTATTTACATTTTTTTTACGCATAATCACAAAATTTTTCGATTGAAAATTAAGGTGCTTTTTCAATATATAAACAAAATGAGGTGATAAAATAAATATTTTAAATCAAAGAAATCAGTTTTCACAAAATTTTGGGAAAAAAAATTTTTTTTGACAAAGATAGAAATAAAAAGGTTATTTTAATTTTATATATAAATTTTGAGATTATGTGAAAATGTGTAAATACAGAAGTTGTAGATCTTTTTATATTTCCTACAACTTTGCTATTTTATTTTTTTCCATAGGACTTCTGTTTTGCCGGAAATCGAGATAAACCGTATTTTACCATTAAAAACTCACCCCTTCCGCTTTCCGACCTCAGATCACCCGTAAATTATTTTTCCTATAATTTTTGAAAGGAAATATTGTTTTATCCTTCTACAATTTTTTTAGTCTTAAAAAGTATCGAACCTGGTCTATTATCTATTACAATAATATTGTTGTAATAGGCTAGAATTTCCACAAAAAATGAGTACTCTATAATAAATGCATAAAGTAATATAGATTTAATTTTTTGCGCACAAATAACTCAAAACTTAATTATCCAAATGTTGTGAAATTTGATATGCACAATATTAACAAGAATACGGAGGGCGTGATACACTGTTTTTCCCGAAAAACTTTTCCTATGCTTCATAGATAAATTAAGAGGCTTTAAAAATATCACATGGCTATCGTTTAAATATTTTCTATAGGAATTTCCAAGAGATAAGTATTATATGCATTTGTTTATTGTTGTTGAAAAAACATATTAAGTATATTATATTATTTATAACTTGGAAATATTACTGTTATCAAACAAAAACAATTGATGATAAAAAATTAACTTAGTGAATTATTTGAATAATCACCATACGTTGTTGATCAACAATATTTGATTTATATATAAATTAATATATTCATTGTTAAAATATACAAAATACATTTGGAAGGAAACGTTTGAAATAAATATTGCAATACTTACTTTTTGTATTATAACATAATAATGTGCTTATTTTGTTTTTAAAATAAGACGCTTTGTGCATTGTTTATTATATTTCAACAGGCTGTCTTTCAATCTCTATTTGTTTAGACCGGCAACTGGTACTAATTGGATGATTTTAAAGCATCTATCTATATGTGTTTTTTTAAAGATTTTTTTAAGCATTAAAACTAACTTTAATATATCCTTATATATTCTATGTATACGAAGAGTATAATTGTTCCAGAACATCGACAGTTTTTTATGCAATACGGATATTCCTTACGATATACTTGAAACTATCCCTTTCTTTAAATTTTATTTATATATCTGATGCGCATCAGAGATTAAGAAACCCAAATTGAAAAAAGCATTTGTTCAAATTACTTGTATTATTTATTTTTCTGGGAAATTTTTAATCCAACTGAGACTCTAAAATCATTGTTAAGAAGCAGTTTTTCGTAACAAATTTCAAGTAAATTATAAACTCTTGAGTGTGATAGTAATATCTTCGAAGGAACAAAACAACATAAATAATTTATTTATGCTATATTTTTCGAGCTTAAGAGACATTCGCTTCAGGTAGTAATTGCTCGAAAGATTGAAATCTTTGCAAATTATATAAAAAATTATACTTGGTGACAGTTCGAAATTAATTTTAAACCTCAAATGTATATTAAGTGTAAATTGATTACAACACGTAGCTTTATAAATTTCGTCAAAATGCTTGTCTCATAAAAGAATAACATAATATTTCGACTACTTTATAATCAGAACAACAGTTTGTTTCCATTCTTCATTCAAAAAATAATGTAATATAGGGAAAAAAACAAAGAAAACGTTTAAAGAAAGTTGTGATTATCATACATTAAAATGAAGGATAAAATAAACAATTTAACACAATGATTCATTCATTATTGTAAAATTTCAAAATAATATATTATTGTGTATAACAAAATATATTTGACAACAATGTATGTCTGATTATAATATAATACTAAAAATAGAAATGTGGCAACAGCGTCTAGAATATTTACAACTATAACAGCACTGCTGAATTCACCGCACTGCCGTTCCGTGCTATTACCCACATATACTGCTGTTTACTGCTTCAGCCACAAAACAAAGCTACAGTGTATAAGACAAAGATAGTACAATATTAATTGCTAAAATGAGTATAGTTATCTTTGTTTATTATACATATAAATGTTGATAGTTTTGTACATATACACAACACTCATAAAATAGAACGAGTACGACATATATAACTATAATAATAAAATAAATGTTTACTCTCTTTGTTTCACAATTTTCATAATAATATTAAAAGCGAACGAACACATTTTATGAAATGAAAATATATATATAATCCAATCTACATATAGTATTTTCCATCTCTTATTATAAGAATTAATTACAAGTTATATTTGAAATGGTTTCTGTTAGAATGAAACAAATATATATATAATCGTATAGAGTGTATCTCGTTTTATTACTGTATGTATATTGTGTTTGGTATAATCTAATAGAGAATATGTACCCATTACAATGAAGTACGTCATAGTGATCCTGACTCTGGAAAACATAAAAAGTAATGGTAACTGTTTTTACTTCACAATGTTGCCAACATAACATTATTTTATATGTTTGTAGGTGTCATTGTTTCCAGGGATATATGTATTTACTAGTTACATTAAATGCTATTTGGTTGGCTAAAACGAAAATTATTTAGTGCGAACGCATGCGTATATTATGTAATTTTTTATTTTCTTAAGGTTTGAACATTTGACGATAAAAGTCCTACTAGAAAAACTAAATAACGAGAAAATAAAAGAATATGGGTTGAAACAAGTAGTGAATCAATAGACGTACATTTTTTGAAAATATTTCAAAATCGTTTATAATTTTTAGGGATGCTTTTCACATTTTGTTGATGCTTAGTTAATTTATTATTGATTTTAAATTGTATATCTTTTTCCTTTATTTTGAAATACTATTTAATCAGTTCTAGAGATTTGAATGCATTGTTTTGGGAAGTATATGGTGTCTCAAAACATCACTCGTATAATATAATAATATACAACTAAAGTTTTTCAATCCTTGAAAATTTTTGTATTATATTTTCTACATACAATACCAGATAATAAGAGGAGCACCACTCGTACCGGGAAGTGTTAAGGGTCATATTTCTTCAGATAGAGCTCAGAGGATCGTTGATAGTATTGAAATTGCGTCAATTTTTTATAAACTGAATAACATTGAAATTGTCAACCCTAACGTCAGTATTTTGGAACGAATAAATTTTACAAACACGATATTGGAAGATCCAAAAACAGCCCCGAGTTCTGCATTTGAAGCATTTAAATCATTGATATGAGTACATTGAAAGAAGTCCATGATCGAGAAATGTAGCTATCATAGAAAGAGAAGTTCAGATTGGAAACTGGTTGCATGCCAGTTACAGATCAATTTTCAATATCCTTGACAAAGAAAGTAGATGCTTATGATAATGTATGTGGAGATTTGGATTTCTCAACTTTAAAGAATTACAAAATATAATATATATCTACAAATTGATATAATACATGGACTGAAAATTCCCGGGCATAACACATATATGGTGCTAGTTTTATTGCAGTCACCTTTTTTCCAGTCAATACTAACCTTCAAAAGACAGCTGTTAAAATTTCATGATATTCTATTCATTAATTTGTTATTGTGCTAAGAGTGACGCTACTTTTGTTATTTTCACAACAATGGATCAAAAATAATTTCGTGTTTTAATTTTACACTGCTTCTTGATGGGAAAAAATACTTTTCAAGCGAAGCAATGGCTTGAAAAGTGTTATGGGGACTCCACTTCATCAGAAACAATAATAAAACGTTGGTTTGCTGACTTCAAACGAGGTCGTAGAGACACCGATGATGCAGAACGCAGTGGACGTCCAAATGAGGCGGTAACATCAGAAAACATTAAAAAAATCCACAAAATCGTTTTGATTGATCGAAAAGTGAAGTTGCGTGAGTTAGCTGACATCGTAAAGATATCAAAAGAACTGGTTGGCTTTATATTAAATGAGCATTTGACTATGAGAAAGCTCTGTTCAAAGTTGGCGCCGCTTTTGGTCACTCTTGACCAAAAAACGAGAACGTGTTGATGATTATGAGCAGTGTTTCGCCATGTTTAAACGTAACAAACTGGAATTTTTTCGCCAGATTTGGTAAGAAATTTCGCACGAATGAAGAGGTTATCGCTGAAACTGAGACCTATTTTGAGGCAAAAGATAAATCGTTCTACAAAAGTGGTATTGAAATGTTAGACCGGCGCTGGAATGATTGCGTTGCTCTTGATGGAGATTACGTTGATGAATAAAGCTAATTTTGAACCAAAAAAACTGTGTTTTCTTTGTTATGCCTGGGACTCTTCAGTCCATGTGTTATATATTTGTACAGTTTTAAGCGTCAATAGATTAGTAGATAAATGATACCAGTACATCTAAAGAAATGTGTAACAAGAAATAAATAGCTTTGAACAAGCCCTTCTTAATTTCCAAATAATAATGGGGATGTATTTTGGGATGATTTATATAAGGGAAAGTTCAGGTGTCGCCACACCTGTTTCTGTCCCGGAGATAAAATTTGTTAAATCCTCACCTGATATTTCGAATATGATATAATACATGTTTTAATATGAATTTATTATGAGATGCATAATTTGTTAGCTTAGATTAGGGCAACCTTAATAATGTTCTTGGGTACTGAAATTGGTGGCAATATTGGACCAATGTGTTTTCTTATATAATCATTCTTGGGCCAATCGATTGATTGATCATTTCACAGTAAAATTTTTTTTAATATATTCATATTTAAGGAAACTTCCTCAGTATGTGAATCCTACCCTACACGTTTATAGTGTGAATTTTAAATGTCAAAATACGAATACACGTAATATGGCGTGGTTCAAAAGACTTGTTCCTTGGTACTATCCATTTAAAGAATAATTTGACAGTTTGAATTCTGAGTAGGGTTGATGTAGGGTTAGTTTATCCATGAGAAAATAATATTGTTCACTTACGCGTTGACCTAGTCTAGATAGTTCATTTTAATTTAGTGGCCTTTAGGTAATTCAATTCCACTGCATTGAAGTAAGCTAACACAGATTGATTTAGTACTAGTTTTATTTTATTGGGTGTTTTTCTGGAACATAAACTGTGATCTAGATGAAATTAAAATTGAGCTATGTTATTTATAGAGTCGATAAAAATAAATGTGACAAATTCGATAAAAACCTGATCTTAAACAAGAAGAAAAATTAACTTGTACAGTACGTTATTTTGTTCGTAGTGTGAAGTCTGAAGTCCACTTGAGAATAGTTAAGCTGATTACAACCTGATTTAAGATGTGGTAAGAAATGAATTCTTTGAGGTTATTCTTTCAGTAAAGTTTGATTTTCGCTTATTTCTTTGACCAATGGTTGAAAATGATTGGTAAATGAGAATTTGTAATTGATTGCTTGGATATCTAAATACATCAAGTACTTTCTGCAATCTGTTTGTGTAGTTAAAATCAATTAGTTTTTAATGGCCTATGAAAGAAACGTTTTCTCTATATAATTCATAATCTATTTTATAACAGTCATTCATTGTTAAATATTTTAAGTGTTATAACCGATTTATTTTTATGTTAGAAAAGAGCGGTAGTTTAAAATATGCGGTAGTTTTAGTATATTGATACTTTCACTAGCATATAAAGTCTAAATTTGTTCCGTGTAGTAGCGGTATAAAAAAAACGACCCTGCAATAATTTAGTGGCAGATTTATTTTAATAAAGTTATAATTAAGTAGATATGAGCCTTTAAGAAATAATTTATTTTTAAGATATGATCATATATTATTGACAAGGATAAGTAACATAGCCCATGTTTTCTAGAACGTATTATTTTAGAACACAAACATTTGCAATTTCTGATTTCTTTTCAGAAATATTGCTATTAAAAGCAGAATTATTCATAATATCTTTCACACAAAGTTCTTGTTTACATTGATCAAGTAATTTAGTATAGTATCAAGTAGTTTATTAACTAAACACTTATCATTGGATCAAAAAATGTTCCGATATACACTGGTTTTTGATTGAATACTTTTTATATTATAAGACTGTGAATATATAGGTAAACTATTAAAAATTAGTATATATGGGAACAATAGCTAAATTTAAAACATTAAAATATAATTTTACTAAAATACTTGACTAAAAGAGTTTATTAAACTAAATTTCACACAGTAGCTAATTAAATCAGTGGCATTTGACTAAATTACTTGATTAATATCTTATCTTGAATTCAGATTGCAAAATAATACTCGCTTGATATAAAGCTATAAAGGGAGATGCCACATTACTGTATTTCTATTGTCGATATTCATTCTGACTATCCAAACGAAATAAGAACATGCCAAATTTATAGATTAATCGAGAAAAATGTTCCATCTGTTTTTAGAGTTGAAAAGTAAAGAAGTCAAAATTATGTATTCTGCGATACATTAACTAAAACGAATTCGAGACAAGATTGAGAAAAACGTTTCGATATTCCAGTTCTGAAGTGTTTGCCATAAATAGATGCGCAATTAAACATTTAGCAACACTGGCGAAAATGATTACATACATTTTATTTAAAATATAAAAATCATTAATCTTACCTTGGCAAAAGGTGTCGGAACGTTTGCAACTTGGAAAAAATCCATTGAGATCACTGGTCTGCTCACTTGACATTGTAAATTCAACAAATAAATGTACAAAGTCAATCTCACAGGCAATTATCTCCTCAGTTTTTGCCTTGAAGAGCAGGAAACCGAAATTCAAAAAGACAACTTCATTTGTGAATGCCTCCAAGAGATATAACCACACCTTAAATTTGTCTAGACGTGGAACTCCTGGAGTACCTTTGACTAAAAGGAAGTACAATAGATCAAATTCCGTAATTAATATTTAATCTCATCAAATTCTGGAGCCGAAAATATATTTCCTAATTAGGCCAGATCTCATTTAAGCATACCATTTCTAAATACCCATCTAAAACTTTGTATATATATTAATTATTATTAGTGTAACAACTGTTTCCTCTTCGAAAATTCAGAAAAATGAATCATTTTCATTTTTCGGAGCTTTTTCAGAAATTTTTTTATTGCCTACGCAAGGTTGAAATTATTTTGTTGTTGTGCTAATAGAATCACTCAATTCAATAAGTTACAAATGCAAAAACCATTTTATCCAACAAGTGACAAAATTGAATGTCTTTTGTCCGACAACTTTAAAGTCACGTGGCAGACTTAATAGCTTTTGCATTAAGTATTGAATAACAAAATAATCCTACCAAAATAACAAAAAGGGATGTTAATTTGAAGCGTGTATAAACACGGTCAACTTTTCCAAACAGGAAAAAAGGAGTTCAGTTAAAATTTGATAGATCATCTTAAGGGCATTGGGACTAAATGAGATGATATTAAAAACCTTACCGTAAAACTTGATCAATTTTAAAGAATTTTATTCATTGATTTAATAATTTGAATTAAAAATGAAGGCCTATTATCAATTTTGATTTGCATTGTAAAAAATTGTTTTGTGAAAGTAATAGCCTGACTAGTATTTACACAACATTCCAATTTTTAAGCATATTCCTGCAATATTTGTTATATATGATTTTAGTACAGGGTATAGTGGCACACTTTGAAGTGAATATTACCCAGACTTAATTTTCTGGAAGTATCTCTGTCAAAATAGGCCAAACGAATGCAATAATTTTATTTACAGTACAGCCAAGTTGATATATCAACACACCTCTTTAATGAGTCAAAAACTGTATTTTTAAAATTGTTAAATCATAGGTTTCCTATTGTTACAAAACTAAGGAGTTGGACCTGAAATCCTCAAAGATTAACGTCATGTTCTTTTCTCTATATTCGTTATTAGTACATAATAATTATCTGTGTTACTATGGCTCCCAGTAGCGGATTTATGTTTAGGCCTATGAGGCCCGGGCCTTGGGCGGCAAATTGATGACTAACATTAAATCGATTGGGTTTTCTGTAAACTGTAAGACCAAATTTTAAAGTTTATTTTACTGCGCTGTTACTATCGAAACATAGTACCATTTTGAGGGTAGAATTTCTTTGTTAAAATAATTAATCAGGCAAGTACTAAAATTTGAAATACCTAAAAGATTTTAAAAATATTTTTTTTAATGCTAGCATATTATTTATTTACGGATTTATATTTTTTTTTCATATTTTTCATTCAAAATTTAATTTTAACATTTGTTTGCGCTTTATTATAAAACAAAACCTGGGCCAGTAATGCCACTCACGTCCAAAAAGTTAACAGTTCGGTCAATGTTTCCGTCCTGGCTGACATAGAACTGTCGGTTTGGTGTAATTTGACCGGTGGCCAGCCTCATATCACAATATATTATTGTCACAAAAGAAAATGGGCGCCATATCGTCTTGGGCCTAGGGCGTCTTCAAACCAAAATCTGCTACTGACTACACTTGTTTAAATTTGTCTATTAACTAGTAGCACTATGAATTGTAGACCTTACTCAGATATAAACCAAAAAATTCCCTTTGGTTTGATTGCATAAAAACTTGGACGATTGTTCAAGAAAAATTACGGTTTTCCTATATACTTTTCTATTCTTCAAACTTAAATTCGCAACTGATGACTCCTTTGTCAGTAAATTTTGACTAATAAGTGGCTTTTTTTTGTTCACAATAAATCAATAATGCACCAAAACAAGTAATAGTGCATATCCCCTGAAATTTCCGAAAATAAATTGAAGTCAAAAAACTACTTGTTTTTTTTTTTTTACTTAGTAGGCCACAAAATTAAAAGTAAATGGAGATTTTATATATAGAGAGATAACTATTTTCAGGATGTAAAAATGATTAGTAATGAATTATCCGCATTTGCGCAGTTTTCGCTCTACACTAATTATACAGAACATAGTTTTAAATCCCTTTGCTAGTCCTTAAAACTTCAATTGTTTTTCCTAAAATGAATGTTGCTATATGCAAAGATATAAAAAGTACATTCTTCTACATTTAAACCATTTGGTGGTTTTTCCTCGAAATTTTATATATTTAAACATTTATGAATTGTTTCGGTTTGTTTATAGTTTTTAAGTAAAGAGTTATAAGATAAAATAGTAAGATCTAAATTGGATCTCTTGAATTAAAATAGTATTAGAAAAAAATCTACAATTAAATATAAAAAACGAATTTCTAAAATAATCTATAAATTGTTAATAAGGTAGTTACATCTATCGATATGTATTTGAAGTATTGTGTTCATTGTAAAACACAACTTTTATCTTGTTTCGATATCAAAAATCGCTTTTGAACTTCTCGAGAAACTTTCAATTTTCGTGTCTGTATGCCTGACAGTCTCTATGTTAATAGCTTCAAACGTACTGAACGGATATTTATAAATTGTTCGTAAATATTAGTGTAGATGTTGGGTATGGTCCAATTTTGCAATTGCGGTTCCCGAGATACAACGCTCGTGGGTGATCGCCAATTTTTCAGTTAAATGTCGATATCTCGTGAACCTTTTATACTATTTTGATGAAGGCATGTTATTAACATGCATAATTTAGCTTTTGATTAGTCAATGAAATTTTGTAAAAATCAATTATTCTGGAAAATCGATATTTAGGAAAAATCAAAAAATAGAACAGAAAATCGCGAATAAAAATGATATCAGCTTGCGGCAACAGAAAATTTAATGAGAATTAAGTGTACAAAATGTATATTTTCATGCTATATCGAAATGTTGAATCAATCGGTCAGACTATTTTATTTGAGATAATCGATAATCAGTATTTTCACTTAAATGCCGATATACCATGAATCGATTATCCGATTTCGATGAAATTCTATATATATATTTATAGCGAAATTTGATTAAATTCTGTGTTAAAGATCTACAAAATGATTTTTGTCCTATATAGCAATTTATGTAAATAAATTGATACATCACGAGGAAGTTTAATTTCTACTAGAGTCCCGTTACAGCAGTCGACCATAATCACTCAAAAGTGAATCTCTTTGCCTTTAAACAAAAAACTATATATGCGTGCCTTTAAGCAAAACAGTATATTAAACAAAAGAGTATATATGCGTGTGCATGGTAGCGTGTGTAATATAAGCAACACCTCTTGTATATATATATATATATATATATATGTGTGTTTAATGTTTTTAATGCAATATTCATAAACTTTATTAGCATTTTCCTGGCCTCCTCTATATAAACTCCACCCAATTTATGTAAAAAGGAGTACAAAGTTTTTGCTTCACGTATTTATGTATAGATTATTGGCCATATATTTTTGTTTATGAGCAGACAGGCCATTTTGGTCTGTACTAATAATTGGAATTGAATGCATAGTTAAATATTAGCTGGCCGTAGCCGCATGTTAATAAAATAGTTTATTATAAAAATGTTTAAAGTTACATATTCTATAGATATATACACACACACACACACACACAGTGAACAAATAATAATGCCTGAGGAATAGAAAGTGGCGTTAGTTGGTTGACTTTATAATGTAAATGTGTTTAGTAAATGAGTTAGTTTTGTAGTTGAGTTAGAGTGACTTGTTGTCTCTTTGACTTGAGAGTGTGTAGAGTTGTTAGAGTTAGAGTGGACATCAATTACATCACGTTTAACATTTCAAATAAATATATTTTCTAAAAAATTAGACTGCATTCAAATAAACATATCTTTTTTATATATACCGATTTAAGGTAGCTTGGTAATCCCAAATCAAATAAAAGACTTTTTTTTTTAAAAATAAATATACGAAGCATGCTATAATAATAAAAATTCACATAAGAATTTAATTGATATAATTTAGCATGGATTATAATTAAATAATTAAAATAATATAATAAATAAAATATTATTTGACTAGTACTCAACTGTCACTAGATAATACCAACTTTAAATGATTTTCAAAACATAAACCTGAACTGTCAACTTTATTTTTTATATCGTGAATTCTTGATTTTTTTTTCGTTAGAGAATAAATTTATTATTATAAAAAATATTTTTATATTTATTAATGTTCAATATCCTTTTGTTGTTATACACCATTAAAAACGCTAGTTACTATTTGAAATTGGTGCGCTTAATGGAGCCGCCATTATTCCCCTTGTTAATATGGAGGAGAGAGTATCTCCGCAAAAATTAATTACATCGAAAGTACGTGGTAAATTATTCTGAAATTTTTTCAGTGTATATTTGGGATAAAGTTCTATCAATTTAAAAGTTTTTTTTGCGTGGTCAACTTTGCTAATTTTCTACAAACCTTCACATTTTCGGTATTATTGAATAAGGACACACATAAGAGCTCGTGTATTTTTGCTAAACTTGAATTAATTATATCTCTTAAACGGTGTGGTAAAAAAATCTGTTGTTTTTTCTATAATTGCCTTTAATTATAATCTTTCGAATAAACACAAAAAAATATTAACTTTAAGTCATTTGCCTACCAAACTACCTTAAAACAATTAAAAATAAAAATAAATTATTAAATAAGTACTGGATTGAATTCTTTTACGAATCGACTTACTTTTTAAATCGACTTTATGAAAAATTGATTTTTCTTTTTTTAGGATACAATTAATGTAGATAGTGCAATATATATTTAACTTCAATTGGTTCATTAAGCAAATTTTCATACATTTAGTTTAATTTGTTTACTAAACGAAACTCGAATTTTAACAAGCTTTTAAAAATTAATTTGCCTTTGCAAGACTTTCAATATTTTTGTATTTTGTCTTATGAAACTATTTTTCAATATTGGTACCATTTTAATTAATTGTGACATGAAATTCCAATATGCGGATAGAAACTCGATTTAGGTAATAATATTGGTGGGAAAACAAATTAATAAATTCGGGTTCAAAAACGAACCGCAAACACTCCTAAAATGGATGAATAAAACTGTCTACTCATTTTTGAAAAATATTTAAGATACAATAACATAAGTATTAAGAATTTAAATAACAATGTTAAACGTGGACTTGGAGCAAGCTTGTGGCCAAAACTCCTATTTTATCAATATTAACAGGAAAATTTTAAGTTTTAGTCTTTTTCTACCCGCCTTATAGCTTTATAGCCGGTAACTTGACCCGATTTTTTAACAACTTTTAGCATAAGATACAGGTGTTTTGGTAAAACGATTTTTTAATTTACGAGGTCAACACTGTTTTAATACTCTTGTTAAATGATGAATTGTTCTGAACAATGTAATTATAGATTTTTGGTCCAATTAGAATGACACCTGTATACTGAGATGTTAATAAATCCTATTGACTGTTTTGAAATCGGTTAACAAAAATCATGCGATAATATTAGAAAGAATTTTTTTTCTAATTGAATATAAAAAAATACAAACATACCATGTTTCTATCAATCAATCAATATGAATGTGCAGTGTATAATGTGCTTCCTTGATTTAAAAAAAAAAAAAAAATATTCGAAATTATTGTACAAAACTTTTCGTATTCTACAAAATAAAATAAAAATAATTATCTTAAAAAAATACTTTTCAATTAATGTTCCACTGATATTTATTTGTATATATTAATGATAATTAAGAAATATAGTACAAAAAGTATAGTAAAATATAGTAAAATTCGTTGTTTGAAAATGACCTAAATGGTACGAAACATGTCACATTTTTTAACTATATTTTTTAATTATTATTTATATATACAAAATAATTGTGGAACAATCGCAAAGTTGTTTTTTAACGCTAATTTATTTTATTTAGTAAAATATGAAATGTTTTGTGCAATTGTTTAGAATGTTTTTTAACCGAAAAAAATAAGGTTCTCAAGTTGACGCGTATATATTTTTAACTTCACGCTAAGAAAATTAAAAATTTTCGGAAATCGGGAAGTTATTGGTTTTACTCCGTTTTGCAAAAATCGTGTTTTGATCAGATCTTGACGTTTTAAGGTCCTAGAAAACTATTTTTAAGGTCCTAGAAAACGGTTTCTGTGAGGGACTTTATGTACATACAGTCACCCTGTCTGTATGTATGTGTGTATGTGTTTTTTTTTTTTTTTTTTTTTTATATAGCTAACGAAATTCTTTTACGAATCTCTGGCTTAGATGTTTTGCCTGGTATGTCGGACTCGAACATTAACTTAGTGGCTAATACCGACTAAAACCTCCGCTATCCTCTGAACTCTGATCCTCCACGGTATCCGCCGTTAGGCATTACTTCGTGGGGGGGAGGATATAGCTACTGCTCTTTCTTCTGCTAGCTAAGGTGTTATTTTACCTTTCTTCTAGTTGTTGTCATTTGCCCTTTTTCTTTCGATGGAACGCAAGTATATAAGGACTTCTGTTGTAAATTTGCTGATGGCGTTCCAATAGGCTCTTGATGACAGCATTACTTCGATAACTGTCTCTGGTTGGATACTCCGGTGTAAGATAATCTCAAGTAGATCACGCTGTCGATTAAATCGTGGGCAGTCAAAGAAAACATGCTCCGCATCTTCGATTACTTCTGGGCAGGACGGGCACTCCGGGGAATTATCGTGCTTAAAACGGTGCAGATAAGCCCGGAAACAACCATGTCCTGATAACATCTGCGTGAGATAATAGTTGACTTCTCCGTGACTACGGTTCAGCCAGACATCAATCCGTGGTATGAGACGATGAGTCCACCTACCCTTCTCTGCAGCATCCCATTGAAACTGCCAACGTGCATAACTCTTCAGTCGTTCTTCTACCCTGAGTTCTTCAGCGCTCAGTGTGGTTGTCATCTTTCGATGGTAAAGGTTCCGTCTTTCCTTAGCTAGAACTCGAAAAGGTAGAGTTCCGGAAATGACGCACACTGCCTCCTCTGATATTGTCCGAAAGGCGCTAGCTACTCTTAAGGCACTCATCCGATATACTGGTCCAGCTTTCCTCGTCCAGATGTTTGGCTACGATCACTTTGGCAACATCATCTGCATACGCTACCAATTTGACGCATCTCGGTAGTTTAAGTCTCAGGAGCCCGTCGTACATGATATTCCACAACAGTGGTCCTAGGACAGAGCCTTGAGGCACACCTCCGATGATGTCGTACTCTGCTGGGCCATTCGCTGTGTCGTACTTAAGGACTCTGTCGGTAAAATAGCTTGTCACTATCGTACACAGATATTCTGGAACGTTTTTGTCTCTAAGAGCTTGCATGATGCAGTCCCAATTGGCGGAGTTGAAGGCATTTCTGATGTCCAAGGCGGCCACAAGACAATACTCTTTCGTGCCACCCTTCCATCTGGTTCCTGCGACTGCTTCCTTGGCCGTGCTAACGACCAGATTGATAGCATCCAGGGTTGAACGGCCTTTTCGAAAGCCGTACTGGTTGTCTGCCAGGAGTGGGTCGACAACTGCTTCAAGTCTCTGATGTATGATGCGTTCAAATATCTTACCCGCTGTGTCTAGCATGCAGAGTGGACGGTAAGATGACGGTTCTTCCGGTGGTTTTTTCCCGTTCGGTAGTAGTACCAGCCGTTGTTGTTTCCACTTTCTAGGAAAAGTCCCCTCCTTCAGGCAAGTGTTGTAGACGTCGAGGAATAACTCAGGCGCTGCTTATGTATGTGTGTGTGTATGTTAGTATGTGACCCGCTTATAACTTTTAAACAGCTTAACCGATTTAAACCAAACAAGTGGCGTTTAAAAAAAATTACGAAACTTAGATTTCCTGAAAATTTGAACCGAGCCCAAGAAATCTCAAAAAAACTACGAATAAAATTTTTTTCAAAAGTGGTTTTTTTGGAATAACTTTTAAACGACTGTATCGATCAACTCCAAAAACTAATCAGATCTCAACCAATAATCCGGTTCAAATCGGTTGATTCGTTCGAGAGATATCGTAAACGAAAAATTTCATATAAAAGTGTTTTTTTTACATAACTTCGACATTTCTTTTCGGATTGTTTTTGATGAAATAGAACAATTATTAAAGCTCTAAAAACCGCGTCGATCTCTGCCAAGAACGTAAAAATCGGTTGATTGGTTCGAGAGATATCGTTAACGAAATATTCGGTAACAAGTGTTTTTTTAACGTCAAAGCTCAAAAACCAAATTTTTAGCTCAAAAACATTGTAATATGTTAACTTTTAAGTGCTTAGGTATGAAATTAGCCGGAACTTGCAGAGATGGCCTTAAGGGTCAACCGTTTTTCAAATTTTTTTTTAAATGTATGATCACGCAAATCTTTTTACAGAGTGGTCCGATTTAGATAATTTTTTATTCGATAGGATATACCTTGAAGTTGGTCCCACATAAATTTGGAAAAAAAATTACATGTGTCTTATCTTGCTGGGACGTTGATGACGATAATGTCATCAATTTTCTCAAATTTATTTAACTTAAACAACAAAAAAAGGAAAAAATTACAAATTTATCATTTTTTATTGACTCCGATTAGGTATACATGCAATTAGCACCATCATGTAGTTCGGTGCTTCGAGTATCAATTAACATATTAGTTTGTAATATTTTCTCTATAAGTTTATTCTTTAAACAAAAAAATAAAACGCAAAACTTATCATAAGTCTAAAACTAAAACTTATCAATCGGAAACAAAGCTAGCGTGTGCGAATTCGCGGGCAATAGCTAGTAAATAATATTTGTTTTGTTCAAGACATTATCCTATTCTATTTGTTAAATAGGACCTATGAGCTTTAACTATATACAATGGGTTCAAATTTATCCAAACTATACTATTTATACTACACTTGTATGTATATACATACATTTATAAAGCTTTTAAACTCTATTTATCCTTGAAACCGCGAAAATAATATTATAAAATATCAGACTGGATGTACAATAATCTAATGTGAATTGTCAAAACTTTTTATTAACCCGAGTAGAATTGGAATTCATCCCACACCAGTCAATAGCTGATAAATTGGGGTTTTAACTCCTCATTGGTCAGTAACACTGAGCAGTCATTATCTCACTATGTAATGCCATTCATCAGCTATTTGTTGGGGATAATTTTTGGGCTAATAGTTGAATTGCACAAAAATTTGAAGACATCATGATATTAGAAAAATCCCCAGTTTAAATAAAAAAGGATACAGTGACTTCTCGTTTCCTAGGTTGCAATGTATACTTATTTGGTTGACGATGTTGGGATTTTAATTGGCATTCTTTGAATTGAGAGACCACCGCGATATCCTAATGATCAATACTATAATTTTTAATAATTAAAGAAAAATCGGAACCAATAAACCTGAAAAAATTAAATCAACTTATAGTCACAGAGAATTTTATGTTATATAAATGTAGAAAATGTATTTTTGTCCATTTTAACTACTCAACTCCTTTTATCAAATTGAAGTTGAATCAGTCAAGACATTGAAGCCAAATTTTGATTTAAGTAAATATATTCGATACTGGATATATCGTGAACCATTTATATGATTTTGATGAAATTGTGTACATAGATCCAAGATATAGTTTTACAATTTTCTTGAAATTGATTTTCCTGGATATTTTCGGGAAAAGGTTTAGCAGAAAATTTCAGTAAAACGAAGTTATCATCGTTTGCGTAATAGTACAGAAAATTTTTATATGATTGAATTGTGTAGGAAATGCATTTTTGGATCTTTAAGCCATTTGGGGTTTTTCAGTTTTGTGTTTTTACTTCAAATTAAAATGATAGCCCGTTGAATAGATAGATATTTGAACGTTGATTTTAGTTACAGAAATAATAATAATCAGTATAAAATATTATTGTTATCATCATAATACATACGTAAATATATGTATAAAATATTTGACATGGTTGAAATGTTGAGTCATATTTATATATCTCTGTCAAGCTAGCAGAGCAAAGTATTCAAAATTGAATGCAAATATATTCAAAATTAGGTTTTTTTTTGTAAGTGCTAATATAATAATATTAGGTGTCCAAATTACCAAAAAAATCCGTGCAACAAGCTAGACATTTATTTCAGCAGTGATTCAAGTTGCACCGGTTTTTTGTAATTTTGATTAAATTGATTTATGGAAGGGCACACCATAAAAGCACCTAAAAAGCTCCTAATGTTAGTATTGACTTTACATTATTATAGTTATTTCAGAATTACGCTACGAGCGTGATATCACGATAGTATGTTAATGATTCCGGTTTAATAATTAAAAATTTTGTCACTTTATATAATTTTGCAGCTAAAATGCACCAAATTTATGCATTTTTATATTTAATTTTTAATACTTTTTTCTTTCTAATAATACTATTTCAAGATTTTGACTCGTTTTTAGTAGTGATTCATGTTCGTAAATCAGTGCAGTGATTTTTTTGGTAATTTTGATAAAAATTAATTTATTGAAGACACCTCATAAAAGCACCTAATTCTGGTACTTACATTATATTATAAAAGTTATTTTTTCACATTGTTCTGCCAACGTGATATCACGCCAGCAATGCGTCACAGTGACTCTATTTTCTTAATTAAATTTTGAGCACCAAATTTAGTTTTGCAACAGCTAAAAAACACAAATTTATGCATTTTTATATTTAATTTTTAATACTTTTTTCTTTTTAATAATACTATTTCAAGATTTTGACTCGTTTTTAGTAGTGATTCATTTTTGTAAATCAGGGCAGTGATTTTTTTGTTAATTTTGATAAAAATTGATTTATTGTAGACACCCCATAAAAGCACATAAAAAGCACCTAATTCTGGTACTTACATTATATTATAAAAGTTATTTTTTCACATTATTCTGCAAACGTGATATCACGACAGCAATGCGTCACAGTGACTCAATTTTCTTAATTAAATTTTGAGCACCAAATTTAGTTTTGCAGCAGCTAAAAAACACCAAATTTTGAGCATATTTATATTCAATTTTGAATATTTTGTTCTGCTAGCTTGACGAAGATTATTTATACGTATATATGTCTGAATATAACACATACATCACATGATATGATTCAAACTAAGTATTATTTTGTAAGGTATTATATTTGATGATTCAGTAATAAGTCAGCCTTTATAATATTATAACATATATTTGTACATACTATATGTATTTATTCAGTTAGTTTTCTTGTATTAGACTTTATATACCAAGAACTAAACCTTCTAAATTTTCATTGTCTGCTACAATTCTTTTATTTTATAGTAGCAGTCTCCAAAAGGTGTATTTGAGAGTTCTAAATCTTTTCGTTATTTGAAATAGTCAATAATTTAGTCGATTTTTTTTTTCTTTAATAATGATTTTTTTTGATTTAATAGACTCTCGATGCATGGACAAAAACAAAGTAACCGGTTATACTTGAATAGGTTTCTGCAGTTTCCGTCTTATAACTTCAGTATTATGTCGATATGGTTCCTTTCAAAAAAAACGGTTGACTACGCACCATCTAGTCAAAATTAAATCTTTATTTAATGTCCTACCCTCCAACCAAATACCACATAAATCAAGAACACAATACTTCAGAAGACCCCCCCCCCCCACAATTACGTGACGATCAGTAACGTTATTACTGATCTCAAGCGATCACCAAAGTTAAGCAACATCAGACACAGTCAGAACATTTTTAGACAAAGCTTTTTCCTTTTATTTTTTTAAACGAAAATTATATATATATATATATATATATATATCCGCCTGATCGATTTATCACAAGATAAGGATTAAAATACGATATAAAGTTTTTTCGACAGACATACAGACAATCTGACAAACAGACAAATTGACAAACTGATAAAGAAAGAAACAAACAGACACTAAGAGTTCAAAGAATCTGGAGTAGGTGATCGATAATAAATCGTTTCTGAAATGGAACCTTCTTGAACTTCTCCAATATTGCCTATCAACAATTTATAAGTATTCGAAGATCAGTTTTGATAACAACAAATACTTCTTAACAGAAGTAAAAAATAAAGAAGTAATACTCTTGGTATGTTAATTGTTAATACTTAAGCTTTGTTCAGATTGATCAAGTAATTTAATCTAGTAGCAAATATTTTATTTACTGGACGTGTGTGAACAGCAACATTTTAGTCAAGTATTTAGTAAACTTGCTAAGTCAAGTAGTTCAGTTAAGATTTGTTCAAATTGATCAAGTAATTAAATTATCTAGTAGCAAGTAGTTAAATTACTTAATGTGTGTGAATTGCATCATTTTAGTTAATGTTTATTAAAGTATTTTAGTCAAGTAGTTTAGTTGAATTCTATTTTTTTTATGCAAGTATTATCACCACCACTCTTGTATCAGAGACATATAACAATAAAAAAATGACGTTAAGTTAAGTGTTTAGTTCTAAACAACTTGCTACTTGACTAAATTAGTTGATCAATGTGAACAAGGCTTAAGTTTCTTCAAAATATCGTTTTGTCAAATATTCAATCTTTTCTTTATTTATCGAAAATGATAATCGTTAAAATTAAAACATATAAATAGGAAATGTCTCATTTTTAAAAGTAATTCTTTGTCTACATTGGTGGTGAGCAAAATAAAACAGGGTATCTACGTATTTTCTTACACCTATATATCCACTTATTTATTTATATAGTTGGCAAATCAACGGCACAGCTATTATTAATTGCAAAATATTGATACTAATTATTGTGTATCCAAAACTCTTGTCTTCACATTGCTACCATGTCAAGCACATTTGGAATAAAACGATTTTTGGAAATTTAAAAAGAAGGTGTTTACAATGGCAAATCTGTATAAAAGTCTTGGTTCTTTGAAGTTAGAAAAATGAAAATTTGAAACACAGTTGTGAATAAACATAATATTAGGATTTTTGGATATTTTTAAAAATGGGAGACGGGGTGAAATTTTACATAGAAATATCGGCTGGCGTTTTTAAAAGCCGATTTCAACTTCGAAATGGCGTGGTTCAAAGTTTTTGAATACCAAATTACATGGATGGAGGGGGGTCGTTAGATATGCAATTAGATAGATCTGTATTTGTATAAAACTAAGAAGCCTTTGTGCGTGATTCAGCAAAGCAATATGGAGCGACTTTCTACACATTACAAATAATGCCTTCATTACTTGTTTTCAATAATATTCATGTTTGGGTATTATTTTCTTAAACAATTAAAAAGGAATCAGTAGGTATTTGATTAATTTTGTTTAGTATCTTGGAAACTCCATTTGTTTTTAATTATCGAGGTTGCGTTTTGATTTAAAAAGAATTTGCGAAACGAGCACGTGGGAAGTCGAACATTCTTTTAATTTGAAATCTAAAAGTGCAGTTTTATCTAGTATTGATAATAAGTTAGTTTACGTGATACCATTCGTGAAACGTCTTGATTGTTTCATAAGATATACTCAAAGCATCCTCATGACTATAAGCAACAATAAGTGTTTTGACATCATCAGCGATATAACGAAATGCCCATCGCGTGACACGGTAAAAATTACCGCAAATGATTGATTCAATGGAATTTAATTTCTCAACATTTAATTTATATCAAAATAAATTTTGGGCAAATAAAAGTGACTTGTAATCAAATTTTTTTTGAGACCACTTCATAGATCCATACAATGTAACATTATATAAAAGAGATTTTCAACAGTAAAGGGGTATCAAAAACGACGGTATACATCTATCTTTTATTTATTCTATATCGTACTCTCTCAAGTTAATGGAATGAATTTTATTTACTTTCTGAAAGAAAGATTTTTTTAATTCGAAATTCGAATATAAAAGATATCTTTACATTTTGATGCGTTTTTATACTCGACATACATAATATGTCAGAGTATATTCATTTTCGTGTCAAGTTTGTAACGCTAGGAAATATTCTCCGCACAAACAAAATTTTAGTTTAGCTGTTCATAGAATCACGATAAGTCAAAAATAAAAAGAGATAACGAGTTGAAATTTCGCCGACGTATTCAATATAAAAAGTGAATTTAGGTTCGTGAACGAGCAAAAATGGGTCCAACTTTTAAACTATAAAAATGTTAATTTCTTTGAAACACAGAACTTTTGTTTGAAAATTTATCACAATTTAGGTAAAATTCATTTTTTTAGTCATATATTTTTTGATAAAATGTGGTTTTCGAAATAGTCATGATAGGTTTCAAATCATGTACATTTTAGTGTTAAAAATGAAAACAATTATTTACTTCAGTAAGTTGCTGGTCTAGTTCAAACGAACCATACTCACAACAGTTTGTTTCTGACAGAGATAAAAGTGGGTGGTTATGATGATGAGTTTTCTCTCTGTTTTTCTACGAATTACAGGAATAGTACTACTGCAAGCGCACATCATAATAATAAAACTGGAATGAAAAGAGATAACATGATAAATAATTCTAGAGTTTGTTTCTACGAATATATAAAACTTACCATACCATCCTCATGAAATGGTGGAGTTACACAATCCTGATTTTAGTGTTCGGTTCTTACTTTTTTGAAAAAAGAAATATACTAGTCAGCTATTGTAATCGGGTTTTGCAAATTTTAGAACTTCACCCCTATTAATTATACATCGGTTTTGGAAAACTAAAAACAGTATTATTGACAAATTTTCAGCCCCGTTTTAAACGTTGGTATGCAATTCAACACAACAAATCAACCAATAACAACACACATTTACTTAAATATTAAAATCGTTATCCATTTTATAGTTTTGGAATAAAGCGTTAAAAACTTTCAAATCTTAAGAAATAATACTTTTCAACTGTTTCATAAGACAGTATTTAATGAAATTTTCATTTAGAAATTTTAAAATCGGTACCTCCTTTCCTGCAACTCTTCAGAATAACGTTTCCTTACCGTTGTCACAATGATTCATGATGACTAATTCATTTGAAATTAAAAATTCTTAGCAGACAATTTATATCTTTTCACAAATCTGTTCTATTTTTGGTGTCAATTGCAACACATTTTTCCTTGAAAATTTGTTGTAATAAAAAAAAAACGCAACTAAAGCTGAAATAGCACTTGATTTCTTCTAGACTTTAATTTAAATTTTGTGAGAATTTTCTAAAAATATTGTACTGGAAATGAGATGAAGAGTTTTTGAAATTATATAAACCATGTAACTCCTTCTTTTCCAAAAAGGATTTTATCATAATATACATAGGTGTGTAAGTATGAAACCGGAATTTTTGTACAGAAAAAACACGTTTATTGTAATGATATGATACAAAGTAACTTATTCAAAGTATTGTCCGTCGCTATCTATATATTTTTTCCATCTTTCTGGCAATTTGTGGATTCCGCGCCAAAGGAACTCTTTTGAGGCAAACCAGTCATCGAGCCATTTTCGTACATCTTCGTAAGAAGTAAAGCGCTGCTCAGCAAGTGCGTGTCTCATCGGTGCAATCAAGTAGTAATCGGATGGGGCAAGGTCCGGTGAGTAAGGCGCGTGCTGAAGAATCTCCGAACGGAACGACTCTATCGTTTCCTGGACCGGTTTTGCTTTGTGTGCTGGTGCATTGTAATGCAGCAAAATCACCTTGTGTTGTCTTTGTTGGTATTCTGGTCGTTTTTCAGGCAAAACTCGATCCAAATCGGTCATTTGTTGTCGGCAGCGTTGAGTATTGACAGTTTCCCCAGGTTTCAGCAGCTTGTAGTAGATTACGCCCTTCTGATCCCACCAAACATACAGCATTGTCTTTCGTCCGTAGCGGTTTGGTCTTGCTGTCGATGTTGATGGTACAACCAGAGTAACCCATGACTTTTTGCGCTTAGGATTCTCGAAATATATCTACTTTATCTACCAGGCACAATTCGATGGAGAAATGACTTTCTTTTGAACCTAGCGAGCAGCATTCTTTCTGCTGCCTTTCGTTGAGTTCATGAGGAACCCATTTCCCCGTCTTTTGTATCTTTCCCATGACTTTCAACCGAAGGGAGATGACTTCTCGGATCGTCTTTAACTGATCCGCCAGTTGTTGTTGTGTTAGAGCGCCGTCTTCGTCCAACAAGGCTTGCAGGTCAGCGTCTTCAAACTTTTTCGGTGGTCTTCCATGTTCTTCCTTCCTCACGTCAAAATCGCCATTTTTGAACCGTTTGAACCACTTGAAACACTGTGTTTTACCGAGAGCATGCTCACCAAACGTCTCCACAAGTATTTGATGCGATTTGGCTGCGGTTTTCTTTAGATGAAAAGTAGTGCTGTCCGCAAATCGTAATTTCTTGGCACAAAACTCGACATGTTTATCTCTAATAACTAATGATCCTTACGAGGAAAGGGTAGGGGGCTATGATATTGGTAAAGCTAAATAGAACGATCAATACAATAACAGGACACCTCTGACGTGATGTGTCGATAACTGCATCGACATCTAGCACCACCTATGGGCAAATTCCGGTTTCATACTTACACACCTGGTATATGCCAGACCAAACTTATCTCCAAATTTCTGAATCTCCTTCTGAACTGTTAAATTTTCGGAAAAAAATGTCATTTTTCGAGATTTAGAGATGTCTAATGATCTACGTGCACAATATTTAAATGGCTTCTTTCTAATGGCGGATTATTTTATACCTACTCCATCCGATAATAATGCATTTAAATTGGGATTAAAAATTTATCAATAATATAAAGGAACTTACTTTTACATTATACTTTAATATATCAAATTTTTTCCCAAAAAAGTTCAAAAAATTACAACAGAAATACTGAATTTAAAAAATAGCTACAGAATATATGCTAGAATAAAATTTCTCTAAAATCATTTCAAACATTCAAAAGGAGACGCTGGTGGAATCATTTTCAGAGGTAGTTTTTATATTTTAGTGTATGTATAACTTTTGTGTAAGTAAATGTTTACATTCACTGGCACTTGGTGGATAAAATATCGCAATGAAATTATATTGTAGTATCTATATATAGATTGTAGCGCCCCAATGACGCCCGTTTATATGAAACTCTATACCGTGTGTGTATGTTAGAACAAGCAACGTTGAAACACTGCAACTTTGTTTTTGTTAAAGTATACGAAGAACATGAATGTACGATCATAATCAAAACGACGTCGATGTACCGAGTATATTTTATCTTAATTTAGACAAATTGTTTTCATACATACTCAGGGGTAAGTCATATAGTATTCATCCAGGTCGATTCATTATAATTTTCAGCTTTTATACTTCGATTTCTATGCTTGTTTATTTGTTATTTCTCGTGAAAGTAGGTTTTCGATTCTTGCTATTAGAAAGAACGTCACACGATCCTTGTAGGAAATGGCTTTCTGTTATCTACGCATTTTCATAGTTTCTAACGACCAGACCAAAAGTCTGCACAAGCAGATAATTTGATACTTTGGACCTAGGTATGAAGATTAAGATTAAAATATAATAACGCTAGAGCTTGAATGTATTTAATAATACCGGATCTCATATCCGGAGCATATAAACGACCTAAAATAAATCAAAATATCTCTCTTCTGTTGGCCAAGGTGTTATTTTTACCTTCCTTCTAGATTCTGTCTTTTGTTCTTCTTCTTTCAATGGTACGCAGCTCTATAAGGACTTCTGTGGCAATAGTGCTCGTGGAGTTCCAGGCAGCTTCACTAGACAACATTGCTTCTACTACCGCTTCTGGTTGAACTTTCTTGTTCAGAAACTTTTCTAACTAATCTCGCTGCGGATCAAAACGTGGGCACATAAAGAAAACGTGCTCTGCATCTTCAGCAACTCCTGGGCACATAAAGAAAACGTGCTCTGCATCTTCAGCAACTGGCGGGCACCCCGGAGAATTATCGTGCTTAAGCGGTGTAGATACTCTCGAAAACATCCATGTCCTGACAACATATGCGTCAGGTAATAGTTAACCTTACCATGGTTGCGGTTCAGCCAAACATCAATCTTTGGTATGAGGCGGTGTGTCTATCTGCCTTTTGCTGCGGTATCCCACTGCAGTTGCCATCGTGCAATGCTGCGATGTCGCTCTTCTGTTCTGAGTTCTTCAGGGCTCAGTGTGGTTACCCTTCTTCGTTAGTAAATGGTCCGTCTTTCCTCAGCTAGGACCCTGAGAAGTAGAGTTCCAGATATGACACATACTGCTTCTTCAGATATTGTGCGGAAGGGGCAAGATACTCTTAAGGCACTCAGATGGTACACTGGTCCAGCCTTTCTACATGCTTCCTGTAATTCTAGCTTGTCGGTCCAAATGGTTATTCCGTACGTGAGCACTAATGTGACTACAGATGATAACAATAGCCTTCTGCTCTGTTTTGGGCCTCCAACGTTAGGCATAAATCGTGCGAGTCTGGCCCTCACTACTGACTCTTTGGCACTGACGTGTTCCACCTGCTACTTGAAATTTATTCGGGCATGAAGCATCACTCCAAAATATTTGACATTAGGTTATGATGTCTTTTCATGTTCGCCGAGTTTCAGCATGATGGTCTCTACCACTCTGCTGGTAATAAGCACTGCCTCGGCCTTATGCTTGGCCAGTTGAAGGTTCACTATGTCCATCCACCGGAAAACCTGCTGAATAGTGATATCATACATGTGGCGAATCCAGGTGTTTAGCGACATACGCTACAAGTTTAACGTTCCTCGGGATCTTTATCCTCAGGAGCCCGTTATTCATACATGATATTCCACAGCAGTGGGCCAAGAAACTCCTTCGGTGATTTCGTTACTGTTTCGAACCATCCTTCGTGTCGAATCTCAGGACTATATTTGTAAAGTAGCTAGCTACTATCCTGCGCAGGCATCCTGAACGTTCTGATCTTGAAGAGCTTGCATAATGCAGTCTTAGTTAGCAGAGTTGAAGGCGTTTCTGATGTGTAACGTTGCCACCAGGCAATACTTCTTCGTACCACCCTTCCATCTGGTTCCTGCAATTGCCCCCTTGGCTATGGTAAAAACCAGATTGATCATGTGGGTTGATCGTCCTTTTCAGAACTCATACTGCGTCTATTCTTTGATAAATTATACGCTCAAGAATCTTACCCGCGGTGTCCAAAAAGCATAGTGGACGGTAGGATGACGGCTCTTCTGGCGGCTTTTTTCCTTTAGAAAGCAGTACTAGTCGTTGCTGTTTCCATTTCCGAGGGAAAGTCCCTTCCTTAAGGCATGTATCATAGGCGTCTAGGAACAAACGCTGCGCTGTCTTTGTAGCTGTTTTTAAAGCAATATTAGGGATTCCGTTCAATCCCGGCGCATTATTATTTCCGACGCGGTTACAGGCCTCCAGCTCTTTCTCCGTGGCAGATGGGATATCATGTATGTATGTTTTTTTTTTAAGGAGGGGGTAATTCTTTTTACGGATTCCAGGTATATCATCTGGATATGTGAAGAATCGACGCAGCGTCATCTGAAACTCAACGCTAGCGCCCATACTCACTTAACCCTAGGCCCCTTTTCTTCTAATCTCTTATCTCCCATGGAAACCACCGTCAGGCATTTCTTCGTGAGGGGAGGATATAGCTATTGCTCTTCCTTCTGGTGGCTTAGGTGTTATCTTCCTTCCTTCTATGTTCTATGATTTGATTTTCCTCTTTCGATGGAACGTAAGTCTGTGAGGACTTCTGTTGCAAACGTGTTGGTAGCGTTCCAGGCAGCCTCTGATGACAACATTGCTTTCACTAAAGAATCTGGTTGCATTGTATGGTTCAGGATCCTTTCCAACTTTTCACGCTGTGGATCGAAACGAGGACATACAAAGAAGACATGCTCCGCATCTTCAGC
The DNA here is from genome assembly GCA_020423425.1 of Chrysopa pallens. Lineage (NCBI taxonomy): Eukaryota > Metazoa > Arthropoda > Insecta > Neuroptera > Chrysopidae > Chrysopa > Chrysopa pallens. The sequence goes on along the minus strand of CM035592.1, from coordinate 82,869,718 downwards.
CACTCCTGGACTCCTGGGCAGGCCGGGCATTGCGGAGAATCATCATTCTTAAAGCGGTGAAGATACTCTCGAAAACACCCGTGTCCTGACAACATCTGTAAGATAGTAATTGATCTCACCGTGGTTCCGGTTAAGCCTAGTGTCGATCCGAGCTATGAGGTGCGTTCACTTTCCCTTCTCTGCGGCATCCCATTGTAGTTGCCATCGCCCTATGCTTGTATGTATGTATGTTTGTATGTACTAAACCCTAAACCCCTTATCTTCTGTCCTCTTTCCCCCCACAGAACCGCCGTCAAGGCATTACTTCGCAGGAGGAGTAATTAGCTCCTGCTCTATCCTCCGTTGGCTAATGTGTTATTTTTACCTTCCTTCTTGATTCTGTTTGTTCTCTTCTCTTTTTTTTCAATGGAACGCAGTTCTCTAAGGAAAAGTGCAAAAGTGCTTGTAGCGTTCCAGGCAGCTTCACTAGACAACATTGCCTCTACTACCGACTCTGGTTGGACTTTCTTGTTCAGAACCTTCAATTTTTCAAACCCTTCTCGCTGGGGATATAAACGCAGGCACACAAAGAAAACGTGATCTCCATCTTCAGCAACTCCTGGGCAGGACGGGTACTCCGGAGAATTATCGTGCTTGATGCGGTGCAGGTACTCACGAAAGCACCCATGTCCTGACAACATGCTCTTGTGGTCAGGACATGAATTCATCCAATGTTACATCAAAATAAGAGGTCAACGCCTTTCTTTAACGCTTTTATAGGTTTTCTTAAAAAAAGTTAATTTTAAGAACATATTTTACTAATATGTAAAGAAATAAACATCGTTAAACTAAACATCATTTAATTTTGTTTTGTATTGTTTTAGTATCCAATACTTCGAATAGTAGTGATACGATAGCAATATTATAAAAATATTTTGAATTTGAACCATTCAATCAATACACACTGAAAATATTTGAAGACGATTGACCATTCCAAACATTAGATAATTTGGATCCAAAATGAAATTTTTTGTAGATGTACCGTAAGATAAGCGATGGAAAAATTGTATTTACAAAAAATCTTCCTGAACTTAAAAAAATAGGTAAACGATTTAAATATGAAAACATTTGTTATTATTATTCACAAGACTGTGTATACTACAGTCATTCAGTGAGAGTATGTGTAAACAGTATATAGTATGAAAATATATACTCAGTATATATTTATACTCAGTAATTTTGGCACTACATACGTAAAAACTGTAGCCGTTACACGGTAAAAGTTAAATATCTGCTAAAAATTGATTGAAAAGTGAGAAAATATGGTAGATAGCTCACACAACGCGAAATAAAATTCTGAGAAATACAATTTTTTTATTTTCTAAAAAGAAAAATTGCAATTGTTTTAATCAAAAAATTGGAAAAAAACTACAGCCTGAAAATTTTCTTTATTACTTGAAAACGAAAAGTGATATTTGAAATCATAAAAAGGTACTTAAGGAAGAGAAAATTAAAAAAAATTTTCATTTCCGGAATTCAAGCTCTGCATTTAATAATACTAATCAACCGTTGAAAATGAAATATTGCGTCACTGTTTTGACTCGAGCGCGTTGCTGCTAAAGAGAGTATAAAAAAATTACTTTTGAGTATAAAATATCAACTAAAAATTAAAAAAAAAAAACAACGATGGTGTAATGACAAAAACTGGAATGAGTTAAGTGAAAATTGGAATAAATTTTTTCATCAATTGAAAACAAAATTGTCCTATTAATAAAACTTTCCCCAATACTCTGTATATATAATTCTTTGGAAAAAAAAAATGGAATTACTCCGAATTTGATTCCGTGTGGAATGCGCTATCTTCCATAATTTTCTGATTATTCGCTGATATATCACTTCCCGGCTAAACTATATTGCTGTACGACAAACAAATATAATACTAACACACATGTATGGCGTTTGACTTGTTGTTGCATTGATATTATCTTATGAATATTGAAAAATGGATGATGAGTTTTTATTGCTTACAAATAATATAATATTTGCAGGCTATTTAGTAGTGACATTTTTTCAGACAAAAAATTGTTTATGCATTCCCGATTAAAAAATATGGTAACTACTATTAATTGACCTGGCTTATTCTCATTTGAACACAAAATTTTGAAGTTTTCACAACGTGGATCTTTCTAACCGACGAAAAAAAAAATTAAATAGTGCAAATTTTATTTGTGAAACCCGATAAGAAAATCATTCTAAATATTCTACCATTCAAACTCTCTTTTCTTGCGTGTCCAGTTTAACTGCCAAATTTTATGGACTTAATTCTTCTGCATAATAAAAATTTCAAATTAATCAGATAATTTATATACTGTGAAAGAATATTTCAATGTCTATGTCTAACTTTTTTCTGGGAAATTTTGTTCTTCAAAGTTTTATTCTACTTTTAAATTTTATTCGATTTTGCATATTGCATATATATATATATCAAATTTATAATTTGCTTACTTTTTGCGTTTAGATCAAATTTATAATTTTATTTTGGGTACAGAATCTTGAATAATATTTTATTAAAGTGTACAACACCTTAAATCGCCATGTTCAAATTTAGTTGTTTTTATGTGTATCATCTTAACTATAATCAAACTCACATCAAACGATTATAACAACTAGTAAATGAACTTTATTTATTATTTGTTATTTAACTGAAAGTCATCAAGTTGCAGCAATCAACATCAACAACAAACAACTCATACACCAATCAAATGTATTTATACAATATTTTAATAAAGCTCGAGGAATATATGTAAAAATTATTGTTTACTGCAGATAGCCTAGGTGCTGTTGTACTAAACATCCTTGCATGTATGTCAATTTAGTGAAACAATATTTCCCAATTAAATTTGAAATAATCTCAATCAGACGTCAATGAATCGTTAACTGTGAAAAAAAAATTTCTCTTTTACCATTACGGAGCAAAATGAATTTTCGCTAAACTGACTGTCACTTAGCGAAGAACTTTTTTATTTTTAATCCAATTTTTTTGGAAAATAGGATGTTAAAAAATCGTAATTGAGGCAAACAAATTTTTTTGTCGCTCCTATCGTTACGGAGAAAATTGATAATTCGTTTCGCTAAGTTGGCAGTCGACTTAGCTAAACAATTATTTCCAATCAACTTTAAAATACGCTCATAATTATCCGGTTATTAATCGTTTATTAGTGGCGGAAAAAAATTTGATCACTCTAATCATAACCTACAGTTAGTTTTTTCGCTATACCATTATGGTGAAAATTAAGATTTTTCTTCATTTGCTCTACGTTAAAAATAAAATCAAAAGAGCCGAAGTGCTCCTTATAGCACTGCCAGTGGAAGTCTCGTCAAAATCGCTTTAGTTGTTTACACGTGAAAGCTTAATAAACAAACTCGCATGTGCGTTGATAATTTTAAATTTACGATATGGTTTATATTCTTTAGGTTTATTATTATTTGGTTTATATTTTTGTTACTATGGCGCTGAAATCTTAGCATGATTCTTCCATTAATGAAAAACTAACAAGTATGCGGCTGGACTATATCAAGGTAAAAATTATTTATCATTATTATTGAATAAATAATTTATTGGCATTTGTCCAATGTAATAAATAATTTTCATCATTATAATTTAATTTATTAATAAATTCATTTATTGTTTATCATTTATAATAATTATTAATTATTATTATTAATTGTCGTTTCAAGTGGTTGGATTCACCTATACGTATGCGAGCGAGTATTTACTCCGAAACAGTTTGATTTTCATTTTGGAATAATATCAATTAAATATTAACACATGATGAGCACAATTTTGTTTTATAGAATTTTTATAAGCTCGGCATGTTGAATGGGTGGGTAAATCGACATCACGGAGATGCATTTTTAAAATTCGCTATGGTTGTTATTTAATCAAATAAAATTTTAAATTTAGAAATTTTTATTTTCAAAAAAATAATAATATTATCAAGTATTTATAATTTTTTTTATGATTTTCCATCGCTTTAACAACATCTTCATACCTAAAAATTATATTTCAGTTTTAGTTCGTTTTGCTATTAATGCGCGTTTTGTTTTGTTTACGACTTTAGACCACTGCTCACACTTGCCACATAAGTCTCGATTCGTACCATCCACCATTCATTTTTCTTGTATGTACCATAATTTCGAATTTTTGCAACTGTATCTAGAGTAGAGAGAAGAGGCAAAGAACGGTCATCGACTACCTGAACAAAGACATGCCACAATCATATGATGACGCACACCTGGGATGACGCAAAATCAGAAAAAAGCAATGAAACTGATAATCAAATGTCGTAGTGTCAGATAAACGGAAACGTACTATTGTATCCGTTCTTAATAAGGCTTATTATAAACTAACCTTTTGAGAGTCTGGATGTAGGTACCTTCAAAATGAATACTTTGATACAAACAATTCAATATGTACTATTTAGCCATTTTCAAACACTTTAAAAGTGTGTTAAAAAACATTGAGTTTTAAATCACATAGCTTAAAAGATTTTCACATTTTCAAAAATACAAGATCATTTATGACTACCTCGGCTCATTTTATTCAGGAATTGAGGAGTTAGGTAAAATTAATACGGTTAATTGACAGATCAAAATAATAATTCAAAACCCTCTTTGGTAAAACATCCAATTTGAATACTAATTTTATGGTTCCCCAATTTCATTGACTCAATTCATATTAAAATTCCAATGTAAATAAAAATAAATTTTTATGTCAATCCTGGCAATACCTCAAAACGAATATCATAATATTTCTGATTTCCTTTTTCGGAGTGATCTGAAAATTATATGGTTTAAGGGTTAAAGAAATTACTCTCTAAAGCATAACCAGATAAGAATAAAAATTGTGTATATGTGCTATTGAATCATGATACTGTTATAATGTGCGAATTAAATACTGACATTGTGGTAGGCAAAAATAATATTCGGAAAATTGTCATTTCATTAAAATTCCACAAACTGCATAAAAAATTTTTCCTGTTTTACTCTAAAAGTTTCTGATAATGGCATAATAATGGTACAGTATTATATAGTATTGATATTTTTTTGAAATTTTGTTCATATGTATTCAATTGTGTATTGATCTTAAAATATAAAAATTAATTAAAATTTTTATTCAAGAACCGAATTGTTGGTACCTTTTCTTTTAGACTGATGGGAGTCTATTATATGACTCCAAAATCAATTTTACTAATGAGACCCGGTAGACCAGTGGTTAAGACGATGGATTTTAGGATGATGACTAACTTTTTTTTTTAAATAAATCATACAAAATTCTAGAAAATTCCACCCGCACAAATACTGGATGATTCGGTTAAATAATTTATAACCAGCATAAGAAGTCAGTTATTAATAGACATCGTCATCGTGAACCAAGCCAAGTGTTATATAGTGAATTGGAAATTGTTAATAAAGAAGAAAGTGTTGCAAAAGGATAATATCAATAAATCGATAATCAGTTACGCTAATCGACTTAATGTTGTAATTCCCTTCTGTTACAATCAGAAAAATTCAATAGGTTTTGGTATCTAATTCAGAAACAGATTACCAGAACTCGACGAGCGAGGCAGTATACCACAACAAGATTTAGTATATTGATTTTTCAAACTAGTCAAATATCTATTTGCTTAAAATTTTAATATACTTACAAATGCGAATCAGATGGATATGTTTTCCCTTTAAGGAATACATTTAATAATATAAATAAATATAATTAACATGAATGACTTGTATAATGTATTAAATATATTTATACCCATTACTACTATAGGTATATCAAATATTTAAGATATTATTGTCTGTCAAATAAATGACAATAAAATAATTTTTGAGATAGTCGTTTACTTAAGATTTATAATTTTTACAGTTATAGAATCAGGGGTAAAATTGAATTTCCTCATAAGGTGTATGATCTCATAACAAACGAATTGAATAATTCTATTATTTATTTTAAGAGAGTTTCATTTAGCAAGCTTCAAATATACAATCTATTTAGAAAAGTTTAGTTTGCCTAGAAAATATAAAATTTTTTTTGAGTTCAAAAATTGGTTTTTCAAAATTGTACTATCTGTGTGCCTACCTGTGTGTCTACGGTCAACATATTTTCCGGACCAAAACAGCTACATACTCACCAAATTTTATATTTAAGGTTCCGATGATGAAATGAGAAATTAATAAGTAATTCGTCAAAATCGACCAATCGGGATTCCACTTTATTGGAGTGATTTTCAGCAATTTTTACTTTTTTCAGTAAACTGGATTCAACGATTTTCTTCAAACTTAGTATACTTACAAAAAATATTTTAAACTCTACAACTTTTATTTAAAATATTTTTCTGGGAAAATTCAAATGAGAGGGAAAAATTCAGCTTATCACATATTTAGCTACATAAATAATTCTGAACATACTTTAATTCACTTAATGGTATTCTGCATTATAAGGTTTGCTTCGGTTTGCCCGTTTACATAAAAAATAAATAAATAAATATTTACTAATATTATAAATTCAAAAGTAACTTTGCATGTCTATAGCTAACCAAATCTCTCCTAAAGTACGGAGAAAGTCTAGAGCCCGAGAAAGGTATTGGCTATTTTAATGCGAAAATATGCTGTAAGGCGTTGGAATAGGAGATCGAAGTTTGTATGGAAATTTCGTCATTTTTATAGTTAGAAACTTGAAACTTTTTTTAAAGCTTTTGATTAGATATTAATAAATAGGATAAACTCTGTAAAAACTTTACCCTAAAAGGGATAAAAATAGCGGATGGAAGTTTTTGTGTGATGATATCGGCAAAAAAGCTTACGGCTTATAAAATAAAAATATAGAAGAAAAATAGGGCCTAAGGTCTTTTTTATCCGAGCATCCTTGGGCGAAACCCAGGCCTGAGGCTGTCACTTCTTTACTTGGAAGTATAAGATTATCTCTCCTTTGCACCGTGTGTAAGCATTCGAAAAAAAAACAAATGCAGGCAACAAAACTAAATATTTTTTTTGGGCATATTTTTGTACTTCTTTGGCAGCGAATCGACTACTTTCTCAATAATTCTTAAAGAAATATTAATCACTGGATCAAATTCTGCTCACTACACACTAACACTAAGTTATTTATTTTATATTTAACTACCAAAATATTTACTAGAAATTACTTATATGGCAAAACAACGTTTGCCGGGTCAGCTAGTAATAATTAAATAGATCAATAAAACAAAGAAATTAATATTTCTACTAAAAGTATATTATATTATAGTTCTGGGACTCGCCGCAGAAGATTTTTTTAAATAAATTTATAATAATTAAAATTTATTTAAATTTCTTTAATAATTAGAAGCAGGAATGACCAGTTTCTTAGTGATAGCGCATTGTGTTCTCATGCAAATGGTGTCGTATTCGATGCCAAGTGTTACGAAAATTTCTATCGAGCTTATCCATGCGTTTCTTTCTTGTCGCATAATCGATCTGTGTGCAATAAAGTCAGTTTGAGAAATTAATTTGTATTGTGTTCCTTCAATTGTTCGAATATTTGCATGTATCAAGATGTATTCACGGACTGTATTAAGGCAAACCAAGGATTTTTGAAATAGGATTGTTTTTTAATTTGACAATTTGCACAAGCATATGAATATTGTGTGCGATTATCGTATTAATAGCGAAAAAACGAAAATAAAATTATAAATTATTATTATAATTCTAATAAGTTAGCAATAGATCTGTTCCTTTGGTGTCATATTCACCACTATGTACGGTACCCATTAGTGTTGAGACGATATTCACATTCGCATTTGTATTTTGCGAATATCGAATACAGGATTTAAAATAATTTGAATTTTATAAAGTACGGAACATGTCGAAAAAAAAAAAGTTAATTGTTTAAATATCGAACATATGATTTAGCTTTTTTTTAATAATTTACATTATTAAAATACACTAGAAATATATACAGTTATGAGAAGATTATGTATTTTTTTCCAAAATGTTTTTAGGCTCGCCACAATTATAGGTCAAATTTAGCAAAAAAAGCACATTCTAATTACATTACATATTACACTTATAGGCTGGATATTTAAAATATTTTATGAATGCTAAGAATAAAAATAGTTCAAACATTGGTACTCAACCATATGGTCGAGTGTCTAAATAATTCACTCTATTAGTTATTATATTCACTTATTACATCAAGTGAATACGCGTTCAAAATTTCTGCTTTTGGATTTTGAGTTATTTAGATGGCATAAATTTCGATTTTTTTTCCCAAATTATCAAATTATTTTGTATTTTATAAATACGTATTTCGACTACAAAATCATCATCTGTAGGACTTAGCTAGTTGTAATGATTCTCTGAGGAGATGTTACTCGTTCAGTTATTTAGATGGCGTTCTTAGAAGCGGGAAAAGATATATTAGATGCAATTTTCTAGTGTTACAAACTAAATTTAATATACCGTAATACATAGCCATATTTCATGGATGTTATGAATCTCCGTATCTATAACCGAAACTAGCAGATAATCCGAAAAAATTGAATATGTGTACTTGTATCTAAAATTTTTATACTATTAATTCAATTATTAATTCAAAATTAATACCACACAATAAGTGAAGATAACAACTAACAGAGTTAATAGTTTAAATATTCGACATATGATTGAATTTCATTGTTTGAACACTATTTTTAATTAGTATTCATAAAATATATTCTTCAATATATTCTCAAAACAAAAATTCAAACAAAAGTTGTTTCTTTCAACATTTTTTGTATTTGAAGTTTTCTTCTACATTTCATTGTTTAAAGTTGGGTCACGGATCCATTGGACCCAATGCACTCACCAAATTCCAACTTGCTATCTCTTTTTGTTTTTGTGTTATCGTGATGACGGACGGATAACCGGAAATAGACTAATTAGGTGTTTCTATGAACACCTATACCGAAATTCTTTTTGTGCCATCAATATTATTAGATAGCGTTAGAAACTTTACACCAAAATTATAATATACTCTGACATATAATGTATGTCGTTAAAATATATGTAGCATAAAAATTCGAATTAATATTGGTATATGGTAAGTCCGATATTCGTCCCATCACTATTATCTATATATTTCTATGTCGATATAGCTAGGCACCACAGCTCGTAATAATATTTGTTTATTTTCAGGGTATCATCATTACCCATAGGTAGGTACACACATTAAACCATGCTGTATACTGCTGTATATATGTAGTACATATAAATATATATATATATATATATATATATATAAATATATATATATATATATATATATATATATATATATATATATATTTTATATATATATATATATATATATATATATATATATATATATATATATATATATATATGTATTTATATAGACTAATGTTATTATTTGTTATTGTGTATACATATCAGCATGGCATCGTTACCATGACGACGGGTGAACGTTTAATAATAGCCATTCGGTTGTTCAGTTTTATATAATATGTTGTGATATTATACATATATACTATAGTACGAGTATAATCAACGGTTTATATTCCATACTACATAATCGTAATTTGAAATACTACGTATACTAGCTAAAACTAGCTACGAAATAATACCAACGCTACGCTACGAAATACAAGAACCGTAAAAACCATTTTTTGAAAATTGTAACAGTCTTTACTAAAAACTTAAGTTTAGAGGCTACAGGCCACAGTGGCGGAAAGTATAGAGCAGTTTAAGAACAATTAAATACAATAGGAGAAATTTTTTAATTAGTTTCCCGTCATTTAAGGTTTATTAACAGCAAATGTTAAATATTCTCGACTGTCGTTAATAGAGGTACAAAAAAACGTAATTGCTTCAGTAGTCGGTCAAAAAAGGATTGGAAAAAAGGCGTAAAATTACGTCATATGTCCCCCTAGTAACAACAATCGCAGTCTCAGTTAAAGAGATATATACGGGAGAAACGACTTTCTTTTATATAGTTTCTCTCAATAGTTTTTTATTTAAATTTACCATTTTTCAAACGATGTATCAAAAATTGTAATGTAACTGGTATATAAGATGATGCATTATAGATAAAGCTTAGGCTAGGTGCTATAGTTGTAAGCCAACTTGTATTTATATTATGATGCTAATAGAGAATTATCAATCTAAACTAAAAAAACTTTTATATAGTTGTCTGTTTCTCGCTTATAGAGGTTTTGGAGGTTTTAAGGTTCCATGACCTGAAAATTTTCGACTTGTTTATTTGTCTTGCGTATACAGTTCTCAATCACCAAGTTTTAATAGTATATTCTATACCTACATCGAATAGAATCATTTTTTAAATTCAGTTTGCAGTATGAGCTGAACCCAAGCAATCATGAACACGATTTCATTTCTATGAATATATTTTTTTTACAAACAAACTGGTGAAGATATTATATTCAAGAGAATTGTAAGGCCCATTGTGAGGCCTCACGATAAATCGCCTTATATAGTACAGTAGTGGATTTTTGACGGTCACAGGTTTAATCTCTTAGAAAACGTCAAAGAAACACTGACGCAAATGTGATAATTTGTGCTCATTTTTCCATTTTGTAATGACAATTCGATCACTTATATTCTACGCTATTTCAAGATAACAGCCGTTGGGTAGCATCAACTTAATTGGAGCTTGCAGATTGCATCAGAAAGGTACAGAAGCAGATTTGACGTTGACAGGTTTAATCTCCTAGAGAACGTCATCGAAAGGCTGACGCAAGTTTGTTAATTTTTGTGCTTATTTTTCCATTTTGTGCTGAAAATTGAATTACCTATATTCTACGCTATTTAGAGATAATAGTTGTAGGGCAGTTGTATTTTTGTGGTGCATCAGAAAGGTCTCTATCAAAATCCTTGGTAATTTTTATTAGTTATGAGACGGACCTTAGGTTTTTGTACCATGAGTAAACGAGTTGTTTTATATACTGAGTATATAATTGCAATATCTTCAAAAAACAATTCATTAATTTATTATTCTTAAATTTTATCGTTGATTGCAAAGAATTATTGGTCAGTACATGAAGTTTTCCTTGCTATAGATTCACTTTAATATTGAAACTGATACGAAACCTGACTATTTGAACTAGGGTTACATTTGATGGCGCCAACAACGTAGCTGGTGATAATACAAGTTGCTTAATCAAACTCTAAAATCTCCAAGCGAATCCAACTTTTCTTTCATTTAATGATATGATGATCAATTAACTATGGAATAAAGTCTAATGGCTAAACGACCCACGAGGTTTCTGTGTTAACATGTATTCAAGCTGTAATTATCCAAGAGTTTAGGTGCAACTGTGTTGAGAGGCTAGTCATTTTTTGACCTCTTTTCGAAATTAATTTAATTAATTACCATTCAGTAGCTGAAGGATATGGAGGGAACTACTATATTGTTTAAAATGATGCATGTGCTCTTTTCAACCATATCTTAATATTTTGTCAAGGTAAAAACAAAATACTTGTATTGGAATTTTAGCACTAATAGAAATTTTTTCCAATATTTGAAGTATTTATGAAAAAAATCATCTAAAATAATGCAATACCCCATACCATATGAAAATGGTATCGAAAAAGGTCACAATTTAAATTATTAATTTGTTTGTACATTTATTTCATAACAACCCAAAAATAATAATACATTTATATTTTCCAACATGAAAATTTTCATCAATAAAACGATATGAAAATATAAAACAGAGATAAAATGAGAATATATTTTTCTTTTTCTATTTAACAAAAACACATATCATCACAATCAATTCAAATAAAAAAAAATTAAAAAAATTGTATATATAAAATTCCCGCCTTTGTTACAGTTAGTTCGTTGGAACCAACGTAATGTGGCACCACATTTGACCAACAATAACCCCATTTCAGTTCAAACTTAGGGGTTACACAAAATAATCTAACAGAGTGTACCATAAATACATATGTATATTTTAATTCAAACGTATGCGTTAAATAACGTAATAATATGAAAATTGTAATGGAAAATTCCAGGGTTGTAATCGATAGAGCTACGCCTCCTAAACAACAGAAGCCGCCCCTTTTTGAATATTAGATATCAATACTAGTATAATGTTATCCTTGTTTAAATATATAGAGTGTACTCTGTCGAGTCTAATGTTTTAAATTTTCCCCTTGAGGTGGCCTCGTGTATACTCGTATTATATGTATATACGTTATTACTCTATATACATCTCTTTGTCTATCCAATGGGATTTAATTTGATTTTTTTTACTCCATATAGCTCTCTACATGTGTTGTCTTTGTTTATTTAAAGCGAATACAGAGTGTAATGGAATTAATAAATATTTTGTCTTTGTCTTTTGTTGAGATAAATTTTTTTACTTTCTTTTTGTGTTCGTTTGAATTAAATTTTCTGAAGTCGTTTTATTTCTACTTTTTTTTTTGCTCATAAGCTATAAAATACGAGAGTGGCAGACTAAAAAACAGTTTTGCTAGTAAATTATAAATTTGTTACTTCACATATGAGTTGGCTAGAGAGCTTTTTTTTTCTGTTACAATATAAAAAAAAAAAACAGATTATGTATAGGAATTGTAATTTTAAAAACATTGATTTGCAAATCAGTACCGGTCAAAATTTAAAAGTAAGTACGGATTAAGTAGGATTTTTTGTTTTCGTGCGTAGGATAAGCGAATAGAAAAAAAATAACAGTAATAGCCTTAGTGGAACAAACAACAATATTCTGATTATGATATATTTTGTATACTTTTCTTCAAATAATTTTCTGTCATTGTTTAAATAAAAAATTGTTGTTCCAAAACCATTATTTTTGTATATAAAATAAATACGATACTATTATTATATGGCACAAAAAAACAACAAGGATAGAATATTTATATATGTTCCTTTCTATGCTATACAGCTTTAATGTTATAATGTGCGTTACGTTATATTATTTCAGGAATCCGTAAGATCTAATTTCAGTTTTCAAGAAAGAGTTTTTGATGTACATGCGTGATTATTCATAGTAAAAAATAATTTAAAACGAACAAACGGATTTACTTCAAATTATGACTTTACCCTTCGATTGCCCATTATTACTTCTAGTGTTCATGACAGAATATGGTTCAATTCTTATCGACACTCGGTTATGTGAACCTGTCATGGTTTACATAATCATGCCATTAAAATTTAGGGTCCTTTCGTAACTAACACCGTAAGATAAAAGTAAAATTATACCTAACCAAGTTAAGGCAGTTTGGTAGCCGCAATCTGAAATCAAATAAAACACTTTTTTTTATTTTTATTTTTTTTACTAATAAATATACGAAGCATGCTACTATAATAATTGATAGAAATTCACATAATAAATTCATTGATATAATTTAGCACGGATTATAATTAAATAATTAAAATAATGTAATAAATAAAATATTATTTGATTAGTACTCAACTGCCACTAGATAATACCAACTTTAAGTGATTTTCAAAACATAACCCTGAATTTTCAACTTTATTTTTTATATTATATCGTGAATTCTTTATTTTTTTTCTGAATGTAAATATAAATAAATAAATTATTTCGTTGGAAAAAAAATTTAATATTATGAAAAATATTTTTATATTTATTAATGTTCATTAACCTTTTGTTGTTATACACCATTAAAAACGCTAGTTACTATTTGAAATTGGCTTAATGAAGCCGACATTATTCCCCCAGTTAATATGGAACATAGAGTGTCTCCGCTTATCGACATAGATAGAAGCCACATGTCAATATTACAAAATTAATTACATCGAAAGTACGTGGTAAATTATTCTGAAATTTGTTCAGTGTATATTTGGGATATAGTTCTATCAATTTAAAAGTTTTTTTTGCGGGGTCAACTTTGCCAATTTTCTACAAACCTTACATTTTCGGTATTATTGACACTCATAAGAGCGCGTGTATTTTTGCTAAACTTTAATTAATTATCTCTTAAACAGTGTGATAAAAAAATCTGTTGTTTTTTCTTTAATTGCATTTAATTATAATATTTCGAATAAACACAAAAAAATATAGGATTAACTTTAAGTCATTTGGCTAACAAACTACCTTAAGGTAACATCCAACAGTGTTAATTCTATAAATTCCCAACATATGGTTAATAATCAATGTTTGCCAACTATTTTTTTAGCCATGTACGAACTAGGTAGCCAATACAGTCTAAATTAACCTTTAATGAAAATATGGATTTGCCAATAAAAAACATTTAAAGTTTATAACAACAACAAAATGTAGAAAAAAGAAAAGTTATTCAAATTATCATATTTTTGTAATTTAGTTTTTTAAATGCATATGTTAACACAAGCCAAATCATAATATCCATGTCACAACGTTTGAGCCGGCTGTTTAATCGATGTAAGTTCTTGGATAGTAGGAAGGCACAGCTATTATTATGTACTATTATAAATTTAAAATATTATGTAAATCAAACGATGCATCAATGTTTTACAAACTTCAATATCGATGTTAAATAAAACATCGATGTATCGTTTGCATCCCTACTTTCAGACTTATGAATTATTTCCCGTGAACTTCAAAGAGTCAATTTTTCTATATATATATATATTTCGTATTTCCATTTTAGCTTCAAACGCATATTTGCCTGATATAAAAATATCAAATGATATCATTTGAAAGCTAACAGTGTGTTTGAACATCTAACCTTCAATTTGAAGGTTTACATACACACTTAACAAAATTTTTATAAAAGCTTTCGGTACTATCTACTACATACGACAAGTGGTGATCAACTGACTCACACTCACACTTACACACATCCAAATACACACATTCCCCATTCTGACAGTAACAAAAACCTTACTTAAAACATACATGCATAGAAAAAGCTGCCTTTAGATATTTACTAGAAACAAGCTGTCTCTTGTTATAAACGAATGTATGCTATAATCTTCTCTCTTTTTATTATTTTCTAGATGATATTAGTGGAGACAGTAAAGCAGTAAAGTCCTTTATTTTGATACAAAAAGTATTTTTTTAAGTTTCGGTAATATACGAAATGAATTATTTGCATTTGAATAATTTGTTAGAACTTGAATAATAAAAAAGTGTTTATATATAGTAATAGATGTCTCTCTTTTATATAAATCAAGGACGATTTTAAAAAGCGGCCTTTTTTAGTTCGTATTCTCTTAACTATTCGAATATTTACGCACATAGAACCACAAAATAGAAATATTTATTAAAAAAAAAAAACTTGTAGAAAAAAAATTGAAATCAAGCTTTTCAAAAATTGAGGTAGGTGATAGAGAAAGTCATAAAAATATGTGGATGTAAACCGTGAAGAATTTCTCACGATGTGTAGCTCAGTCAAGTTTTTATGGTGGGGTTCTCAACTTCTACATGTCCATAAAACGAGATTGTTTTTATTCGAAATGATTCTTAAAACCTAAAAATATTGAAGTCTATCTTGAGGATTGAAGATCATAGTATTAGATTCAATAGTTGGTTTCCCAATTTCAATCAATTTGAGAGGTCCAGAAATGCCTCATATGTCATATTTTTCACTTGAAAATCAAAAAATCCAATTTCAATATAGGTAAGCAGAAATATTTATTTAATACTTCATTGACTACACTATTTTATATGGCGTAGAATTAAATGCTGGTGGAAGCGCAATGAACACATCTACAGATATCATTTTATAAACATTTTCCAATCTAAAATAATGTATAGTCACAAATTTCGAATTATAAAATTTGAATAAACAATTTTTTATGCGAGTCATTATTTTCTGAGATAATGATTTAAAGTGTTCGAATATGAAAAATGATTTTCAACACATTTAGTGTAGGTAATTCACTAATAATAAACATTTTAGTGTAGGTAATTACTTTATTGCTTATTGACTAGACAAAGGTTATTAGGTTCTGCCATTATTCTTTGCTACTATCAAATATTGTAGACCAGAGCGTCTCTAATCACAATATAAGAGTGTATATTATAACACATACAAGTAAACCTCAAACAAACACAAACATGCCACCCAGCTTCGAAAATTCCGAAGGATCAAGCTACCGAGACTGCCCTCTTGCCGACGATACCGCAATTTATTGTAGAACCTAAACTTGTTTCAAGTTATTTCGAGTCCCGATTATCACACTTAAAAATATTTTAAGTCATAGACAATGAAAATTAATCCTACTAGTACCTACCCAGTCTGTCTTGTTTACTCGGATAAATAAATTTTCTCCCTACTTAATTGAATTTAAAATGTTTAACACTGAAATCCTTCAAACTCAATATGTCCAATATCTCGGTTTGCTTCTGAAACAACAGTTGAATTAAACTCAGATAACTCAAAGCTATCTAGTCCTTGGAAACGCATCTTTTACAGTGGCTTACCCACTACTCAACACCAAAAGTAAGTTGGACAATGCAACAATTGCAAAATCGATGTCTTCGAACGATTTCAAAACCCCTTAGAAGCAGTCTCTCCGTCTGAGCACCTTAGAGCACTTAATACATGGACTGAAAAGTCCCGGGCCTAACACATAGATAGTGCTAGTTTTATTGCAATCACCTTTTTTTCAGTTAATACTAACCTTCAAAAGACAGCTGTTAAAATTTCATGATATTCTATTCATTAGGTTGTGAGTTATTGTGCTAAGAGTGACGCTACTTTTGTTATTTTCAAAACAATGGATCAAAACCAATTTCGTGTTTTAATTTTACACTGCTTCTTGATGGGAAAAAATACCGTTCAAGCGAAGCAATGGCTTGAAAAGTGTTATGGGGACTCCGCTCCATCAGAAACAACAATAAAACGTTGGTTTGCTGACTTCAAACGTTGTCGTAGAGACACCGATGATGCAGAACGGGGTGGACTGGAATGATTGCGTTGCTCTTGATGGAGATTACGTTGATGAATAAAGCTAATTTTGAACCAAAAAAACTGTGTTTTCTTTGTTAGGTCCGGGACTTTTCAGTCCATGTGTAGAGCTTCTGACCAATCATCCCGTAATTCTGCTGTTTTCTTAAAGCAGCCACATACATTCATGCAACACAATTGACACGACCGACTCAAGCAACTAGTCGCATCAGTCTGACCGATAAGGAATTCGTAAAAGCATTCACACTGGCACAATTCAACTGATGCAACTATACGAGAGTGTATGCAATTGGCCATATAGTTGCATCGATTGTACCGCAATGTGAATATATCGATCTAATGCAATTTGCTTGAGTCGGTCGTGTGAGTTGCGTTGCATCAGTGTCTAAGATGCCATTTATTTTCAATTTTTTTCATTGCCAAACAGTATAAGGAAAGTTCATATACTTTTTAAGACATTTTTAATTTCATTTTTGAAAGGAATCAGCATAATGAATTTTAAAATTGAATCTACAACACAAAGCGGCAAACGTTTGAATAGTCTTTCCTTAGCTAGTGTCTTACATAGTAGGAGAGGAAACAATTATCTGTTAATGATACTCATACATTGAGACTAAGATGCCTCAATTCTAGGTTAAAAATAATTTATCCACATAAAATAGAGGCTAAAATTTTTTATAAATGACTTTATCTATAAAAAGGACTATGTTTTTCCAATTTCGAATTGGTTACTGCATAAATATACAGATAGCTAAAAACATTTTCATTTCCTTCGACTGTACAATATAAATAACGAAAAATAATACGAACTCCGTACATATATATACGTCTGTCAGTCTAAAAACATAGTAAAAAAAAGCACGTGGCATTATTTGAAATTGTGTGAGTGAAACAGAACGACATTATACAAAAATAAAGGACGGTTGTATTTGATAAATAATATATTATAAAGCAAATAGAATGAAATAGAATGATCGTATTCACTCTTTTACTGTGCATACAGTATAGCAAGCAAGCACAGTGTATAGCGTACATTACTACAGCAGTTACGGTGAAATAACGTTTAAAAAAAACGAATATATATTAACGAAAAAGGCAAAAAAATTGAACGAACTGAATGTACAAGGGAGAAATACACATTTTGTGTGGGAATGGGATAGAAAATAATACGATTAATGAGAAACTTTATTTTATACATGAAATATGTATTCAGAAAAAGGTGGAAAATTAAAAAAAATTATGTTTGCTATATACTGGGTGATTTAGGTTTTTTTTGGTGGGTGTAAATAGTCTGCTATAGAATTAGTTAGTCGAATCAAGAGATTGCATAAGTAGACTAAATGTTTTATTAAGGCGTGATAACAACCGTTTATCAACCTCGGATTGCCCACTATATGAAATTTGACATTACAAAACTATTACAGTACGTCTGTTTAATGTGGTGTGTCATTTTTTCTGAGTTCCTTAAGAAGTCTTAAAGAAGTCTTTTTACCGACTTCAAGAAATATGCCAACTTTAAGAAGTCAAATTTGAGCATTCTTTAAGCTCTTTTTCTGCTTCGAAGGAATTCAAAATTATGAGGTCTGTTAGAAGCCTATTTATCGACTTTTTCGGAATTCGATAAGATTTAATTTTTTTAATGTGCATTTCACTCAAATTGTATGAACTGTTTTCGAATAATAATATACAATTTAATAAGTTTCTGTTTCTGTTTTATTGCCTTTGTTTTTATTTTTGTTTTTGTTTTTTTTTTCTTTTTTATTTATTAAAAATTAATTTGGAGGATTATCGAAAAGCGAAGAATACTTAAGATCAGTTTTACCACAGATTTCTCTAACGATTTATCTGGGACTGTCCACCATATGAAGTCTATAATCGATCATTTAGACTTTAATTATATCGCCTGTCCGTAAAAAATTGGAACAGTCAAGTAGAAAAAGATGTAAATTAAGAAGAAAAAAATAAAAAATGAGATTCTTTGGTTCAAATTATTAGGATAAAATTTGTTATTTGCTTGTTTGGGTCAAATCTTGCAAGATGAATTCAAAATACTCCCTCTTTAGTTCCCAAACAGTTTTTATAACATAACATTTTGGATCAGTTCCGATGCTAATGGATTTTAATGTTATAAATGAAACACAAATTAGAAACATGCAGGTTTTTTGCATTCGATGAGAAATGATGAGAGAAAACAAAAGACTAATTACTTTATTCTATGGACACCTATTCAAATTTTTTTAATGTCGCTAATATTTACTAACGTTACAAACTTGTATGTATGTATGTTTGTATGTATGTATGTATGGAGGTAAGCGGGCCATGCTCGAGCGTTTCGCATCAGAGCAATGGTTCAGAGCACCTAGCCAGTAAACCCTTGTACTCTATCCCCGCTTCTATTCTCACTGGTTTATGTAACCAGCTGATAAACTGAAACCCAGGATTTGCTTGACGCTGAGTTTCCTAATTTCTTCTGATTCGATTAAGGCCGGACCAAACCATTTCCTACGCTGTTGGATTAGAGTTTATACCAAATATATTCAAAATCTGTATTTTCGATGATATGAATATAGTTTAAAATGCCTTTCCAACCTTCCGTCCACTTTCGATATTGTAGAAAAGTCGATATTGTAGAAATTAAATTTAAATGACAAACAAAAAATGTTATTAATCAATCGTGGTTCGGTCTATGTTTCAACTAGAAAATTTTGCATTTTATCTAATCTGTCTTTATTTGTTCTGCTGTAACTTTCGAACATTTAATTGGATTTTGATTAGATTTGGTAAACATTCTTTTTTAGGTTAAATCTCCTATTAGATGCGGTTTTTAACATTCAATGTGCAATAATCAGGAAAATTGAACAAAATTTTCTTAAAATACGGATTCTGATTTTTTATGCAAGTTAAGAAGATGATGTATAAGCAATCTATGTGGAATGAAGAAAGTATATAGGAAAACCGTAATTTTTCTTGAACAACCGTCCAAGTTTTATGCAATCAAACCAGACGGAATTTTTTGGTTTATAACTGAGTAAGGTCTAAAATTCATAGTGCTACTAGTTAATAGACAAATTTAAGCAAGTGTAGTCAGAAGCAGATTTTGGTTTGAAGACGCCCTAGGCCCGAGACGATATGGCGCCCTTTTTCTTTTGTAACAGTAAATATATATATATATATATATATATATATATATATATATATATATATATATATATATATATATATATATATATATATATATACATATATAGGCACTATATATATATATATATATATAGGCACTGTCCGTTCGTCGTCATTTGACCGGTGGCAAGCCTCATGTCACAATATATATATATATATATATATATATATATATATATATATATATATATATATATATATATATATATATATATATATATATATATATATATATATATATATATTTATTGTGACATGAGGCTTGCCACCGGTCAAATGACGACGAACGGACAGTGCCATGTCAGCTAGGATGGAAACATTGATAAATGTTTTTTTTTACAATAAAGCGCAAACAAATGTTAAAATTGAATTTTGGATGAAAAATATAAAAAAAAATCTAAATTTGAAATATGCTAGCATTAAAAAAAAAGTTTTTTAAAATCTTTTTGTTAGATATTTTAAATTTTATTATACTTACCTGATTAATTATTTTAACAAAGAAATTCTACCCTCAAAATGGTACTATGTTTCGATAGTAACAACGCAATGACATAAACTTTAAAATATGGTCTTACTGGTCTTACTACAGAAAACCCAATTGATTTTTAATTTAAGTCATCTTGATGATTTTAGCAACCCTGAAAATTTGCCACCCTTGGTCCGGGCCTCACGGCCCTAAGTCTAAATCCGCTACTGAGTGCAGTAAAATACACTAATTAAGCAGTTATAAATAAATGGCATACAATAAAATGTAGGTATACATGTTAATAAAAAATGTTTGTAACAAAAGTTGTTGCTTTTCAGAATAACAACACTTTTATTATTGAATATTTCTTTTATTTTTTATGGTTTAAAAGTTGGATCATGGATCCATTGGACTTAATGGACCGATATTGCTCATTCACGAACTCCCTTTTAAGATAGAATCTGTCACCAAAATCTGCTCGTTATTAGAATTAATTTAGCTTGTATGGGAAGACAGACGAACGAACTTGTATCTACACTAAAATAGGCTATATATCAGGTATATTTAGGTATATATATTATCAGGTATATTTAGGATAAAATAATATTTTGGATCAGTTCGTGCATAAATTTTGGAACTAACATTAAACCATATTCCATACCACACGCATTTTCATGCATAAAGTCACCATCATAATACCATCGGACACATACAATCTACATATGTTATTCACTGCTCTTACTACATACAACACTATATTTAATTAAAAAATTTATATAACACGATCTATTAACAACATTTATTATTAATTTTCAATTTGTGGTTTACAGCTTTATAATATATAATAATAATAATAATTATTATTATTATTATTATTTTAACTAAAATAAAATACAAAAAGCTAGGTCTACCTCATCATACAACACACAACAGCAGCATCATCAGTACATATTATCATCATATAGAGCCAATTTTAAAAACATTTAACTATAACAATTCAACGAGAAAGACATGTATAATATGTACAGAGTTAAACAAAATCATTGAGACATTCTAATAAGTTTTATCTTATGGTGGTTATTTCATGAACAATATTCCAGCAAACATCCAAATCAGAAAAAAGAAAATTGTAGAAACACACAAGAATAAAATTGATAATTTTTGTGTTAATTGAATGTATGTAATTTACAATGGGGACCTTTGATGAGACCTCTATTAGTCAGTATGGTAGTCAGGCGTACATGTCAATGATGATAGAAGAAGCTTAGATGCCATAGAATGTAGACGCGAAATATAAGTTAAGTCGCCATGTCGCTACATATTATACGGTGTTCGATAAATAAATTAAAATGTATTTATTTTGAATAAATAATTAATTAAATAGAGCATGCAATAATTATTATTATTATGAGCTTTTTGTGTATCTATAAGTTTTTATTAAAATTTCTTTTATAAGAAGTCACAATTAAGACCTCTTTAGTTGGTCATTTTCTGATTTCACACGACGTCAGAAATATGAATTCTTTAAGAAGTATTTTTTTTTTTTTTGGGATTTTTGGAGGAAACCAAAATTATGAGCTCTGTAACAAGTAATTTTTCTGTGTTCCATAAAAAAATATGATGACTTTAAGAGGTCTTTTTTCCGAGTTCATAAGAAGTCAAAATTGTGCATTCTCTAAGTCATTTTTCTGGTTTTCGAAGTCACAATTATGAGGTCGGTTAAAAGTATTTTTATCGAGTTTACTAAGAAGTCTAAAAAATGAGATATCTTTTAGAACTCGATTAGAATTAATTTTTCTAAAGTTCATTATATTATTTCGAATAATAACCATTTTATTTTTAGTTTTGTTTTTTCTTTTTTGCTCATAAAAAATTAATTTGGAGGATTAAGACCATTTACTTAAGATCAGTTTTACCATAAATTCTTCTAACGATTTGGTTCAAATTTATGTTTGAGATTCTGTTTAAGTTCTCAAATGTATCTAGATAAGTGCTGTTAATCAACCT
This sequence comes from Chrysopa pallens, assembly GCA_020423425.1. NCBI lineage: Eukaryota > Metazoa > Arthropoda > Insecta > Neuroptera > Chrysopidae > Chrysopa > Chrysopa pallens. The sequence goes on along the minus strand of CM035592.1, from coordinate 82,847,151 downwards.
TGAGAAAACCTAAGGTATGGAAAAATAAAAAAAGAGTACTCCAATTCTTGTAAATTAAATACCTAATATTTGACCATAATATTGATGGTTATAGGATGTAAATGGATAGAAAAATTCTTTAGGAATTCTTTCAGAAATTATATTGCTATATGGGATTATAAAGTTATGGTATACTCCAATTGCATGGGAGCACGCTGCAGTAATTCATCAGGTGAGTGGCCATGGCCATTCTTCCACATTGCTTATTTAACTTATACAAAGTGTAATAGAGTGACTGATACTGAATTTGAAATTCTGAAACTCTAAACGAAAAATGAAATTTCACATGTATTCTGTAAAGAGATACTAAATAATGACGTCACGTCAAAGTGTACTACTACTATCTTTGTTGAATCAGAATTTAGAAATGTCCAAATTTTAGATATTTTAAATAATTTGCTTATTTTAGAAACTTATATCTTACGTTTTTATCCAAAAAAAAAAAAAATATATTATAAAAGGAATAAAATCAAATTTACAACATCTTTAATGCTTACGTTCAATCTTAGCTCTTAAAACTGCTTTCTTATTATTGCAGTCCAATGATAATTTTATTGATGTTTGAAAGAATTTTTCAATACAATTAATACACTATAATTGGAAATAGTTGATAAAAAATACTTTTGAGAGTCTACCCAAACATAAACTATGATATCTACAATTTAAAATGGATAAGATTCACTGAGCTTCGGGCATAAGTTTTCGAAGAGCAGAAATAAAAAAGTAAATTAATTGCGTCATTTTTCGGATTCGTAAATTTTTACTTGCCGACATTATTCCTCTAGTTAATATGGAGGAGAGAGTGTCTCCGCTAAACGACAGAGATAGAAGCCACATGTCAATATTGAAATATTAATTACATCGAAAGTACGTATTAAATTATTACTGAAATTTTTTCAGTGTATATTTGGGATATAGTTCTATCTATTTAAAAGTTTTTTTTGCGGGGTCAACTCTGCCAATTTTCTACAAACCTTCCATTTCCGGTATTATTGAACAAGAACACTCATAAAAGCTCGTGTATTTTTGTTAAACTTTAATTAATTATGTCTCTTTAACGGTTTGGTAAAAAAATTTGTTTTTTTTTTTTATAGGTGCATTTAATTATAATCCTTCAAATAAACACAAAAAAATGTTGGGTTAACTTTAAGTCATTTGAGTACCAAACTACCTTAAGAAAATTGCATTTGCCGAATAAAACAGAATCAAAATCGAACAGAAAAAAGCACTATATGTTAAATATGCAAACTTTAATAGAGAATTTTTCAAAAATTACTGCTACAAGATACCAAAAACATTTTCTACGTTTAGAGAAGTTTTCTAAGTGTATAAAATTTGTAAAGATTTAAACAAATAATAGTGAGGATCACTGTTTGACGCTTTTTTAATCATTAGCATTCATAAAATACTTTAATTCGTATTATCAGCATAGGATTAAAATCGTATACTTTGTATATAGATATTATATAAAACGCGAACATATTTTTCATAATAATAATAATCATTTATGAATCTCAAACTACCGTTTTTAAAACTATCATTACCAACAACAACAATAACGCCATCCTAATTCACCATCCCGATTTGATTCACTAAACTACCTGAATAATATTATGGATACTGTCCAGAATCACCTACTGTATATACAATCTACTAGTTGTTAGTTAAATACGGTCAACATCACATTAAAACGTTAAAATATTTGTTACGATAGCGTTACAGGACTTTCAAACAAAACGAGAAGCGAGTTTTATCAGAGAAATGTTTCAAATAAAAGTTGTATAGCTTAAAAAGTGCTAAACATACTAAGCCTGTAGAAAATCGTTGGAGTCGTTTTTGAGTTACATTTTTAAAAAACTGAAAATTTCTAGGGTAAAAAGGAAAACCTGATTTTAACTAAAAGCTTCGCGACACATTTAGAAATAATACACAAAGTATAATGAATTTTTAATGAAGTGGTTAATACAATATCGTGGTGACATGCACGCACACAGAAAACCAATTGCTAAAAACTATTTTTTTGGTTTCAAGGGATCTCAAAACATGTATTTCCGGTGAAAACTCGAAATCGAAATTTTGATATGTTCACGAGTAGGTACAAAACTTTCTTTTACTAGTAGTAAAAGGAGGTAAAAAGGTACCACGGTGGATCACTGCAATAGAGATTTTCCAAAATGAAAACAATATGAAATAATATATATATATCAAATCATTTATGCATTAAAAAGGTAAAAAGCATGTCAAAAATATAAAATAAAAATGCTGGTCTCCAGGTAGTCTTTAAAAACAATTGACTGTGTCCAGGTAGTCTACTAAAAAACGGATTTAAAACCTTCTTCAACAAATTTCAACGAATAAAACATACAATTTTCCAATGAAAGATTAAGAAAAGGTTTAAATCCAAATGGATTTGGCTCAACTATGAAACTTTTACAATTTTATATATTTACCTAATATCAATCAATTTCTCCTGCCGTGTTTCACCCAATAAATATTATGCAGTTAATGAATTTCATACCAACAGTGGTGTGGGAATGTGTGTGTGCTATTACAAAAAGCTACAAGCCATATATGTATACTTTTATTTATTTATACATATGTATCATAATAATATATTTTTACATGAATATGATAAATATAGTGATCATATAATACTTTAGTAATCATTTAATTTTTTTGATAGTAGTATAAAATTTGAATTGTAATTAATAATTCATTTTAAAACTAAATGTATCATTATTTATATTTTTAATACAGTTGTAGATAAAGGTGGGCATTAGTTCTTTAAGTCTCTAGCACAAGCGCATACTATCAGAAATTCTGAACAGAAAATCTGATGGTAAGTGCACACCACCAACAGTCCTTTTCTTATAAGAAATTCTTATAAGAAAATCTGATCGTCCATCAGACAAAATTCTTAAGCAAGCTACAATGAACCAATGAACTTTCAAATATTTTAAATTTATTAATTACTAACATTTTTTTAACTAACAGATGGACTACATCAGACAACATCTTAAGATTTTTTGTTCAGAAATTCTGATGCTACTTCAGACAACATTATATGTACGTGCACACCATCAGATTTCCTGATCAGAATTTCTGATAAAAATCTGATGTTTTATTTAGAAATCTTATTGTATCTGATGATGTGCGCTGGGTTAATTAATTAATTAATGAAGTTAATCTCTATTAATTAAATAATAGTTCTTAATCGTTAATTAATGAAGTTACCAATCTGCTTAATGGGTTAACTTTTAAGTTTACCCCAAAAAATGTTAAACCGGTCGAGTTTAACTTCCGTTACATTGATTCTTGACATGTCACAATTCTATTTATTTTATTAAAATTTTAACATAAGTCAGTGAATTAAATATATATACTAAAACTATCATAACGCATACCTTGCGACTCTTCTGCCAACTGCTGTGAGAACGATGTGTAAAACGCAAAATCTAAGTAGTACGGTACATTTTTGTACTCCTTTTGTGGGATAGAAAAAGATTAAAAAGTTTAGGCCTGGCGCATATTAAGGCATGTGTGGCACGGCGTGACATGACAAGGCACAGCATGTTTTTTTGTAACATAAGTAAATGAATGGATCAGCGCAAATTGACGACACGCCGCTACACAGCGCGACTAGTAAAACGCAACAAACTCGTGGCACAATCCTCAAAACACAGTTTCACGAGCCTACCAATAAAAACCTAATAATCAAAAACAAAACACAAAATAAACAAAAACACATAGTTACTGGGCGAGAGAACTGTGTGACAATATTCGTTCTCCAACATGACGCGTATGGCACGATCGCGTCATTTCATTCAAAGCTTGTACCAATGTAGCTGCAAATGTATAAAAGAGGCAAAGTATGTAAAATCCAAAATCTTGTAGAAGTTCAGAATAGAAAAGGAGAACCAATTGAAAAGACAATGTTAATGATAGCGTAAACAGCAAAAGTAATAAACTAGAAGAGATTATTTTTTGTACTGTTACTCAACCTGTGAAAGATAAATCTACACACATCAAATCATTAAAAACCAAAGTCCAGAATTTTGCTGGACTTAAATTGAATGAATGCAAAAAATTAAACCCATAACAGTTTCGGTTTTTCTTAAATATTTGTTGAAAGTATTAAATCATAAAATTTTTGTTGTCACATTTTTCACGAAAATATAGCTTTATGCACTTTATTGAAAGTCAACGGGGAGAGGCGGGAATGTGTTATGAATCTGTTTTTTAACTCTTAGAACATGATTTACGGGGCTATGCAATTGACTGAAACCACTTATTTAGGCATTCTTAGAAATTTGCGCACCTATATAGTCCGTTCAAATTAAGTTAGAGGAATGAAAATTTTGTATGAAGATTCAGTTGAGACCTCCAAAAGACATCTGGTCTAGGAGGTTTCATTGTTCTCTTTTTACGAAGGAAAAATCATTTTAGCGGTTTTTACGTTGTGAACTCCTCCAAATTGAGAGTAGACCTTGTTAGTCTAGGAAAGTACCTTTATGGTTCTCAAACTTGGCACAGCCTCACATAACCTCCTAATTTACTTACAGGGTTGAGAGTGTCTTGTACTAAGACGCATATAATGAGTGGAAAATGTAGCTTAACGTAATTTTTAAAGAATTAATTTAAAACTACTGGACCGATTTGAAAAATTATTTTACCATTGGGAAGCTAAATAGGATTTCCTCGGTTGACATAGGATTTTTATCCCTGTATTTTCCACGGGAACGTGAATGAAACCGCGTGATGTCCACCGGTGATCCTGAGTCACGACACATTGTACATGATAATAAAATTCAATAGTAAAACAAAAAACTGAATTGTATTTTTGCTTGCATTTCCATAAAACATTTGATTTAAAATTGAAAATATAAAATTATTTATTTCGGAAATTAGATAATAAATATTAAATCAATTTTATTAAAATAATGATATTATAATATAATGTAATATAGTTTTATAATAAATTATGTAAAATGAAAATATGATTGGAAAAATCAAATCATATATAAATATTAAACATTATAAATGGATTGAAATGTTCTGATAATCTATGCAATGTTCTTTTAGTTATTAGTATTTATTGGGTGAGTTACAAGCATCGTCATTGTAAATACGCTTAGGAATACATTTTTCCCTTAAACTCATGCTCCCATCCTTCTTTAAGGTATTATTATACTTATGATAATCTCCTTTTTAATTTTCCAGTGAAAGTTTTTGTATTCGGACCGATTTTGTGAATCTCCAATGTTGACAAATCTTTACGGTTTAAATTCACTAGAATTTTTCGTCTCGATTATTTCGACACCTAAATACGTACCCTTCGACGCCTAAATACGTAACTGTAATTAATGATTTTTGAGCCAAATCATTCCAGTCGTGTTTCTTTTTTATGATGATAAAAAATAGACAAATAATATTTTCGTTATAATAAACAAATTATTGTTATTTTATTCCTGCCATTTGGAAGTTTGTCGTGTTGATCTTACCAGCCACCCCTAGACCACAAGCTTGTTCTTGAAATTTAAGTGTAATTTCTTTCCCTTTGGGGATAAAATCTATTTAATTTTTAATAATAATCAAAGTCAGCAAAGACTGCATGCATGTAACGCATGCATAAATTTTGGTAAAAGTGATTATTAAATCACTTTATAACTCCATTTCTGTACCGCCAGCCTAACTGTGTCCAAGTTAACTCAAATCGAAAATAGACAACTAAATTTTTGATGGAATATTCTAGAGAGTGTCACCAAAATGTGTGTGTAATTTGGTCAATGGGATCCAATGGACTCACGAAGCAACTCTTTTACCTAATAAAAAGTTCAAAAATAAAAAATGTCCATTTCTTTAAAACTTTGAAACAATTTTTCGTAAGCTGCTTAGATTTGTATATAATAAATTACTATAACTCTGTTTGGTATCCTCATTTAGTGTTATATATGAATGTTAATGATTAGAAATTAATGATTATTTAAATAAATAACACTATTTCTATATTCACTTAGTAAACAAATATAAACAATTAGTAAACAAAGAATACTTAAAGAGATTTTTTTTCAGATTTTTTTATTTTATGTCCATTTTGGTAATTGCATCTTAAAGACTTTCGCGATATAAGATCTTAATTTGGGAGGTGCTTAGTTAAAAGCTAAAGGGTTCTGAAGAATTCAACAATATTTCAGGCAATTTACAAACCGAAATGTGGAGAAATTATCTGGCGAAGCAGATATGCGAAAACATTTAAAGATGGCCTTCTAATAGTCTGCACAGAATGGAATTTTGTCACGGGATTCACAAACTCGTCACCATTACAAAAACTTCCCTTAAACCTTTCTGCTATTTTTTATGGATATAGTGATGGGCCACGAAACTATTATTACATGTCATCAAATCTTTTACGATCAAGATTCCTTTCATGCCATTCAAAAGCAATGACCATCGATAAATATGGAAAGAGTAAATACTAGTACATCAACTCAGTATAATGTTTATATTTCTTTAAGGATTTAGAAAAATCACACAATGTCTCTTTATGAATTTCTGACGAGTGAAAGCCAATCCTCGTTTTCTTAATCCTTTTTATATTTTTAGAGTTGTGACATCAAGAATGAATATCATCAGCAGTTTACAAAAATAGAATTTACCTCTTTCTCTTGTATCTAACACAAACAAAAAAATCTAGTCTTAGTTAATTGATAGAAATATAATTACAAATTCAGAAACCAAAGTAAGAAGTCTCAGTTAAATTGCCTGTGGACCTTCAAGCAACAATCCCTGTAAGCTTTTCGTGTGCAGTGCCGCTCACCAGTAGACGTTTGTGTATTTGTTTGTACGCACAATGCTTACGCTTATTCATCATTTTCAATATAGTAAAAGGTATCATTACCAGTTTCTTTTATTACATTGCATAATTTTCCATGTAAAACTTTCTTACTACCTCTCAGAAATTAAATTTAATTTTAATATTTATCGTAAATTGATGTTCAAACATAAACAATATAGCCTTAATAAGGAAATAATAAATATAAAACAATATATGAACGATAATGTAATTCTTTCTTGTTTGTGTGTAATTAAAATGCTTTAAAATGTATCAAGAATTTATTAAAGTTTTCATAAAAAAGTTGCTTATTTAAAAAAACAGAGGAAAAGAAAATATTTCCACCTGCACAGTTTTACATTTTTCTTCCAAGCTAACATCTGATTCTAACAGAAAATGTTCTAGGTACACTAAAGAATAAATTTGAAGACATGAGTTGAAAATGAGAATACAGGTTTTTATTAATTATTTTCCATAAAACCTAAATTAAGACTTCCGCTATTCGAGGAATTTTACGGGAAAATGCAAGAAACTGCACCATTTCTGCCTGCGTAAATTGTTTGATGATACAATATTAACATCATAAAAATAATTAAAATGTTGAAGAGTTAAAACTAGATTGATATTTTATTCCTTCGCTTTCATCATATTTTGATAAGCATACACGATCTTAACTTAAGTGCGACAAACACTGATGAGACAGAATTTCATAAACTGACAGTATAAGTATTGATACGATAAATACAAGGTATTCAAAATACATGTTCGATTTGATCGAATACTTCAAGGTGAGAAAGATTTTAGTCCTTCTTGCTAGTATACGGAATGGCTGGGGTCGTTAGTCTCAGTAACCGCTTTGCTCGTAAGGGAGGTATGAAAGGCTTTCAAAGTTGGCTTTGCTTCTTAGTAAAATAATTAGAGTTAAATTATTGAAATTAACAAAATTCAATAAAAATAATATACTATATATATTATATATAAATAATTATATATAATACTTAATATATTATATATAAATAATAAGTTTTTCAATTTTTAAACCAAAATTATATAAAATTCAAGACCACTACAAAATATATTGATTAGAATGTATAGATCTAAATTGTACACAAATGATTTGTTGTATTAAAAAATGTTTCAAACAAAAGTTGTTTGTATTTAAATTTAAAAAAATATTTTTTATTTACAATTATTTATATTTCTCCCGATTTATAAGTTTTGATTTTAAAATGCAGGCCATGCTTTCATAGATACATGAATCAAAAATGTGTATAGTCACTGATAATAGCTTCCATTTGGTGAAAGAATTTTTGAAATCGGCTTAGCGTATTATGCAAGTAAAAAACGTATTATGCAAGGGGAAGTTTAAAAACATAGGTAGGAGGGCTTAAGATTTGCCAATCCAAAGGCAAACCCTAGGCACAAGCTTAAGCTAAATAAAGATTTGAGATTTTCAAACAAATAAAAAAACCACCAAAATAACATTTCATTCGTAAAAAGAAGAGACGGTTGGGAGATTGATTACTCCAAAAGGCACCTCTTTGACACTTACTTAATTTACATACAAATTGCCAAACCTCCATCTCAATTCTCACAGATGCGCATAAAACTCTGAATGATATTTCGATCGTAAAAAGAAAAATAAGTGGTTAGGAGGTCTACCTCAAAAGCACCTTATCAAGAAATCTACAAACAATCCCCTAGCTTAATTTGGTGGGACTATATAGATACACAAAAGCTCTAAAAATGACGAAAACAACGAAACAAAAACTTTATCGACTAGGACATTTGAAACCAAACTGTTTAAATCAACTTTCTTTCGTTGTGAGTTATTTTACCCTACACCAAAATTTATTCTGCCTGTAATTATCAATAAAATAAATTAATTATAATTATAAGGGACCAAGATAAAATTTTTATTACTTCAATTGAAGGGTCTTTACGCCATGAACGTGGAACTAATTAGTTTTTAAAAATTTTCCAAATTCATGATTCCTAATTAAACAAAGAGAGAAATATCTATATATGACGTCAACTGTTAGTATCTCGTTTTCAAAAAAAGGTAGAAAAGAAAAGACAATAATTCTTGATAACTTACAAGTTCTTTGGTTTTGAATCAATTTTAAGTTTTAATATGGTATTGTGACAAATTTCACATTTTGATGTTAAATATAGCAAATTTAGAATCAGTCAACTACCCTATTGCCCTTTCAATAACGTAGTTGACTGATTCTACATAACAACAACTTTTTCTAAGAAAAATTCCATTGTAACATAATTTGTCAATGTTTATGACTTTATGTAAGACTATATAGATGTTTCTAAACGTTTGAACATAATATAATGTATTAATTTACTCCAGTGCAACCTCGATAAAACAATTCGGAAGGAAACAAGTAACTTTTGTATCAAGTAATTCGGTAAACTGAGGTTTGTTATATTAAGGTTAGGTTGGTCTACCATTTGTTAAAACGAGTTAAAAGAAATAGTTTTATTCACCTCAACATTACGTACTCAACTTGTTATAGCGAACAACTTCTACTAAATAAATGATAACACATTTTTATCAAATTACTGTTTGTATTTTCTATTTAAAAACAATTAAGTAGCTAACAATTTGTTTTTCCTTCGATTAATAATCAAAATTAAATGCATTAAATTCTTTAAAACGATGTATCAAGGTGAGTTCATACATTATGTACATTGTGTACATTTTCCGTTTCTGAGCCATTACAATTAGAATCTTTAACATTAATGACGAGCAACACTATTTACATTACGTCCCATCAAACATAACACTGATTTTTTAACATAACATGTCGAAACCTGTCGAGACTGAATCACATACTATGTGATTCAGTTATATAAAGGTTTTTGGTTGACAAAATTCGTTGATTAGAGATATTTACACTTTATTTTGATAGTTGAAAATTCATTATAAAGAGGTTGTTCGCAAGAAATCTTCCCAATGTAAAGGTATATTTTTGTATTGACTCTTTTGGACAATTCAATGGGATTACGAAGAATGTGTTAAGTCGATGATGTCGTTTATACTGAAGTTCGTTATATTAAGGTTACACTGCAGTATTTTGTAAGTAGGTTATACTTATTCGTATACCTATCCAAGTACAACTGATACAAGATACTGTTATCATTTACTTATATACTAACTTCGAATGAATAGAAAATAGAATGAATAGTAAAAGATTAGTAACTAACAAGACTAACAAGAAGAAGAAGAAGAAAGACAACTTGATTCTGATGCTGAAGAAAAGCACATGTACTTCATCCTACATGCATTTACTTACATGTTGTATATAATAATATATGACAAAATGTCATGCGTGGATTTTTACCACGTGTTGATATTACTACGTTTAATAGATATCTATACCTATTTTATATATTATATATACATATTATTATTATTAAAGTTATGAAAACCACATGCTTTTGGAGTTAGTGTGTTGTCTTTGTATATAATATATAGTTCATGTGACAGAGTATTCACTAGGTACCGCCAACTGTAACAAAGAAACTTTTAATATACTTATCTAATACTAAATCAGTGGATAAATTATGTTTAAATAATTATTTTTATACTAAATGTATATTCTAAGTAAGTACCTGTGCAATCGATCTGCACTCGATTATATATATATATATATATATATATATATATATATATATATATATATATATATATATATATATATATATATATATATATATATATATATATATATATATATATATATATATATATATATATATATATATTTATATATGCAAAGAGTCCAGGATTCGAGTGTCGACCCATCCAGAGTCTTTTTTAAAATTTTTGATTTGTAAATGTTTAGATAATTTATATTATTATTTTAGGGTCGATTCGGATCGATAAGGATCGAATCTAAATACATGTATTCGGGAGAGGGGGAACAAGAAATGCATTATGCACTGAGTGTCGGACTCAGTCAACTTCAAACTACTTCTGGAATAGATTGTCTTTTGACTAAGATGAGTTTAATGGATCCAAGATCGACTTTTTAAAAACTTATATTTGAAGCATTTTTACATAAATTGTTTAGAATTACCACAATTTCAGTTCAAAAAACTAAAACATGATTTATAATAGAAAATAATATTTATAAAATAATCGTATGTTTTATAACTATTCTAATAATTATTGGATCATGAACTATTTATTATTCAACACAAGTAAAAGTAACAACTAACAATGGTTAACTGTTTAAATACTCGGCATATGATTGAGTATCAATGTTTGTGATATTTTTAATCATTAGCATTCGTTAAATACAATCAATATGTAGTTTATAATGTTTTAAGAGTTTGTAAATATAATTAATACCTATGTGTATTGTAATTATATTAGCTGAAAAAATATTTCATAAAACAGCTGTGTGTTTTGAAAAAATTTTGAATGTTAACTTTTCTTCTATTTCTTATGATATAAAAGTTGGGTCAGAGATTCATTGACCTAACTGATGAATTTTGATCATACATTAACTTAATTTCTACTCTTTTCGTTTTCCAATTTACTTGACTTTGGCCATATCGGCTGGCGGACAGACAGATATAAAAAAGGGCTAATTAAGTCTATATATTAATACCGAATCTTCAAGTTTTGTTGTATTTAAAATCATGATTTCGTCATCTAGGGGAGCGGGAGGCAGGTTGTTACAATTTTTAGATAATTGTCAATATCACAAAAGCTATCAAATAATTTATACATTTGATTGCTTTTATCGTTAGTATGTCTATTCAGCTATTAAAATATGATTAAGAAAATTATTAAAATTTATGTAACTTTTTCATAATGGACAATTTCACCAAAAAAGTCGATTGTAACAACTTACCCCCGATTTGGGGCTAGTTGTTACATCTTCGGGGCACGATGTTACGGACGATAATCGCGAAGCAGAGAAATTGCAAAGCAGTGATTTCATATTTTTTGTGTAAGCTTCGCAGTTTGTCAAAAAAAATACTTTAACGTTGGTTCTGTTGAACGACGTTGCTCTACTCAAAAATATAGCTTCTGGTGTTCGTAGAGATAGTTGAGGATTTCTATCCATAAATCTTCCAAACTAGTTTTAAACCGGCCCAGCCATATTATTTTTAAGTCAGCTGGGTGGAATATTTTTTAAATCGAGGTTTACAACACATTGGTAAGCTAGTTTTCAGACTTCTTCTGGTAGTAAACCAAAATATATTTCTGAACTTTTAAGTAGATTAGAAGCTAATACATGTTCTGCCATTATTAATTTGTTGATTATATTTCCATTGAAACAACTGGTGTACTTAACGAAGGCCAACCCATACTCTTGATAGTATTCTAATCCATTCAGTATTAAATAATTTCTTTAATATTAATAATTTTTTATTATTAAATTAAATATGAATAATAATAATAATAATAATAATGTAAATAATTGCCTAAAGCATTTTATAATGTTCCATTGATAAATGAAAATTAGTATAATGAAGTGTTAATGACAATATTTTACAAATATTATTATTATAATAATCATAAATAATATCAATAACAATTAGTATTATAATTATTATTTAAGTAATTTTAATTATACAAATTATAATTAAATTTACTTAAATAACTACTAATTAATTATAGTAGAATCACAATCAGAATATAAACCAAAAATTAGTAGTTTCATAGTGGTAGAATAAATTACAGTATACTCAATATTCATTGTTTTATATTATTGATCTTTGATGATTTATTGACTAATTATTCTATTATTTTATCACCTGTATTTTTTAATCTTATATTCTTACTCATTGTTTTAATCTCATTGTTTTCTAGTAAGAATCTCATTGTTTTCTATATATTTTAATAAAAGATTGATTATTTTTGAACAAACAATAATTTAAAGAATAAATATTTTATTTTATTTGGTTGGTCTTCCGATATCTATTGATACTAAAGATCGTCCACTTCCAGAAATGAGATCAGTTATCTATAAGAGAAAATAGTGTATATTTTCATGAACAATTGCCAAAAAAAATAAGAAAATTTTCAAAAAATTTATTTTGTGTATATAAAATATTTTAATAGTTCTTTACAATTCAACTGTGGGAATTTTTACACTTTTATTTAACTGAAACACACGGTATTAAATAAATTTATGTTTTAAATCATCAAATCTTAAAAACTATCAAAATTAGGATGAAATTTATTCACATGATAGGTTATAAAGGAGCCTGTTTAGAATTTTTGCAAATTTAAGATTATCTAAAAGCAAATAGATAGACGACCTTTTTTATCGAAGTTTATACAAATATATGTACAGATAAAAGCTTATTAAAATAACAAATCAATAAATGCAGGTTTATTGATAGCATCATTTTCCAAAATTATAAGTTATATATCAGAATTAGCGTTTACCCGAACCTTGACTCGAGTCGATGAAAAATAAATTTGAATTGGTCAAACTCTTTTACTTATCACGGGAGACGGATTCAAAATATCGGATGATTATATAAATGTTTTTCCTATATTCTTGAAAAATATCATGATGATTATTACAAACAAACAAACAAACAAACTCACATTCGCATTTATAATATTACAATATTATCCTTAAAGGCTAAATTCATAACAATATCTATTTGAAAACAATTATATATATACCAAAAATATAATGATCATAATATATTTTAATTAATAAATATATGTGAGTCATCTTAAAATTCATATATATCATTTTAATACATTTTATAAAGTTAATGTGACAATAAGAGCCATCCATATTGGTCAGTTAATTAACAAACGAATTTATATTCCATAGAAAACATTATATACATATGCATGGTTAGTTTAAAGAACTAAAAGTCAAATAAAAACGTATTTTATATTAAGAGTACACAAAATTCAAGTACATCTTTAATTTTGGAATTAAAAGCAATACACTTATATTGCAGATCCATTATGTTCATCAGTACAATTGCGGCCTCCTATTCGTTGAGGCTGAAAAATATTTACATGAGCAAATGAGCAATTCTTTAATCTTCAGTTGAATAGTCTATAAAGAGAAAAAAATGCTTCGTATCTGCATACTCGCAGTCCCCGTTTTAATGAAAATCTTCAAAATGATAAAACTCATTATTTGATCTTCACTCAAAATGTTAACATGCTTCTTTAGATTTCCAACATTTATTAGTATTCAACTGCATGTTTTTGAAGTGAAAAATTCTTTAGCCGCGTGGGGCACTTTTGATAGGAGAAAATCTCATGGTTCCGTGTCGTCGATATGATCATGACTGGCACAAGCGCAGCTGCCGTTTGCTGTGTACGTTAGACTCTTGTTGGAAGGGGTAAAATCTCGAACATTGGTGCTGTGTACATCTTATGATTGAAATTTTTTTGTCATGATCTTGTACAGTCTATGTAATATATTTGAATAATAAAAAACTATGTATATAATTGTTGGTCAGGATGTCAATGGATGTGAAAACCTAATCGATATTGATAATTTTAATTTAAACATTATGAAACTTCAAATTTTAAGTTCTAAATTTTAGCAGACCGGTATAACTGCCAATTTTTTTTTTACATCAAGAGCTTCTTATAATAAAAATATAGACACGCTGAATAATGGTGCCAAATTTTTATCATCTTTTGCCAAACACAACCGAAAATTCACAGAAGTTATTTTTGAACTAAGTTGCCAAAAGCAAGTCTTAAATGGATTGTTAATATTTAAGATACCAAAGTTTTCATTGAAGTGAGAACTTAAGCTTCTATTAGGCGCGTGCAGCTTTTTTGGGAGTGGTAAAATATTCTGGAACGTATCACCGACATACTAGACGTGACTTAATCATATATGTTTATTTTTGTCAACGATATTTTAATTTCCTCCGTCTAACTCCTATAAAAATCATACGATATCGTATTAAAAGTTAAGTTATTAGTTTTTTTTCATTTTCCTTGAGACACACAGATTAAAAAATCAAAGTTATAGGTTTTAATTTCGTCGATAGTTTTCAAAGACCATTAACTATTTTTTCCAAATACAGGATATTAAATAAGTTATTTTATATTTAAGAATATAATATTGCTCATACACAAAATCTATAGAATTGGAATTATCCAGTAAAGCAGACAGACTTCAGCTAGTCATATTATATCACAGTAGAATATAGTACAGTTCAGAGTCAACCACACTGTTATACGTGATATTTTCAATTCTATGTTCAACGTTCTTCGTACTATGCGCAAATAGCACCATTATATCCATCTAACCTGGCTCTGGTTGCTTGCTGTTGCCTGTGTGCATGTTTTTACTTGCTAGAGCTAGCTAGCTAGCTAGCTATCTATCTATATTACATGTATATGTATTAGTTCATTTGTTTCTTTCGCTATTAGTAGCACATACAGACTATAAACTTATTATTTAATACTTCATTCGAACAATCTATGTAAATATATTTCTTATTGGCTTTATTTTTTTAACAGGCGTGAAATAACATATCAAATATTATGGATGAATTTGGGATTTTCTAAAAATTGTATAAGTTTCATTTATATTCGGTTCTATGTGGCAAAGTTTTACCATCAAGTATAGCCTCATATAATACCATCAAATGCATTTAGAAGTTTTTTTAAAAAGGTATACTGGAAAGAAATCGTGGCATATATGAAAGTTTATTCAATTATTAATGTTCAGTAAGATTAGAGCACCACAACCATCTTTGCAGGGAAAAATGTTCTAAAGTCAATTTTGAAAATAAAACAAAAGACACAAGTTCACTTAGTCTACCAAATAGAAAACACTATATTGACAATAGTACATGAAAAACATTGGTAGCAGATAGACTATTGGACCATTAGTTCCAGGACCGAGGACGAATGCATTGAAAAATTTGTAATAAGTTCTTTTTAACAGTAACAAAAACCATGAAATCTGAATTTGAATTTGGATTTTCTCTAAAATGGTCGACTTAAGAAACAATTTTTATAGATTTTTTTTTTGTATTTGAGATGTACAAACTGCTAAAAAGCTCTTAAATTTTTCCTATTGAAACAATTTCCGGGGAAATTTGGATAAACTGTGTGTTTTAAGTGTTTTTCTGTAGCATTTTGGACTAAACTCAAGGTCACATACCTGCAATATTTGTTTTTGGTTTTGTTCATTATTCTCTGGGGGAAAGTTTCAAAGAAAAACATTGCCACATTAAAAAAGAAAAGGCAGAAAATTGAGATTTTTTTTGTCTGTTATGTCATAGCTCGAGATTTTTTTATTTTTGATTTGTTCATTAGGCTCTGTGGCAAAATTTTCATGAAAAATATTGCGAAAAAAGACAAGTCTGATAATTCAGTGTTTTTGTTTGTTCGTCGATTTATTCTAGTTTTGGAGTGGAAAAAATTAAATTTAAAATAATAATACTAAGTTCTGCCAACCAATGTTTTGTGTAAATAGATGGGCTAAATTATTTAAGAATTAAGGGGGACTCTTCATTGCGTGCGATAAATATATGGTAAAGTTTATAACCGGTAATCTAAAAACAAAAACATTCAAAGTAACGCTAACATTCTACGCCGAATGAATTTAGCTTAGTTGGGAAAATAACTTTTTGAAGAGTAAAATATACCAAAATATTTAAAATAGGACATTATTTATAAATTGTTTCAAAAACAGGTTTTCCTAAAAAAAAATTATCCACATAGCGTATTTTTCCTCAGATTAAAAAAAAAAAATTAATAAAAACCTCCACAATATACACTCTTGTGGTATAAAAATATACAAACATTATAACATAGGTAAAAAATTCAGTAAGTGAGTGAAGTGTGTAACACAATTTTATATAGTAGAAGAAACATTGAATGTATTTTACAAGAGAGATCAAAAATACAGTGTGCTAGCTGACTCTGCGCAATTTATATGTACGTAAAGACGATTATCGTATACAACAGTATGAAATATAAATGTGTTGCTAAGCGATTATAGTCTTTATTAACAACGTATCCCTTGTCTGGGCCTCTTGTACAACGATAAGAGAAACTTGTTCATTGCTAAGATTGGACTTTGCCGTTGTTATATTATTACTATATACAGAGTGATTATTATTTTATTATCTATAAAAAAATTTACAACAAAATAAATATATTTTTTTGATTGATTTTGTTTTTTGTAAACGTTATGTATTTAAATCGAATTTTTTTCATTGATTTGAATCTTTAATGATTTAAACATCAATGTTCATGCAATTAAATTTATACTTAAATTGTTGACTAATATCAGAAGTTAAATTATTTGTAGGTAGTAGAACATGTGTATCCAAATATTGAGCTTACAACTATTCTTAAAGCTTAGGTTTTAAGGTCTTTGGGATAATTTGGTTTATCTTATAGACTACACCAACCATTTAGTCACACATTTTCGTGTAGAACTACCTTAAACGTAGTTGAAAAGATACCTCTGGAATCAAAATATTACTCTAGAGCTTTATTGCAGCCATTTTAACAAACCTTCAATTAGTGTAATTCATTTCTACAACTATGAAACAAATTTTCTCGTAAAAACAGCAAATACGAACTTTCTAATGATATGTATAAATTTTGACAATTAAAAAGTTATGAAGATAAAAATGCCAATTTTTTTAATTGAATAGAAATAACTAGAGTCATTAAAGGCGAAGCAATAGGCAGCAAAAATAAAGTACAAAGGAAATTTTTGTAAGTGCGAGTTTTTGTACGAGTATCCTCGTACATACAGAGATGTACTTGGTTGAATGAAGAACCTAAAAAAGCCTATCCAATTCGCATACTTAAAAAAATCCTCATTTTAGTGAAAAGTTTCTCTTTTTCCGTAGGGGACAAATGTAATGTTCAAAAATAGTTACTCTCGTAGTTCAAAAATAATAAAAGAATAACAAAATTTGCAAAATGACATAAACTTTTTAATTTTTTGAAATAAATTAGAAACATCCAGGATATAAACGGACAAAAACATCAAAAATTTTGACCAAACAGAAAGCTCTAGGCGGAATTTCTTCAAAACATATTTATCACTATTATATAGATATTAAGAACAAAATTAAAAAATCGTACATACGAAATTTTCTTTTTTGGAATTTCTGTTTTCTTCGATTATGTTTGAACTTTCTATTGACTGTTTAAAATATTGATTTTATTATAGACATCGAACATATTTTTGAAGGTTAGAATATTAAAATCTTAACTCGCCCCTGTTCGTGCTTTTGAGTTACCACATCCGCAGATAAAAAGGTCAAATAAAGTACCCCATATGGATGCAAAATTTTGGGGTAATCAAAACTATTATTCATGGACAATTATACATGAATAATTTTTCGTTGCCATGTTAACTATAGTTTAGAGACTAAACTTTAGACTATATTTATGAATTATGATAATATAAATTGGATGTATTATATTACTTTTAAAAGTTCTTAGTAATTTTATGACGTTTGTTTTACGATTAGCGCATAGATATTTAAAAAACTATAAACAATAAAATTCAAAGTAATTGTTGTCCGATTTAAATCGAACATTGACGAATGAATTTTTTTAAATATATACTTTACTGAATACATACATATTTTTATTACTTATATTGTGTTTATAAAAAAAGAAGGCCACCACATTATCATGGTATGAACTTAACTTCACATGCATGTACACACACATAGAATTTATAAGCAACGTTGCTGGTTCTTGCTGTATTTATGAATGCACATCATACAGAAATTATTGCTTGTAACACATTTCACAATAAAAACGCTGCTTATCATACTTGCACACGAGTTTATTATACATATTCCATTGGCACGTAATATTCCATTATCACGATACAGTGAAAATTTCCAGAGATGTAATTAAACTCAATCACGGCTAACGATACTTGACATAATCTGTATTACTAACTATAAAAAAGCTAAAATTGTTAATAATAATTCTTGCCTTCTTCGTAAACTTCGTAAAATTGATTGATTTATTTACCCTTCAATATCTAAAATTTTATCGTGTTATCAATTTAGTCAGATGAATTGTAGGACATTTTTTAAAGCTTCGATTACAAAAAATCGTTAGACAATTTTTAATACCTTAACGTCTTAAAATAGCTTTATAATTTAAGTGTCTCTTTAGAAAATTATTTTCTCGTGTTTATTTGTGAGTAAATTTGAACAAATTAACGATAAGATAAGCTATAAACAAATATAATTGCTTGAAATTTCCAAAAAAATCTGTACAATATTATTTTACCATCCATTACAAAAGTATTTTATTCAAATGTAATTAATAAACTAAAATACATTACAAATATTTCTAATATTATTCTGATAAAAAAGACAAGTAATACAGTTAATTATACAAATGTATATCTGTTTCTTTATTATACACAGTGCTTTGACTTCATATTGGAAATGGATATTTTTTGTAATCATTGTTATTAAAATATTTTTAAAAGTAATCGTTTTTCCCATTGTTGTATTTTATATGTTTTTTTCTTAACAACTTAAATTAAAAATCTCAATGAGATTGTCTTTGTATGCTTCATATAGCCAGAGTCCTCGTGCCATGACTTTATATTATATTTATTTAATCTGTTGAATGTAAATTTATGTTGAAAATATTTTCATTGCAATATTTATTTTTCATTTTGCTTGCCACATTTATATAACTTTTCCAAAAATCGAGAAATAATCAACTGATGTACTAATAATTGAAAAATAAATAATAAATTTAAGCAATAGAAAAGCAAACGATGGGATCCTTTTTGAATTCCTATTCAGGAATTTTGATCAAAATTTGATGAAACGGTGAAACGATTTTTCATGGACAATAACCGAATTTTCAAATCAAATTGAGTCAAATCTTTTGTTAATGTCTTCAAAACTGTAAAGATTGTTTATTTATCATTTATCATAATTTGTGTATTACATTTGATGAATATTATTAAGAGTGTTAAATTTATAACCCCTCTTATAAACTTAATTCGTGACACACCTGGTAAAATATCATGAGCCATTTATTTGCACGCCAGAAAAAAAATTATTTTAAAAATTCAGACGTTAAAATTACGTTTTGTTTTTTTTTTTGAAAATGTACTTTTTTAAAAAGGGTACAACAGACCAAAAGAAAATTTTAATTATTCTTTTTAAATCAAACCTTGGAAATAATTGGAACTAAAATACAAAAAACTATTTTTCAAATCTCATTGGTAATTTTGGAGAAGCATTTCTGCGTCACTATATTAAAAATAAAATAAATACAAATCAAATGATAAACACGTTAGCTTGCAAATAGAGAAGATGACTTATATAATTTATTTATTACAACAATATCAAATTGTTAAAGAATTGAGTTTTTTTTGAATGTTATTTAAAAGCTAACAAACAGCACATGTATACGTAAAGTGTACGACATCCTCTTCTTCGTTCCTAACGGTTTTAAAATGAGTGCATACCAATTTCAATGAAGAAATATATGAGTATAATATGAACTATCTATATATATACATAGTATAAATTAAGGTACCATTTATTCTTACGAAGTTTTCAACGTAAAACTTGAATATCTTAGTATCGGTGAAAAAGGCGATTTTTGAGGATGGTGTAAAATTTATGAATACTCTATTAGGCGAAGAGCTGGCCATAAAAACAGCAACTGGTCGGTTGAAGTGTGAATTTTATTGGAATTTTATTTATAGCGTAGAAACACATGTCGTAAGATTTTTTGCGAAATAAATCCCTATGTTGTTGCGAAATTCAACATCCTAATTTAAAAAAGACAGTTGAGTGATTCAATATTTAAAACAATTGATTAGTACAATTACACATAAAAAATGGTTCATTTTTTAATTGTTAAAAATTTAATAAGATGGTTCAAATATTTGTATGTATGGTTGTACAAACTTAATTGTTCAGTCACTCAACTGTCATATATTGTCTTTAATATACTTTGCTGCACTTCGCAAGAACTTGGACGCGTACGCAGAAAGCTCGTGAAAGTATTATGTCTATCGTCTAAGGATAACCTACTAATTATTATTCTTTGAAAAATAGAACACCTTTGAAATACAGCAGGTATTTTGATAAAATAGTGATCCCTTAAATATTTCCGTAATGCATATCAGCACCCAACGTGAATTTGTGAAAAAATCGAAGAAATTAAATATCGAATGTTGGACCAGTAATAAAATAGTTGTAATTATCAACTGGCTGTTGTTATGTGTATTGTAATATGGAAATGTCTCCGTGACCGCCGCCGGCAACGAATATTTTGAAGTAATAATGCTGGCGCCGGGAAAATAAATATCTGAATGTTGAATAATATAAGAAATAATATAAGAATAATTTTGTAAGTAATCGACAGTTTATAGTAACCTGTGATAGCGTTAATTTTGATAGATTTACAACTGTTGTGATTTTTAAACTATATTCATTAGATTCTTCTTTGATATAATCAATGATAACTACTCATAAAATTTTTCATCATTCTTCAATATGAAAATTAAAAATGGAAGAAAATTGAAAATTTTGAAGAATCAATAGAATAAGTAGTGATTTACAAGAAAAATATTTTCAATGAATATTGATAACTGCTTCAATTTTGCATAAAATCCATAATGTTAATATAACGACCGTTTAACCTATAGAAATATTCAAAAATTTAAATATACTGGAATAATTTTATGTTGTTTTTAATATTTGTCACTCTAGAGAACTTAATCTTGAATAATGACGTCTGGTACCAATGATAAAGTTGATTATAGTATTCCGTGTTATAAATACAGAGCACTTAAATTTAATGCCTATAATGTATAATAATTTTTTTGCAAAAAGTGCTGTAAAAACTTCCATATCAAATTACCAGTATTTAGAACAGCAATACCCGTATATGACAGTTTAGATCAGTTTTCCAAACTCAAACATTATATTTATACATAAAATTTAACCACAGGTGGATAAATATATGTTCAACATTAGATTTTCCTTATCCAAATAAATGTAATAATAAATTAAATTTTCATTTACGTTATTAACTATCAATGGTTTCTTTTTTAAAATAAATTTTTTATTTAACTAATCATAGCTGTTAAGTTTCATCATCAAAATATTATATTAAAAATTATACAAAGTATTATCGGTTAAAAACTAAACGTTATGTACCATAAAAATAAAACAAATATCAATATTATGAACATATTGAAAAAATAATTACGAATATTGCCGGCTATTCATTAATAGGTCGGCGCTGGCGCTTATTTTCGAATATTAATTTTACCGGCACCGGCATTATATTCGTTGCCGGTTCCGGTAACGAAGACAGTTCCATTATAATATATTATTTTGAAATATTAAAATATATATTCAACACAAATTGTTAAAAAATTTATCGTCATATACACAATATGTTATCACACATATTTTTGCTCTAATATTGAAGCAATTACTGATAAAATTGATAACCCTATAATACATTTATATTAAAACCATTCATTTTTTTTTTAATTGGTCTGAACAATTACACAACCTCCATATAAAGGATTTGATACCGATTGAATGTAATGCACCACCTCACACCACGATAGTTATGGCCCATCTCAAATATAGAGGCGGTGAATGCTTTTAGAATTTGCTTACAACTTTACATCTTTCAAATATTTGGATATATTGAAGTCTGCAGTCTATTTCAATACATTTTATTTTATTGTGGTTTCTCCAAATAAGCTTAAAGTTTTTTCGACTTCATTTCGAGTACATTGTTACATAAAAATTGTTGCATTTTGTTACTTGTAATTTATGAATTAAAAATATTTTCATTCACAAAAAAAAAAAAAAAAATAGATCGTTCAACAATTACCAATAGAAATATAATTTTTGGTAATATTACATAAATTTAAGATGCAATAATATATTATATAAATAAACAAAACTATTAACAATGATTCATTATTAATACAAACAAATAATATGTTTTCAAAAATATCAAAAGAATTTCCATATACAAAAGTAAGTAACTAAAAAAATAATTTTTAAAACTTTTATAAACAACAAGGTCACCACACAACATGCATTTACAGAGTGTGCCAAACACAAAAATGTTACGTATAAAAATCTTAAAATTTCTATAAAAAAATTTAAAAGGAACAAATTAATAAAAATTTATTTTTAGATAAATTAGGAACTTTGCATTATATCAAACAAAAATTGTCGAGCTCAAAGAGAATCATTTTAACAAGAGTTTACACTTGATTGTGGGGGGTCAATTGAAAGTTAATTCGATTTTGTAAGTGAAAAATAAAACAAGCGACCTATTTTGAATTGACAACAAAGTTGTTTTGAAGTACAAAATAATCCAATTAAATATTAATTGAAATTACTAATTTGAGTATTTTTAACTTCCCAGTGGGAAGTTCTTGTAATGGGTCGACTTTTTGAAATCAGAATTTGAAATATCATTATATTTATATATATATATATATGCGTTCGCTTTTTTTACCAACATATTATCTATCAATATATCTTTTTTCTTGTACTATTATCAGAAATAAATTTAAACAAACAATATTCTCAATGAAAAACCAACATTTGAATTTAAAATGGACGTCTGTTAAGCCTTGTTCACATTAATCTAGTAATTTAGTTCAGTAGCAAGTAGTTTAGTACTAAGCTACTTGAATAAACAACTTTATTATACTTTTTACTTAAATGTTGCTGTTTACACGTCAAGTAACTAAATTACTTGCTACTTGACTAAATTACTTGATTAATATGAACAAATCTTTGCCAATTAGAAGTATGACTTTACTTTCGAAAGGAAATTTATATTCAAAGTCTTTTTCATTCAAGTACCGGTGAATGTAGTCTAATTATGTGAAACCTATTTTGTCTACAAAAAATGGTTATGGGCATTCATTCATAATGTCGTATAACTACTTTTGCTGAACGGCTTAATTTGTAAAAAAACAAAATTAAAACATATACAAATGAACTTGATAGTGGAAATAAATTTCATTACCGCCAAATTACCGTAAAATTTGCAATTTATGTTATAAAAATAGACACAAAAGACTTTCAATAATTATTAACATTATTTTACAATAAATATAATTTTAAATACATAATTATCTATATATTATATTCGTTGCATTAATACATTTGTTATTAGTATTGATAATAGAGTATTTATGTTAAGAGGAGAACCGCAATCGCGTGCCTTTTACCAGGTCTTCTGTACCCTCTTTAGAACAAGGTGACAATTATATTGTGATTGGTGAAGCGGGTTATTTCGTTTTTATACAAACGACAACAGTGTGATCAATTAGTCATCCTTTTTTTTTTAAATAATTGATCAATTGCAGGCTGCCTGGATTCGAACCCGTAATCTCCAGTCTAAACAGCAACTGGAACGCAGAATTTTCCTATTAAAGAAATACAATGATTTTTTTTTAATTGTTTGCATATAAATTGTATTGTATCGGTAATATTAAAAAAGTCTTTAACATATTAAGACTTAAAATGTAGTGGATACAAAAAAAAAATGTTATTTTATTAATCAAAATTTGAATCAAGAATCAATATCATACCAAAATTCGAACCATCTATGAAAATTGATTGGAAAACAATGAAGGAAGCTATAAACTCTTAAATATAATTGTCCACCTATTCCTTGTAAAATAACCATGTATGTGCCATACATTATTATTAATACTTGTTTTGAGCGTCCATATGTGCTTTTAAATACTTAAAAATCCAAATACATGTATGTGAAGCAAAAACATTT
Organism: Chrysopa pallens; assembly: GCA_020423425.1. Lineage (NCBI taxonomy): Eukaryota > Metazoa > Arthropoda > Insecta > Neuroptera > Chrysopidae > Chrysopa > Chrysopa pallens. Next base: position 82,822,492 of record CM035592.1, on the reverse strand, counting down.
CCCTTGAAGTGTTAAAGCGCATGTTATGCATCTTTTATACTTCATCTTTACAATCAGTATCAAATTTTTGTTATTTTTGAACACGTAGTACTTCTAGTTAAGAGCATTTAAGATAATGACATCAGAATATTGTAATGTGTCTATCATTTTGTCTAAACTATATACGTATTTAATAAATAATAATATAAGAATATTTTAATTATTAATTACAATTTTATGTTAATTATAATAAATATATATTTTATATACAAATAAAGAGTAAAAGTGGTATATATATTTTAATTGAAGTTAAATCGAAACATGCACGATGATTTTACAATCAAAACCGATTTCATATTACTGAAAACAATTTATATTTAAATAAAAAACGTGAGGACCTTTATCTTTCACGCTCACGTAAATTTTTAAAATACACAAATTTTTATGGTGTATTATATAATTTTTATCAGTTTCAAATGAATATTATCGATAGATTAAAAAAATTAATTCTGATAAACAACTCAACACAACATAAGAATTAAGTTTTTTTCAACTATTAAAATTCCAATAATAGTATTAACAATACTTCTAATTGGCTATGCAGTACTAAAAAAAATGACTCGCATCAGAAGTTATACATCTTTGGCATCATTAAAAAACAATTTTTAATTACAATAAAAGAACTGGAGAAGGAGATAGTCAACAGAGTGAATAAAGCTCAGTTTAAATTTGAAAAATCAAATAAATAAATAGTTTCTTACATTGAGTGTAACATAAATCAAAACAATAACTTCCAACCTGTGAATTTTGTGTGACTGTGATGCGCAAGCATTTTAAAATTTCACTCACATCATTTTTTCATAACGCGTCTAAAGAACTATATATGTTCAAAAACAAGAGATAATAAACATAGACAAAGTAAGAGACAATTATTTAAATAAATTTATAAGGTTAAAATAGTACACATTAATTCTTTTTCTATAAACAATGAAATCCTTGACATTGTCAGATTGTGTCAAGTCAATAATAGTTGATTATTATTATTAAAAACAGCTGATTATAAAAAATAAGTTTAGGAATAAAACATTGCTTAAAATAGCAATTGTATAGCAGTAGCAACATGTGTATAAAAATAAATACACAATATACATAATTTAATATTATATTTTAATCAAATTTTACTAATTAGGTAATAAAAATAAAATATTTCATTCAATTCATTCATTCACTTATATTTTATTTATTTCATAAACGAACGAACCAGTTTTTATTTATTTATGGTTAGAATGTTATGACAAACAGTGGTAGAATAACTTGATTTAATAATAATAACTTAATTAATGAAGATATTATGGAGATTATGGCGTTTATTATAATGATTAATGTTTTTTTTTTTTATTAATTACATTTATACCGGTTGTGTAAAAAAAGACGGGGACAAATACCTCAAAAAATAATGGTTTTCTGACAAAAAAAACAAGAACGTTCGTACAAAAGTTCAAGGATTTAACAAAAATTGATCTAAGTGGTGACCTTGAAATCGACTTCTAAGGTTAGTTTACATTAAGTTTTAAAGTTTCTTATGGAACCATCCTATATATATATATATATATGACATTTGAAGCGATCAAAGCACAAAATTTAACGTTGAAAGTTCTGTTCATAACCTAAAATAAAATTAAGTAAGGTTGAATTTAATTTTTGTATACGTACATCAGACCGTAATTAATTACGATTTTAATAAAAAGACAATTTGAAGGGTTAAAACAGTTGTACCTAGTGATGAGTTTTTTTAAATTTTAACTTTCATTTTCTACTTTTTTGTATGTCGAACGCCTAAAACTCCGTAACTACTAGATAGACATAGATAAATTTTTGATCAAGCAATAATGAAGCTGTTCAATATGGTCCCATTTTCCACTTAAATGCCAATACATCGCTCATTCGATATTGACGATATTGTTATGTGCATGCGTAAGATAGTTTTACATGAGTTTAAATTTTTCAGTCTAAGACATATTTTTAATAATAAAAATTTTTCCGTTAAATTATTTCTTCAAAATGAAAATAAATTGGACCACGATGTCCAAGTGGCGTTTTTTTTTTGCACGTTTATCATCCTTCCACATCCTTCCGTCACGCTCAAATTGTCTGATTATTGAAATGTATACTTTCAGTATGTAATTAATGATATTATATTGATTTTTTTACTATTCTGATCGACTGAGTTACTCAACAGGGTGCAAGATATCTCCCACATCTTAATCGGACGTGCTCGACTAAAACCCTGATGGTTACACGTACTAATAACCTAGCTTAATTGAAATATAATTCTGCACATTATTATATTTTATTTTTATAAATTTAAGTATTCTATTTTGAAAACTATATTATTTTTAAACTTAATTTATTTATAACTCAACTGTTATTACAATTGACTTGACAAACAGACGACAATGTCAAGGATTTTATCATTCATATAAGAAGATTGAATGTGCTATTTTAACCCTGAAAATGTATATAAATTTTATATACATGTATGTTTGAAATTTATTTCGATATAGATAACTTGCTTTTGTATAACTAATACGTATTTCAACTATTTTTACAATTGTACAATGAGTTAGGTAATTGTAGTAACACTTTATTGATTTAATATTGATTACACAGAAAAACGAGGAAATGACGCACAAAAAAAGCTAAAATCTCCGAAAATTGCCAACATAGACGGATAGAGATCTGGTTTTTGCATTTGCTTTCTAAAAATTTCTGAAAAAATGTACCTATTTTGTACCATGTTTGTGTTCGAAATTGCAATGGAAAAAGCAAAAAATCAAAAATTCGGTTATTAACACTTAGAATGGAATAAAACCAGATTCCTGGGGGTTTTCGAGATTGCTTATCTCGTATATGACCGATCCAAATTTCCCCATCATTGACCTGGAGCTAAGGATTGCTGATGAACGTCATCTCTGAGCCTTTTTCTAAAATTTACACCTAAATGAAACGAAACTATTCCCCTAATGGTTTTTTGGATCGCATTTAACTCTTTTGCAGGAAAACTGTTGAGATGACCTGGAGAGTGGTCGCCGATGAGTGCCATTTGAGCTTAAATTTCAGAAGAAGCCTCGGAAAGAATTTTATCAATTATCCTAACGATCTCGATATTCCAAGTGTTATTAACCAAGTTATACATTTTTTCTAAGTGACTTAATGAAATACATTTTTTGAAATACATTCTCTACTGGTTAAATTCAAAAGACTATATTTGATGTTATTTAGAAAGGAACTTAGAGTTTTTATTACAGGAGTCTTAAGCATTTTAAAAAATTTTGTTAATTTTTGTCCTATACATAATACAATACCTATACCTATCATATATATGCCTATCTCAGACCCCACACACGTTAAATATAATAAAGCCCAAAAATTCAATATTTTGGCATAAAAAGATGTTTTGAAACTTTTTGATGGAAAATTCAATTCTCTACAAAAAAATATTTTTGTGTAAAGAATGTCGAAATTTTGCTTCGTTTCCGGGATATGTTGAAAAAACAAGACTATGTTTTCACTTCTTCCTCTCTCTCTATCCCATTTCCGCTCTCTAATGTAATAGAGACTGGAATTGCATTGACCGATCCCTGCAATATAAACCCATTAACATCTTACTTCTTCATTTGTCTGATTTTCAGGACATAATCATATTGACGCATTCTGGCGGGGTTTCTAGTAATCGTATAAAAAGAAGAGAATTATTAAAAGCACACATTATTACGTATAAAGCTTCCATTTTATATTATTTTATTTGATAAATAAATAAAAATCCAAATAAAGATAAAATCAATAATTTTTTTTGTAAACTTAGTGCAATTAAGTTAGGGTTGGAAGTTTAATAAAATTTATTAAACCAAATCTAAAAAAATTGCTCCCAAAATTTATATTTTTTAAATCTTTTTGAGGTTAAATTTACATTTGAATTTTTAATTGCGGCGATGACGTCACACATAATTAATTATTTGCAAATAGATTCAAATTTAAATTTAACCTCAAAAAGAAAAAAAAATAAATTAAATTTTTAGACGAAAGTTTACAATAAACTGCAAGGTTGCACTTCGAAAGAGCAAATCGGGAGCAATTTATTGAATTAAAAAAATATAGAAAAAAGTATTAATTAGCTGAGATATAAGGAAAACAGTTTTTGTAATTTAAATAATTAATTAAATAATTACCTAATCACTGGAGTAATCACGGATCCTGATAGAGCATTTTGGTAGCAATTTTTTGAGATTTGGTTAAATAAATTCAACTTAATTGCACTGGTAAACTTCCCACCTCCTTAGAAAAAAATTTGATTTTATATTATTATTTTACGATTTTCATTTTGACTATCTTGGACTTTTTTTAATTAAATCAAGTACCCAACTATATAACAAAAAATTTAAATATTTTTTTCCATCAGAATTAAAATTTTCGATCCGTGAGACCAGCGTGTTTTATTTTTAGAATGATAAGCATCACATCATGATAAGTACATTAGTATATATATGTGTATCATGTGAACGCAAATTACAATTTTTTCGTAAAATGTTTATACTCTCCACAATTTTAGCTCAAATTTGGCTAATAAACACATAAAAGGTAATTACAATACATATTATTATTATAAATGTATACATATATAACTGTATGGACTGGATATTTATAGTATTTGATGAATGCTAATTAAAAATAGCCCAAACAATGAAATTCAATGATATGCCGAGTATCTAAACAATTAACTCTGTTATCTTCACTTGTATAATTCCATTCTTTAATAAAAAGACATTATTTTATAATTTTAATTAATTAATAATTTAGTGGCAACATCTAAATTTATAATGGCACTAATGATAAAGTTATCTTGCATTAATAATAAAAATATTCTGGTTTGCTCCTACAAAAGCTATCCTAAAAAAGATGTTTGTTGGTGACAACGACTTCCCTGGTATGGTTCATCCGAAATAAAATAACCTAAACAGTTTTTAGATAAAACTAGATACTGAAGGAATAATAAAAATTTCGGAAACTTATCGTATCGATTTGAAATTTTCAGCATATAACTCTGTTTGGGTATATACTTAATATATTGTGTGTTTTTATGTATCGGATATTACGTGTCTGTCAGATGCTTTATGAGTTCTCAATTAATTTGAGCGAATAATATCCATCGACAACTTGTCCTAAAAAAGGTTTTTTCAAGTTTTTATCAGTTTATTAAATTCTCATTGACAATTTAACACCCAAATTTTGACAAATACAATTTTTTTTCTTTAATATTTTTAGCCAAAATAATAAAGAATATAAACAAATGTATATTATTGTTGAATAAATTATTGTTCTTATTATGGTTAATTAACACCACATAACAACAACTTTATTTGTCTACTGAATACCTATTCAGACAGTGCCTAAGTGATTTCTAGACAACTTTAAAATTTTATCACCACACAGCATAATAATTATGAAACGAGAAGATGATAATTTGAATACAAATGTGGTGGATTATTTTGATAATCTAATCTCTTTTGTACCGTAATAATATGTGTACTCATATATATGTTATTATATATTATTTTAGTACATAAACTAAACCTATATACTTTACTAGAATCTACACAAATTTACTACATCTGATGATGATCTATTTCGACCTGTTGCTTCCTTGTGCATTTTATTCATCGTCAGCAGCATGTCTCTGCTATTCATATAATAATATTACATTTATATGCATACTTATATTCATGTAAAGATGTAAATTGATGATACCAGATGCATCATGAATAAGGTGCATTTTTAAATAAACACTATTATCATAGACCATTATATATATATATATATATATATATATATATATATATATATATATATATATATATATATATATATATATATATATATATATATATATTATATATATATATATATATATAAATATATATATTAGTATATACATATATATATATATATATATATATATATATATATATATATATATATATATATATATATATATATATATATGTCCACTCCCGGAAAATATGGAATATCATGTATGATGGAGTACTCAGACTGACCCTTCCAAGAAGCGTCAAGCTCGTTGCGTATGCAGATAAACTCGAGGATTAATATCACCTTCGAGCGAATTTACCGGTGGATGGACACAGTGAACCTGCAATTGGCAGAACATAAGACCGAGGCAGTTCTCATTACCAGCAAACAAAAGATAGAAAACATGAAGCTGAAAGTCGGTGAACAAGAAATTACATCACAAACTTATATCCGATATCTGAGAGTGATGCTTGATGCTCGACTCAACTTCAAGCAGCAACTAGAACACGTCAGTGTCAAACCGTCGGTGGTGAGGGCTAGTCTCGCACGATTGATGCCCAACGTCGGAGGTCCAAAGCAGAGCACATATGCAATATCTATCTAAGCAACGCGCTGAAGAAGCATGGAGGAAGGCTGGACCAGTATACCATCTGAGTACCTTGAGAGTAGCCTGCGCATTCCGCACAATATCTGAGTAAGCAGTGTGTGTCATTTTCGGAACTCTGCCTCTAGGAGTTCTTGCTGAGGAAAGACGGACTCTTCACCATCGAAAACTCGAGGAACTCTGAACTAAAGAACGACAGAACAGCATTGCGCGATGGCAATCGCAGTGGGATGCTGCAGCTAAAGGTGTATGAATCGGTGCCACGGTGAAGCCAACTACTACCTCACACCGATGCTGTCAGGACATGGCTGTTTTCGGGCGTATCTTTTATCGCTTTAAGCACGTTGATTCCGAGAGTGCCAGTCCTATCCAGGAATCGCAGAAGATGTGGAACATGTATTTTCGTCTGCCCTTGTTTTGGCATTCACAAGGGACAATAGTAAAAGAAATGCTATCATCAGAAGCCGTCTGGAACGCTACAGGCACGTTCACAACAGTGGTACTCATAGAACTGCGTTCCATCGAACGAAGAAGAGTAAACGACAAAAGGTAGAAGAAAGGAATTTATTAGCCACAAGAAGAATAAGCAATAGCTAGATTCTCCACTCACGAAGTAATGCCTAACGGTGGTTTCAATGAGGATTAGAGGTTAGAGAAAAGGGAAGGTTTTAGTCGGTATTAGCATTGACTCAATGTTCGAGTCGGACGAAACACATTAGCCTGTAGAAAACATCAATGTATTTCCCCCCTTTAAAAAAAAAAAACATGCATACATACATACATACATATACACATACACACATGTATACATTCCGGGATGCCGCAGAAAAGGGTAGGTGAACGCACCGCTTCATACCTCGGATCGACACTTGGCTTAATCGAAATCACGGTACGGTCAATTATTATCTTACACAGCTGTTGTCAGGGCACGGGTGTTTTCGAGAGTATCTACACCGGTTTAAGCACGATGATTCTCCGGAATGTCCGGCCTGCCCAGAAATTGCTGAAGATGCGGAGCATGTCTTCTTTGTATGTCCTCGTTTAGATCCACAGCGTGAAGAGTTGGAAAGGATCCTGAACCAGAGAATGCAACCAGATTCACTAGTTGAAGCAATGTTATCATCAGAGACTGTCTGGAACACTTCCAACACGTTTGCAACAGAAGTCCTCACAAACTTGCGTTCCATCGAAAGAAGAAGATCAAATTACAGAAGATAGAAGGAAGCAAGATAACACCTTAGCCACCAGAAGGAAGAGCAATAGCTAGATCCTCCCCTCACGAAGTAATGCCTGACGGCGGTTTCCGTGAGGGATAAGAGGATTGAATAAAAGGGGCTTAGAGTTTAGTGAGTCTGGGAGCTAGTGTTGAGTTTAAGATGACGCTACGCCGAGTCTTCACATATCCAGGCGATATGCCTGGAATCCTTAAAAAGGATTCCCCCCTCTTAAAAAAAAAACATGTATACATACACACACTCATACAAAAAAATTAATTAATTAAAAAAATTAAATATAAAAGTTATATTATTTCTCACTGAATAGAACAACATAAGTTTTTAATATTTTGTGCATTAGCATTAGAGCATTAAAAGAAAATAATAAAGAAAGTTAATATTTTTTTTTTTGCAGCATAAAAAAAAAATTAAAATGGTATTGAAAATGTAATATTTTGGTCGTAAATTACAGCTTAGCGTCCTACAAATATTGTCAAATGTTTTTCTTTTATATTAGACACATAACAGTCTACTTTAAGAATATCGATAAAGAAAACATCATCAAATCGCACGACTTTTTTTGTTCGTTATTCTGGAGTGGAATTTTAAATAAAAAATAAACAAGAATAACAATAATTCTTGTTTATTTAATAACCCCAATGTGGTTATTAAAATTAATTAAACCTTAAACATCCAGTAATTTGTTGTCTGTATTTACCATAGGTTTTACTTGTTAACTTGTTAAATATTGTCTATTCATATCCATTATAACATCAGGCTGCTATATCAGCATACTAAACTCATCCATTAACCACCCCTCTCTCTAGTCCACGATTACAAATTGATTCACAAATTATTCCGTTTTCGTTTTCATTATAATGATATTTCGTTTCAATGTTGTTCTATGCACTATTTCGTATACAAACCTAAATGCATACTACTTGTAACGAACAAGTGAAAGCAGTAAAATCCAAAGGTATCCATTACTTCACCTAACCATGCTTCTCCATATTTTCATTAAACTGTATGGATTGAGAGAATGATTACATTCCTTCATTTCTTCATAGATAATGCACTTAAATTGTCTTATAAACTATTTTGGTTTCAATTCTAAAATTGTATTTGTTTATTTCATGTAACTATAAAGGTTTTTAACAAGTTGATTAAATTAGTTTTACGAAAAAATGTTTCAAACAAAAGTAACCATTTTTTGTATTTGAACTTTTCCTATCTTTTCTATTTTGTGTCAAGAATCCATTGGACCTAATGAACCGATTTTACTTATTCACGAACTTAAACTCACTTTTTATGTTAAGAATACATCACTAATATTTTACTTCGCAATCTCTTTGTTTTGAGATATCGTGATGTCGAACAGGCAGAAATGAACTAATAAGGTGTTTCTAATAACACAAAATTTTGTTTGTGCGGTCAATATTACGTAGCATTACAAACTTTAGACCAAAATACTCTGATATTATGTATGTCGAGTATAAAGATTGACATCCAGAATAATTTATTTCAACAATATCATTAAATAAAATTTCATCAAAATGGAATAGGTGGTTCACGATATATCAATATTTTCGGAACAGCATGATCCATTAATTTGCAGTTTCAATATGTGATACTCGTGGAAAAATGCAACAACCTGAATCTTCCACGCTTAGTTAAAATTATAGAATACACTAATTTCATGATTCATTTTATTATTTTTTTCAATTTTCAGAATTTTTAGATAGATAAATAAAATTAATTTTGATAAACAACTTAACCCAACATAACCACAGAATTTTTAATGTTTAAAAAGAAAAGGAAAGTAGGTACAAGTGGTACATTTTTTTATTCTACAAGTATACATAAAATTTCATTAAAATCGGATAAACGGTTCACAGATATCGGCATTTAAGTTAACCAGCGTTGGGTGTTTGATCTTCAGTAAATGACAGATGATTTGTAAATTAAGACATTCAAAACAACACCACTTTTGAAACACCACAAAATCTTATTCAACCATTAGTTTTGAATTATTCCCGTTTATCTGAATGAGTGCTACCCGACAGAACCATAGATTGACAGCCTCAAACAGTCCAATCAGTGATATTCTTGGAATGAAATAATTTTATTCCCCATTCTACAAGTATATGCATCTCCCCTATTCATTGTACATTGGAGTTATGTTTCGATTTGATGAATCGTAATGTTAATATGTATATATTTAATGGTTACCCACAAATAAAACCCGCAATATGATTCTATATATCACTAGCCGGAATTGTTACTACTTTGGAGGAATACTTATCATTATCACCTTATTATAGGTATATAGACTATAAGTAAGTACTGTTGTAGATATCCACAATAGACAGATTGTACTTTTAGGATTGCGAATTGTTGTTTTTCTCTTATAGTAGTCACACATCGCGCACAATAATAATGACGGCATGTCTTTTCTCAATAACACTTTGTGTTAACTGTCACATAACATTAACAGGTGGCATATTATAAATACATAGGTTATTCATACATATGTGATTTTATGGTTTTGTATACATTATTTTAGGGTGGTCCATTGGTCCATTTAATTTCAAATTTCATAATTCAGAAAAGAATTATATTAAACTATCATTTTTTATAGATTCTCAAAAGCGTCAACCTAAAATTAACGCAAAAACCCTAAATCTTCACAGTCACATTAACATTTGATTATTACGATTTCAAAATTAACTGACATTTTAGCGAAATTCGACCATAATTACTCAAAACTTTTTTTTTGTTTTTGTTTTTATTTGCCAGAGCCATATACAAATATTATACATGGCAGACTCAAAACTGAATCTTTCTGCCTTTAAACTAACCAGTATATTAAACAAAAGAGCATATATCCGTGTGTATGGTGTATGGTAGTGTGTGTAATACGTGTGTGCGAAATTTCATACACCTCTGTCCGCCCAAGTTTTGTAAAAAGGTATACAAAATTTTTGATTCACGCATTATTATATATTAAGAGCTGAGTTCTGATAAGCATATTATATCATTGATATGTTTCTAAAAATTTGTATATGGCTTAGTTATAATAAGTGTTACGACTTCTACTGTACAAAAATTTTGAAAATTGGTTTTCTTTTACGGAGTCTGTAAAATTTTTGATTTTACCCCACAATCTTCGGCCCCCAAAATTGACATATATCTATTATTTCGTTTTATCCATTTTTGACAAAATGATTTTTGCATTTGTTTGTAAAAGATTTACCTATAACAAATATTAAAAAAATGTTGCCCGTCGATTTCAATCTTCAAGGTGGCAATTAACAATTTTACGGGTTCATAAAGAGTAAATGGCACATTTTTCAGATTTTTGGTAACGCAAAAAGTTTTTACAATAATCATAATTAAACCACATACAAATTTTTAGAAGCATATTTATCAACGATATCATATGTTTATGGGTATTGAGACTGATATTATTCAACACCCAAGCAAACATCTAAGTTAGAAAGACTTCAAAAAGTAGTAATGATCACTTTAAGACGTCTCTTTTTCAAATTCTCGTACGAAGCCAGAATTACCAGGTATATAAAGAGAAGTTAAAAATACGAGCTCTGTGAAAAGTTAGCTTTTTAATGTCTTTTATGTCTATCGTAAGAAGTCAGAATTGTGAGTTAATTAAAGAACTCATTTTTCCAAGTTGAGTGAGAAAACGTCAGAAATATGAGTTCTTTAAAAATTATTTTGCTAGAACTCGATTAATTTTCATTTTTCTGATCTGCATTTGACTTAAATTCTATTGTTTTCAAATAAAACCGTCAATTTAATGAAGTTTTATGTTTCATGGTTTTTGTTCTTTTTTCCATTGAAAATTAATTTGGCTATGTTAACAATTGTTCCTTATTAACATAAGGAAAGCTCTAATATCTTAAACGTAAGCCTTTAGAAAAATTATTACTAGATCTAGACACCTTTAGATAAACCCCAATTTCAGAAAAAAATTTTAAAAACAAATGTTTATCAAAGCTTATCAATGCAATGCCAAATATTTGAACACAAACTATATTAGTGATATTTTTAAGTTCTTATGTTAATTGTACATTTCCGAGATTTAGAGGCTATACTCTTTCAAGTCTTGGCCATACGCTTCCTAAGAATTAAAAAATAATTGGGGAAAAACCAGGCAGCCAGGCAAAGTAAGTGCTAATCATACTTCCTATGCCAAACTACGGTACAAATGCATCGCTACAGTGCATTAACTTCAAGCAGTCAAAATGGCATCTAAAGAATTATGATTGATGAAAAAAAAATTCTATAATCATTCTTATTTGAAAGAAGAGAAATACAAGATCTAAAAATTAATGATAAAACATTTAAAGGAACAAATACATTTATTTATTTGGGAAATGAAATCAACAATAAATGTGAAATTTATGAGTGCATTAATAAACAAATTCAAAATGGAAACAAAGCAGTTTTTGCAAATATTAGATTATTAGGAAGTAAATTAATTTCAAAAAGTTGTAAAATGCTAATTTATAAAACTCTTATAAGGCCAATAGTGACATACGGATCAGAAACCTGGGTTTTGAGCAACAGAGATCAACGTATATTAAGAAACTTTGAACGACGAATAATTCAAAAGATATATGGGGCTGTAAAAGAAAATAACATCTGACGAAAAAGATACAACTTTGAAATAGACAAATTAATTAAAGGAAAAGACATAATAAAATTCATAAAAGCTAAAAGAATACAATGGATTGGACATGTTGAAAGAATGGAAGAAACGTGCATGCCTAAGAAAATCATGAAAGGAAAATTATTCAATACGAGAAAAAGAGGTAGACCCAAATTGAGGTGGCTGGATCAAGTTCAGGAAGACTTATCAAAATTAAAAATAAAGAACTGGAAAATTAAAGCAAAGGAGAGAGGAACGTGGAACTCTATTGTAGAGAAAGCCAAGGCCCACCAAGGGCTGTAGAGCTAAGCAAGAAGAAGAATGATTCTTATTTAGAAATCAAGAGAAAAGAATTCTTAAGGCAATCTTTAATATACGTTTTTAACGTAATCATAAAGTTGTACATTGGACGTCTTAATGATTTCGTAAGAGGATCTTTTGGCACGTAATCTAAAAGACGGCCAAATCTAAAAAAGAATTGTTGAGGGTGGCATTCTTCTAGTAGTAATATTGTTATCTGGGGTTTTTTAGTTTACTGCTTAGTGGCAATAAATTATTCAACGAATGCTATTACTTACGATTTGCGTAAATATTATAACATTTTCTTCTATACGAAAAGCAGTAAAAAAAGGCAACCCTAACTTATTGTTAAGAGACACCATGTAAAAGTTATATATCTTTGTATTCATTGGTACAAGTGGATTTTGTCTGGCAGTCTTTAATGCTTCTTGTGTAGTAAATTTGCCTACATATGACTCGTATGTATATATATATATTATATTGGTTGCATACAGTTTTCCTTCTGATTGACTGACTTTATTTAGTACTAGTATAGTACAGTCGGTACTAGTACTTTACTATCTACTTGGGTATGCATCTTATGTTTTGTTTTTGTTTTCATACTACGAGTATAGAGTCAAGTAAAACAACTAAACTAAAACTAAATTGACATTCATTCCACCCTTTCGCTTTATTGCATGCTAGACGAACATCAAGAGGTACTTGAGTGTGCAAAAATAGATCACCGCACTAAGGAAGATGTACAAATTTATTTTAATGACTTCAAATTAAAACGTCTTTACTTCATGATCATGAATTTGAAGTTATTTTTTTTTTTAAACCTTAAAAAATTGCCAAAATTCTTAATTAAACAAAAGAGGAGATATGCATAAATGACGTCATTCATGTTCATTTCCAAAGTGATGATACACAAAGATAATTCTACGATAAAAGGTCCTATCGAGTCTATGGCATTTATATTCACTTTCTTTCAAAATTTATGATAAATAATGCTAGTATGCACTAATGAGTTGATTGTGAATAAAAATGTTATGTTAAATTAATTAAAAATTTAATGTATCTTCTATAGAAAATGATCGCTTATCGAAGAATCCCCCATAAAAATTTTTTTGCAAGAAAGAGATGGAAAGCAATCTTTAAGAGCTCTGTTTTTGTATATATAAACGATTACAGTTAGAATAAAATTTCATCAAAACAAAATTTTATGAGGTAGAACAAATTTTCTTTAATGACATAAATTGGAAAAAAATAGAACTCTTTAAAGATACTCCCAAACTAAAAGAAAAAATAAAGTAAGTAGAAACCGGGTTTCTCATATTTTAAAATTAGCGTATTTTACAAAACAAGTAGTGTAGATTCGACCCACAAGGTCTATATGACGAACTTACCAATCAGAAAAATAAAAAAACAATAAGTTGTTTATTATTATAAGTATGGATATTTCATTAGTTTTTTATCTTCCAAAAAAAAAAAAACAGCTGGATTGATCTTGCTGATAATGCATTCAGTTAAAGTTACGTAATAACGTGTCAAATGGAAGTGTTTCCACGATGTTATCTTTATTCTGCACAAGATAATCGAAATAAAAAATTCTGATAAAACACACACACATATATTTACACGGAAATCTTACTTAAAAATTTGGATTTGGGTTCTAGTGACGTTGAAACGTAAATATGTATCAAAATTCCCACTAGTCGACCAATAATCGACTCCAAACATTATACTCTATCGAAAAAGGAAAGGCATTAATCAGGATCCATAACTTTATAATTATTAATGAGAACTCTAGGATTTTTCGAATAAATTTCAATTTTTTTTCCCCAATTTCCTTGATCAAATTATTTTATATTTTTATAAATACGTATTTCTACTACAAAGTAGTCATCATCAGTATGAATTAGCTAGTTGTAATGATTCTCTGAGGAGATGTTACTGTGTGCAGACCGTCACCAAATTAGCAACGAGTTACATCTCCTCAGAGAATCATTACAACTAGTTAATTTATACTGATGATAACTACTTTGTAGTCGAAATACGTATTTCGAAATACGTATTAATAAAAATACAAAATAATTTGATCTAGGAAATTGGGGTAAAAAATCGTAATTTATTCGAATCCATAATATTTAAGTTATTGTTAATATTCTGGACACAATTCCATTGGCATAAAACCGTTCGCTATTTTTGTAGACTCAAGTACTTCTAGTTCCTGCGTTATGTATGTACATTTAGTGAGTACCTACCTACATCTAGACTAGATTCATTCTTCAAAGTAAATAATAAACAAGTAAATCGACAGTTTATCGTAATTTATAACGCATAATTTATCTTGAAATTTACTATAAAATTCGACATTAATTCACTACTACAGACATCTATTACATGTTATTTTATATTTGCAAGTTGTTTTAAACTTAACTTAATATTATTATATACTTGTGAATTGGCCAAGTAACATACTTTTTCAACAGTGTAGACATTGCCATAGATTAAAATAAATAGGTCGTCAACATAATTAAATTCTCAATAAAATTCTAGTTTTTCTTTTTCTTAAAGCATTATAAATGAGTTTTCTCTTCAACCTAATGAGCTATCGGTGTGACTGATGATGGAATTTCTTCAAATGTTTTTTTATGTGTTTCAAAAATCCTTAATAATCAAATCATCCTTCAAAAGTTTTATATTATAACTGCTTGTCAATAACTTTCATGTGTAACTCTTAACGCGTGTATCTAGTCCACCAACTTAATAAATATAAATCAGACGTCTTTTATCATTTTTCGGTCAAAATTCCGTCGAACTGGCCGAAAAATATTTTAGCTTATACGCCATTATTCCCCTAGTTAATATGGTGGAAAGAGTGTCTCCGCTAAACAACAGAGATATGAGCCACATGTCAATATTGAAAAATTAATTACATCGAAAGTACGTGGTAAATTATTCTGAAATATTTGCATTTTGTATTTGGGATATAGTTCTGTCAATTTAAAAGTTTTTTTTGCGGGGTAAACTTTGCTAATTTTCTACAAACTTTCCATTTCCGGTATTATTGAACAAGTACACTGATAAGAGCTCGTGTATTTTTGCTAAACTATAATTAATTATATCTCTTAAACGGTATGATAAAAAAATCTGTTTTTTTTTTTCTATAATTGCCTTTAATTATAATTTTTCGAATAAACTCAAAAAAATATTGGTTAACTGGGTAAATATTTTTATTGTTAACCGAAAAAAGTGAGGCCTATGGTATAACAACGATTTTGATGTTTGTTCCGCTGCAACTTTCGAACGACATGTTCGATTTTGATGAAATTCGGTAGGAACACTGATTACGATCAGAAAATTTACTGTATGGTTTTTGGAAAATTTACATTTTTCCATTTGGGAAAAATAACTTTTTATCTAAAAAGGTATATATATATATATATATAATATATATATATATATCTAAAAAATTAAAAAAAGAAATTAATAACCGTTTTCAATCACAGGACTTGATTACCACAAGGCTACTGTACTATGTACTTTAGTAATATTTTTCTTTTAAAGTAATATATATAATATTTAATTTGTTGACTTATAATATTTAATTAACAATAAGATGATGTTTTGATTGTGTCTTTAGATATCTTCTAAATTTTGTGTTCGTATTATTTATATACTATTTATTTACTTTTGATTGAGGCCTACAGTTTACACATCTACTATAGTATATAAAAAAATATGAATGAAATATTGAATAAAAGCAACTTACATTCATGATTTACAACAAATTGAATAAAATAATCGTTTAGTAATTAATTTATTGTTTATATTAGTAAAGTTTAATATAGTAAATACTAAAACTAATATTTATACAAAATTAGTGCGTCAGAAATTATATACAATTTATTTATGAATATGTACGTTACGGATAATGTGAGAAATTATATGAGTATACAATATGTGTGTCAATCGATAATTCGGTCTGTATGTAAGTGCTTGGTCATACTATCGTTTTTTTTAACCAAGAAATGAATGTATAAATTGATAACCGTTCCATCCAGATTAACATATATTCTCGATTTTAATGTCCTTGAAACGGACGAACGTTTTAGCTTGCAACGAAATCAAATAAGTATAGCAAGTTACGTTATTCTAATTAATAATATAATAGTTCTTAGAATTTAATAGTTCTTAGAATTAAATAGTTGTATCTGCTGAATTTGTGAATTAAAAATATACTAAAGTTGAATCGTTTTTGTAAGTCCACTGATCATGCATTCTATATTGTACTGTGCTGTATTGCATACTATAATAAATATAATAACCTTCAAGCAACCAATCAAATATTAGGATACAAATGTTCACGTGAAATTTTTGTTCACAAACAATGGGCTAACGATAACGATTCAACTTATAGTAACTCGATTTTGTTCAAAATTTGAATAAAAACATGGAATAATAAAAGTATATAAAAGACAGTCCTGTGACGCATCGCAGTAGTTAAAATAAAAAAAGAGGAAGATGAAAATAAATTAAATAAACTTCTTGCGAATTATAAGCTATATTAAGTCCTTATTTTGATGTTTTTACGACAGAAATATTGTATTACTTGGTGTAATTTATTATGAGCTTCTTAAACCGCCTGAAACCATCACAGGTGAGCGTCATAGAACGCAATTGATACGCCTGAGTCGTGCTTTAAAAGAAAAACGGCCACAGTACAACGAGTGACACGATAAAGTGATTTTACAGCATGATAATGCTAGACCTCACGTTGCCAAAGTGGCGAAAAAATGTCTCGTAACGTTGAAACGGGAAGTTTTACCTCACCCGCCGTACTCTTCAGATGTTGCTCCGTCTTATTTTCACCTATTTCGCTCAATGGCACACGACTTGGCTGACCAGCACTTCAGCTCGTATGAAGATGTGGAAAATTGGATCTTATCGAAAGATGAAGAATTTTTTCGCCGAGAGATGGGCCAAAATGGTAGCTAACGATGGACAATCCTTTGAAACCTAATGTATGTAATCATTGTGTTGTAATAAAGCCTTAATTTAAAAAAACGGCGGGAGCCTAATGGTAGACCTATGTATAAATGCTTGTTTTTACAAATCTATATTTAATTAATAATTTTATTTTTATACAATAGTAATGTGCAATTTTAAAAATATTGATGTTTATCCGGACACTACGATCACTCAGCACTCATTTAAATTGTATACACATTAAAGTTTAAAAGTGAACTTGAAGGAAGAAATTCAAACGAGGCTTTTAATAAACTTGTTTATTCGTTTCGCTTTAAATTACGCTTTTATTGATTCTCCGTAGTGATGATTATGTCCTATTACGCTAGGAATGGCATTCAGTATATGCTTGTTTGAAATAGAAACATCCCATTTAAAATATAAGTTGCCTAGATCATACCGTTTCTGAGAAGCAGCGATAAATAACTGATAATTGCGATAAATGAGTCAGTGAGTGAATGTGTTCCTATTTGATATTTATTATTATGAATATATTGCCTATTTTGAAAAACTAGTTTTTTTCAACATTTTACCTAGTTTTAGTAGTAAAATTGGTAAAATGATATTCGAAATGTTTTCAGAGGTAGTTTTTCGTTGGTTTGTATATGAAAAACCATTGGACATTCCATTAATATTTGATTGAATTAAAATGTGTTACTATTGATTATATATCCTATTAATATTTAATATAGTATGTTAATTTTATCAAAGTTTCATATTTTTATCGAAATACAAAAATTCATTACTTTTTTTGCATTTCACAGAATCATAACACTTGAATTTAAAAATGCGTATCAATATTGGTCCTATTGGCCAAGCTGAAGTGTATGTCATAAATAGATGATGCTTAACGGAACACCATCAGTGAAATTAATTTAACTAGAAAGTTGTTTTGGAGAGCATCAAATCACTAGAAAATCTTGGTCACTACTGACTGTTTGGAACCTTGTTTAGGAATAAATTAAAATGAAAAGCATCAGAAATTAGTGAATACCGATCCATGCTATTTAAATGGTATGGGATCGTTTATTTAAACAATTAATTATTTTCGAGTTATTTATTCACCAAAATAGTCTTAGGGCCCCCGCAGACTGCAGACTTTTTATCGGCCGATATGCATTCCTCCCTATACTGATTAAGAAGATGACCAAACTATCGGCCGATAAAAAGTCTGCAGTCTGCGGGGGCCCTTATAGTTATTACTATTTAATTGAAACATGGACAGAATTGAAAACTGAGCTTTAAATTACTAGGGGGCGTGTGATACTAACTACACTACAGATGCATGGCAGTCAATTTTGGATATGATCTACTTATCTATAATTTACTCAATCCATCCATTTTTTGTTGTTTTATTATTACTATTATGAACACAAACGAACGCTTTCATTTTTGTGAACGACTGTGCTACTGAAACAAGCTTTATTGTATTAACACATTATACACATTATATCAGTTTTAGAGAAGTAGAAATAACATTACACCTCCATAATTATGCTAGAAAAAAATGGGTGATTTGAGACCATTATATTTAAGAAGATCAGATCCCATAATTTCATTCTGCCCACTTATCAATGAAAAAGCATAACAGACATTATACTATATCTGTAGAGGTACGAATGTGATTTTTACTTCTGTAAAATGAATAATTAAAAATAGTTTCAAATATCCAGGTTGTAGAATCTTAAGCAGTTTCACATAAAATTAAAACAGTTCTTCGCAGATGTTCATAATAGTATGCTTATATAAATTTTAAATTATTTTATATTGATTGAATTTAAAACACACATTATGTTAAATATTATAATATTCTGAGTAATATTGTTTAAAAAAAATTGCTGATTATTAAGTTATTGATTCTCTTAATAGCTGAAATTGAAAATTGACGCTCGGTATACGAAAAAAACATTGAATATATAGGCGATGTATATATATATGTATATACCTCCTACAATGAAGACTAAGCTATACATAATATAATACCTGCCACACTATATAGCTCTGTTAGCTCTACTACGTGTGCTGGTGTAGCTCTCTCTTTGGTTGCTACCAAATACAATACCAATAGTGTTGTGTTTATATATAGAAATATATATAAATGTTATACAAATAACTAAAAATATAACACCCATTATTGATTCAAGTATTGTTCTATGATATTCAATTTCTTAAAACATCAACAAAATATTTAAACGCTGGTGGTTGATAATTATGGTTTTTAGGAATTAGAATAATAAATAACTTGCTAATTTCGTATTTTATTGTATGCACTGATAGATAAATTATTGATTAGTTTATTTTCTATAATTTTGGCTAAACTAAATGCCTAAAACACATTTGTAAATGTTAATCTTGTAGGATATATGTCTAGCAGTTAAATTATATTCGAATTTTAATTTGTTAATTGCTTATAATTGAAACTTCACAGCTTGAATGATAGATTATTAATCAGGGATGTTCCGAATCTTCGCATCCGCATCCGCAAAGGCGGAACTTCCCCATAGATTTTGACATCTGCATCCGCAATAATTAATGCGGATATTCTTGTAGATGCGATTGTAATACAAGTTGTGACAAGAAAGAAATTGGTTACAAGACACGACGCGTTTGTTTGATGCATCATTTGTCTCTTGTAAAGAAATCATTACGTGGTTGTTTGCGCAGTGGATTACTTATCATATGTAGCTCACCTAATTAAATTTAAATCGTCAAGTAAATGCCGATAATACGTTTTATTGTAGGTAAAGTTTATCGTTTTATAACAATATACTATATTTTTCTAACGAGGTTATTGATATATTATCTAACAATTTAATTAACAATGTCACCACCGATACAATGTATCGTAACACTCAAACTGTATTCAAAAAGGAATTACTTTCTTACAGCACTAAAAAAAGGGTCATTGTGGATGATAATCCTCTTAAAAGGTGAACTGTTCTTAGTAAACAATCATTTAGTATTGTGGGTTTAAGATACGAACCTTTGCGTAACCACAACGCATCAAACAAGGCGATAATATTTAGTATAATGCTCATTTTTTTAACTTCACTTACTAAAATGAAATTAATACTAATTTACATTAATAATAATTTGGAAAACGGTTGACCCTAAAGGCCATCCCTGCAACTTCCCGCTAATTTCATACCTAAGCACTTAAAATTTAACATATTACAATGTTTTTGAGTTAAAAATTTGGTTTTTGAGCTTTGATGCTAAAAAACACTTGTTACTGAATACTTCATTAACGATATCTCTCTAAACAATCAACCCATTTTTACGTTCTTGGCGGCGATCAACGCGGTTTTTAGAGCTTTAATAATTATTCTATTACGATCCGAAAAGAAATGTCGAAGTTATGTAAAAAAACACGTTTATATGAAATTTTTCGTTTACGATATCTCTCGAACGATTCAACCGATTTTAACCGGAATTTTTTTTGTTGGTGATCGACGTGGTTTATCAAGTTTAAGATCTGATTAGTTTTTGGAGTTTATCGATACAGCCGTTTAAAAGTTATTCCAAAAAAACCACTTTTCAAAAAAAATTTTTCTTAGTTTTTTTTGAGATTTTTTGGAATCTACTGGTCCGAATCGGTTCAAATTTTCAGGAAATCTAAGTTTAATGATTCTTTTTGAAACGCCACTTGTTCAAATCGGTTAACCCGTTTAAAAGTTATAAGCGGGTCACATAATGACATACATACACACACACATACATACAAACAGGGTGACACCCTCACAGAAACCGTCAAAATAGTTTTCTAGGAACTAAAACTTCGACATCTGATGAAAACTAGACTTTTTTCTAAACGGGGTAAAAACAATAACTTCCTTGAAAATCTTCTTTATCATTGTTTTAGTTCTGTATTCATATACTATATTTATATAAGATTATAAACATCTGCATTCACAAAAATTCGTACCCACATTCACATCCACGGATGTGAAAAAGTCGGAATCCGCAACATTATGGTCTTTCATAAATTCTCTGGAATACGGTATAAATGTGAAAATTGTAATTAATATATAAATTAAATCGATCTTACTAATCAGAGTTAATAGACTAACCTGTTCTTATCCGATACTAGATCATTAAATTTAATTAATCAATTACTTAAATAGAATACATTTACAAATTATGCAATTAACATAATGAATATTAGTATAGTTAATATACATATAGATACTAGTAGGTTTGAGAGCTCTGGACGTTCAAAATAAACAAAAAACTGAATAAAAAGCAACGAAGCTTTATTCTAAAGAAAACATAATTTTTCTCTATTTTTAAAGCTTTTATTTAATTTGAAATGTTTGTTTGTTCGGGTGGAATCTTCCAACACAATTTTGAAGAAGATATCTTCAAACGATTGAGCTGAAATTTTGTATACACGTTCAGTTTGGATGACAATGCATGGTTAATTGTTAGCTGCATTCAAAGCAAACCAATATGGGTATCAAATGAAAGGGCTTGCTAAAAATTCAATATGGCGAAAAGCTTAAGGTTATGAAACTGTATATAACATACATTTTTGGTTTTTTAGTCAAGCGATAATTTAAAAGTAAAAAATGAATTAAAGGTAAAAAACTGTTTAAATTTAAGGCTTTTTTTTTTATTTGCACTAAAATGAAATTTAAACTTTTAATTTAAGTAAAAACTTTCACTAGTAACTTATAACATCATTATACAATTTATATGATATAAAAGCTTGTCGCGCGAATTACTTGTGTCGATAAGTTAATTAACCTGACGTGATTGATTTTAACTATTAAAATATTCAAACCAAGAAAATACGAGTACCTAAATCGAGTGTAATGACGTTATAAGATGATAGTAAAAGCTTATATTAAAAGTATATTTTTTTCTTTTTAGGGCATTTAAATCTAAGCTTTAAATTTAAAATGTTTTTTAATTTATTTCCTGATCATTTCATTTTACAATTTCATTGGTTGCATAGAAAAAGAGTAGATTTTACAAAAATTATTTCTTGAACTTTTCCTTTCGTAAAATGTTTAGTTTCGCAATTTTAGCACAAATTTAGTAAACACATTTAATTACAAATATGTATTTATAATTGTATAGACTGTATATTTATAGTATTTTATAAATGCTACTTCAAAAAAAAGTTCAAACAATGATACTCGATCAGCTGTCATGTATCTAAACAATTAATTTCGTTACTTCTTATCCTCACTTCTTTATAACTTTACATTAACTTTTGGTTTTTTTTTTCTTTCTGACGATGAAACTTTTTTAAATGAATGTGTTTAATTTGTTAAACAAATTTCAGCAAAATCAAACACGTACGGCCTTTTTAGACATCGGAACAAACATACATAGATAGATATATAATACGAACAATCGAAATGCACAATTGTCTAGGTAAAAACAACTAATTCAACTCAAAATTACTCATTCCTCATTTGAATGATTTCACGTTTGATGCAAAATATTTCCAAATATCTTTCTAAAAATTCATCATTCTTGGTACGTGATTTGACTCTATGATTACTACAGTAAAAAACCCGTTTTTTGTCCAACCTCGCAGTAAATTTCCAATCCAATTTTTATAAGATTAAGGATCACTCACTGAATCTAAAGTCTATAATCATAAAATGCGGACAAATTCCGGTGGAGCTTCAGGTGCCATCTTGATAAAAAACTTTTTGGCTGATATCACGGAAACTATACACTGTAGGGTAATAGTGATTGAGATTATTATTGTAGAAAATAAAATTTTGCATCTTTTATTTCCAATACAGTTTAATTATTAAACATACCGTTTACAATTTTTGGCCCATTTAACGAACCGGTTTTCCTATCTTTTTCTATTGTTTTTTCTCTGTCGATAAAATATTGGATTAATAAATAAAATACATCAATCAATTTATTCTCTAAAACTTTTGTTTAAAACTTTTTTTTTTTGAATGTCCATATTTTTTGAGTTACACAATAATGGTTTCAATGACTTTTGCCCTAAAGTGCATAGTTTCCGAGATATTCAAGATGACGTCAGAAGCTCCACCGCATTTTGTACGCATTTTGTGATTTTATATAATCGTAAACCTAATTTAAAAAAAATGATATAGGTTAAATTGTATTTTTACTGTAGTAGATGGCGTAAAGGAATTTAATTGTTTAAAACTATATTAATATTGTTCAAATTTTAATTTGTTTTTACAATTTTTTATTCAGAATATTTGTACATCATGCACAGACCATACATACTCAAAAACATATTCAACTATTATTTATATACATATTTTATGTATACAAATATAAATTTAATATCTAAGGTCTAATACTGAAAGTGGTAGAAAATAAATTAAAACTGAAAAATTTACCCTAAAAATTTGAATAACATACAAAAAAAAAACCTTTATTGAGGGATAAAAAGGTTATAGAACAAATCTAGAGTTCGAAAACTTAGATTATGATTTTTCACACCTAAAATAGCAAATTTTATCATATTAGATTGAATCTCTCAAAATTTTCGCATATCCAATCCATTTTTTTTAACCTGGCTTACTATTTTTTTTTTTTTTTTTTTTTTTTATTATTATTAATGAGAACTCTAGGATTTTTCGAATAAATTTCGATTTTTCCCCAATTTCCCAGATCAAATTATATAAATAATTGTAATTTATTAATAAGTATTTCGACTACAAAGTAGTCATCATCAGTATGAATTAGCTAGTTGTAATGATTCTCTGAGGAGATGTTGTCGTTGCTATTAAACGAGTAACATCTCCTCAGAGAATCATTACAACTAGCTAATTGATACTGATGATGACTATTTTGTAGTCGAAATACGTATTTATAAAATACAAAATAATTTGATCTAGAAAATTGGGGAAAAAATCGAAATTTATTTGAAAGATATTGAGTTTAATGGTGTCGTGCTCTTGACATAAAAACTGACTTTCGAGAATGAGCAAAATCGGCCAATTAAGCCCAATGTGTCCATGACCAAACTTTTAAACTAAAAAAAATCGAAGAAAACTTTAAAAACAAAAGATGTTTGTTTTTTTTAAATACACAACTCGTGTTAGAAACACTTTTTTGTAAAATATTTGAATTCGCCTCAAATTTGTCTAATAAATATATAATTACAATACAATTATTGTTTATAAGATACATATAATATTTTATGAATGCTCATAATTAGAAGTAGTTCAAACATTCACACTTAATCATATCTCGAGTATCTAAACAATTAACTCTAGTTATTTGTTAATTTCACTTGTTTCTTGCAAAGTTTTTTAAATCATGGTCATCTCAAACAATTTAGAGTAAGCAATTAACTCTGTTAGTTGTAAAAATTTGAATCTGCAATAAAAAATATTGGGGGTTGACCCTCATTTACCCTAGAATCTATTATCCTGAAAATAAGTATGTACTTAAGTGTAAACATCCCTTAAAATTTTATTTGAAATAATTTTCCAAATTACACTTATTTATCGAGTTTTTTCATAATGTCTAAGTTAAAAAAAAAAAAACAGCTGACAGAATATCCAAGTTTTGTACAAAATCAAAAAAGTATCAATAAATTAATTAAGTAGCTAAAACAAAAATGAATTTCATTCATATATTGAAGGTCAATGACTACATCAATATTTTATATTGATTAAAATTTTCTCAAGATATTTCCGTAAATAAATCATAAAAAACGTATTTAAGAACAGCTGATAAATAATAAAATATATTTATTATAAAAATAATTATTATTTAATACCTAATCAGTTTTATCAAATCATAAAAAAAAAACTGAGTAATAAGTTGCAAGTTTATTCAATAGAAAATATCGTTTACTTATAAATTAAAACAAGTGAAGAAAAAAAACTGATTTAATTAGTTAAATACTCTGTATAGAAAGTTGGTGGTTACGGAATCTATCACAGTAAATATTTTAGTCACTCGACATTTGATTGAGTATCAATGTTTGAACTAACTATTTTTAATCATAATAATTCATAAGATACTCTCCAAACATCCAGTTTATACAGTTATAAACACATAATATATGTCGTAGTTATATATGTATTTATTAGATATAATATTTGAATTGAAATTGTGGCGAATCTGAGCAGTTTACGAAAAAAGATTTCAAACAAACGTTTTATGGTTAAAAGGTTGGATCATAGATCCATTGGATCCAATAAACCGATTTTGTTCATTCTCGAACTTAAACTTACATTTTATGCCTAAAAAATACTTCACCAAAATTTCATCACGCAATTTCGTTTCGTTTTTGAGATAACTTGATTACGGACATGCGGATATTGGCTATTTCGGTATTTCCATGAACACATGTACAAAAATTATGTTTACCTGCAGGTCATAATTAAGCTAGCGTTACAAACTTTAGATCTAACATTAATACTATACTTTGATACATTAATGAGGTTCCGTATTTTCAGGTTCCGTAAATAAACGTTATAAACGTATAAATATAAAAAAATCAAACCTGTTTACACCTAGGTGCGAAAAGGTGCGGCCAGGTGCTCAACGGCAACCGTGATGTTTTAGAATATAAATTGCCGTGATGTAGACGTTATTTTATTTTTAAAAAAAAAAGTGAACGATATTTTATACCAAAAATCAATTAAGAATACTGGCGACCAAATTTTGATAGAGAACAATATATTTTCTCTTAATTATAAATAAACATGAAAATTTGGTTTTAAGCAAAAAACTGATGAGTGCAGTAATCCTGCAGTAGGATCTCGTACAAAAAAATTAATGTTTTCAATTTAAAATTAAATTAATAATTAATATTCAACTGATATTTTGACTGTTAAATAATTTCGCGGTACGGAATCCATCTATGATGCTGCCATCTGCGTCAACGTATAACAACGTATTACAAATTTTTATAACGTGTTACACAATAACATGTTACATCTTTCATGAAATCAAGCTCATATAAAAACATGCACTTTACATATAATTTGTAAATTAACTTTTCAAATATCGCGCATTTTCCTAGTTTCCTGTTAAAATTTAATACTGTTACGCACTTTCATCCCTTTTAACGAAATGACTACTCTCTAAGAGTTTCCCGAGACGAAAGATGATGATTCACATCAAAAAGTGCTTAAATAAAAGTATAAAATATTATGAGTTACAAGTACTTCTATCATATTTGGTAGAACACACCAATTAAGTAAATATAAATAATATAATTGACGTTTTGATTTTTCATTTCAATAAAAGTTATAATAATTTTATGAATGAAATTATTATTAAATACTAATAAATATTATGAAATATGTATATAAACATTAAAAACTAGTGTTTTGTGTTTTTATAATGACTGATAATGTGTGCTTGTATTTGTATTTAGTATTACAAAAAAAAAAAGAAAAAAGATAATTAACCTTGATTATGCGCTAAAATTATACACATTATTAGTTATTTTTAAAATTAAAATTTCATTAACATATTATTTATACATTTTTTATGTATATATTAAATAATACAATTAAATCGATTATATAAAACGTGTCATAATGTTATAATTAATTTATTTACTGTGTGATCCAGTAATTCAGGAAAATTCAAAGAAAACTTTTGAGTTACATAATAAAGAAGAAAATTATTAACAGCTCTTTTACTGCAGGATATTTGTTGTTGGGGGTACAACAAACGTAAAAAAAAACAAAATGCATCAGCAGGCGAAGTGCACTATAGTTTGGAGTAGGGGAGAAATAGTGCAGAAAAGGGTGAACAATTGCATTGCCTATAATGGTGACAGTTATATTGAGACTGGTTCTTCAAAAATAAGATTGAAATTTCTGGCCTGATTGAAATTTCTTTTTTCGTAAATTCTGTATACATGTATTTATAACAGTTTGCATATTTAGAGTATTTTATTAATTTTAATGAATAAAAATATTTTAAACATTTATGCACCACCATATGTTGAGTATCTATCACAACGAAAACTAATAAGAATCAATATTTGAATTATTTTTAATCATTAGCATTCATAAAATACTGTAAATATGTAGTTGATATAGTTTTTTATAAAATAATACGCATTATAGATTAATTTGAGCTGAAATTGTGGCGAATCTAAACAGTTTAAATCAATTTTTGTATCTAGAATACTCCACCAAAATTAATAAGGTAACTTTCCCATTTAATTTTTGACTTATTGTCAAAACACCTGTACGAAAATTCTTTAGTGTCTTCAATATTTGCTAGCTTAAGACTAAATTTAATATACTCTGAAATATTTTATATAGGTCGTGTATAAAAATAGAAATGTTTATTATTAATTGAGTTAAAATTAATATTATAATCAAAATCCTGTAACACATTGTAAAATATAAAAACAGTAAAAAGTTATTTTTTATTTATTTATTATTAAACAATACAATAGTCATAATAATTTAATTGGTCAATGAACCAAATTTTATTTATGTTTTATCTTTTTTCAATATAAATTTTCTCATATACGTCATCTAACACACTACATGTTCAACTTATCAACACAATTTATGTGTTTTAATTTTATTTCACAAATGTTTCATTCACGTAATAGGTTTGCTTGAGGTTTTGATGGTGTTTAGGACTCATACATGAGTCATTGATTAAATTTCTTATCATACAAATGCTGCAACGGTTGCAAACCTCAAATGTGTACGTGAAACTTGCTCATTGTGAATTAAATATTGGAATTTCTGATGATTAGCTAGAAATTTAAAACAAATGGGGTAAAAAATTATCGGTTTAAAATCATAGTATTCATAAAATATTCTAAAAACTGCTGAAGTATTTTAATAATACATGTAATATAATTATACATATATGAGGTTATTATCTAAATGAAATTTTGGGGAATCTAAACAGATTACAAAAAAATGTTATGGACGAAACAAACATTAATTTGTACTTGAACTTTTCTTCTATCCATTATGGTTGAAAAGTTGTTTCTTTATTGATCAAAAACATGAGATTAAGTACGCATATTGTTTATTATGTCAATTATTTCAAGATTGCGAACAGGACAAAAACGATTGCGATCAAATTTTTCACTGTAATTGCTTTTTGGTGTAAAACATCACTTATTTAATTATGATTTTCTATATTAAATAAAATTTATCTGTTTTCGAATTCGTTATCGAACTAGAATAAATATTTCCTATAAAATATTTATATATGATAATGTTATAAGATTAGTTGTCATATTTATAGTTAAGAGCAAAAGATAAATTTGTAATAAGTGCAAATCCTGCACTGCACTGCACTATAATTGTCTGATTAAAGAGACAACTAAAGTAGTAATATCTTGTAACATATTGCGTACGTGCTCTTCTCTTCATCCACCCGTTTGTTTGTTAGTATTTTGGACAGAGCGGTATGTTTATAGTTTTTTGTTTCTGTATAATTCGAATACAATACATACTAATGTATTTTAATAAAACATCAGTTCGAAATGAAACATCTTTGTAATTTTAATTTTTTTATATTTAATATTAAAATCTAACAAAGCAAACTAAAAATTTCAATTAACAAAAAATTTTTCGTTCCAAATAAAGAACATTTTGAAGTTTCTGCATACATTTTGACTCATGTATTTATCGGAAGCTGCAATTTTTAGCTTACCTATGTATGCTTATCTTGCATACTCGGTCTTAGTTATGATATCGGCATTGCTTATTTGGTCTTCCTGGTGTATAGATAATCTTGGTCTCGCAAACAAGACCAATTATGCTCATAACTAGCAGAAATGGACTAATTAGGTGAATCTACTTTTGTTATTGCATTCAATATTTGCTAGTGTTACACACTTTTAACTAAAATTATTATACTCTGTCCAAATCTATGATATAAAAAGATATTGCAAAATATTTTACAAATATCAATAATAAAAGAAGCTTTTTTCTAATTATATAGGCATAACACAGGTGGCCCTCAAATAAATAAAAGATCTCTATACGTTTACAAATTGTAAATCCTTTTTTTTTTTTTTTTGGCACAATATAATTGTGGTATTCAATGAAATAAATACACTTGTTACATACATTACCAATTTGTTATCAGTTCAATAATACTATAACCGTAATGACAACCCTACAAAATAAAAAATAACAATAACACCTGTTAATTTCTCCATTTTTGGACAAATAAAAAAAAAATTTGTATAGTTTGTAAATATGTAGTATACGCTTTGTTTATCCAATATACTTGTTTCTTATATTTTCATTCACAATTTTATGTTATAAATAATAATAATACTAAATAAATTATATTATATACAGAATGTCTCACCAACTTATAACGTAAATATTATATCCTGTGCAGTGCAAAAAATACAATGGAGCCTGGAATAACTGGGAACACTAAGCATATAATACCATTTATATGCATAGGGTAAACTGTCCAACAGTGAATCAATTTTTATTTCCATCGATATTAATTCCGAAGTTGTATAATTATACTTTGAAAAACATACTTAGTGGAAAGCTTGAGGTTTTGACTTGCAATTTGAGTAGGGTAAACTGTCCAACAGTGAACCATGCCCCACAGTAAAAAGTGTAAATACAAAATCTTTTTGTTATCTACAACTTTGCCATTTTTTTTTCATACGACTTGCAGTTTTGCCGAAAATCGAAATGAACCGTGTTTGACCCTTAAAAAGTCACCCCCTTTCACTTCCCGACCTCAGATTGCCCGTAATTTATTTTTTCTTTCATTTTTGCTATATTCTCTTCCGTTTTCAATAGGTTAAATCCTGCTATAATTTATTATGGTTTCCAAAATTATCGACTGTGTTCCGAAACACAAGTTTCAAATTGACAGATAAATATTTATTTATTTTTTAAATATTTATGGGAAGATCATTCAATAACAATTGCCAAAACCATTTTTACCAGCATGTCGTAAAATGAAAAGTCCTTTGTTCGAAAACAAAGGACAAAATTGCTATTTTCATATAATTTAAAAACAATAACAAAAAAACAGATGTCCGTTAACTTTTAGGGACAATCGAAAATTTTACGTGACTCGAAAAGAAAACGGCTTATATTTGTTTATGATACATAATTGAAATGATTATTTTTTAGTCAACAACCCAAATCTTAGATGTAGAGGAGTTTATTAAGATTAAATCGATCAAATCGTTTCGGAGATGCTGATATATCGGGAACCATTCAACGGATTTTGATGAAATTTTCTAAGTGCACGCATGATTAAGTTTACTATTACAGAAAATTTTATGTGATTGAAATGAAAAAAATGTGTTCTATCATCTCATACATATTAGAATTCATTCAAGGAAGACGTTCCAGGCATTAAGCTATTAGCATATGAAAAGTATACTCAAATCCAAAAAAATGCACCGACCTAAATCTTTCAAAAAATTGCAAAATAAAACACGAATTTTATGATGTTTTAAAGTCTTTATGAGATATTATAAAATACAATGTTGAAATTTCCAATAACCATGAAAGATTCAGGTCAATGAGTTTTTATTAGTTTTACTATACCTAAACATTTTCATACTTAACGAGGAAATGTGTACAAGAATTTATAGTTAAAACATGATGGGCGACTCTCAGTACAAAAACTACTTTAATATCAACTACAAATGCAGAAGTTAAGAAGAAGGTACTTGTTTATAATAGTGTGGCGCTTATTGTTAAACAAGTTTGACAGATATAGTAAGTTTTTTTTTTTTTATTGAATTCTCTTTCATATTAAATTATCGATTTTTTATTTTGATTTTTTCATACAATAGCTTTCTTACTACTATGATCCGGTCAAAATAAACAATAAGAATATGATACAAATAATTTTTAATGCACCATGTTTTTATAACGGGCTAAAAAGTATAAAATGATTTCTCTAATTTCAAACGAAAAACATTGGCTGCATGCAACAAATAATTGATATATTATCAGCTCAACTTATGCTGCTGCATGTGTCCTATATTTTCCGTTTGAAATTTGTGAAATGATATAATAGCTCAATTATTTGCTGTATATGCACCAATGTTTTAGTTTCATATTTTATTATTATTTTCTGCTTATTATGATTACGTGAATGAAATTATTCGTATAGTGAACGTAATTCTTCTTGTTTGTTTGCTTTTTAAAGTTATACTTCTTTTGGCGCGTTTGGACGAGAGTAAATTGAATGAGAGAAGTTGGCTACAGAATAGAATGAATTATATATATTTATTTAAATGACTAAGTTAACATACAATACTATATTCTTCTTGTTGTCCACCTCATCATCAGTATTAATAATAATAATAATTAATTAATAAGGTTCTTTTCTCAAAATACCTCCAATAACCGAAAACAACAACACAAACTTTTAGGAACTCATAATATATACATATTGAAAATTCATATTCTCCTGATACAAAAAGTAATTATTTTTCACTCTCCTCTCATGATGTAGATATGTATAGCAGAACATCATGCGAGTACAAAAACGTAGAGAAATGCATGTTGAAGTGGTTAAAACAATGCCGAGACAAAATGGTCGCTTTCGGAAGCCCTATCCTTCAGGATAGTATCAGCAGTTTGGAGTAAAACTGTGACATGCATGAACTCACCTTGATATCTACCTTTAACAGACTTAACTGCACTTAATTTTGATTATTAATCTAAGGTAAAGAAATTTTTAGCTACCTAATTGTTTTTAAAAATAAAAACAATAATTTGATAAAAATGTGTTATCATTTATTAGTAGAAGTTGTTCGCTATAATAAGATGAGTACGTAATGTTGAGGTGAATAAAACTATTTTTTTACCTCGTTATAATAAATGGTAGACCAACCTAATATTAATATAACAAACCTCAGTTTACCGAATTACTTGATCTAACGAATATTTTTACTTGTTTCCTTTCGATTTGATATATCGAGGTTGCACTGTATATTAAATCCAAAAAAATTCTAATCAATAACATTTATTATTATAATTAAAAGATAATTGAATCAATAAAATTGAAAAAACTAATAGTTTTTTATTGGCA
The DNA here is from genome assembly GCA_020423425.1 of Chrysopa pallens. Classification (NCBI taxonomy): domain Eukaryota; kingdom Metazoa; phylum Arthropoda; class Insecta; order Neuroptera; family Chrysopidae; genus Chrysopa; species Chrysopa pallens. Next base: position 82,789,851 of record CM035592.1, on the reverse strand, counting down.
CGTGTATGTTAGTTAATTTAGTTTGATTAGTGTTATGATGTGTTAATATATATTTATTTATTATTAAATTATGTGTTTTGAATTAACTAAATGAGTATTAAATAAGAGACCTAGCTCTAGCTAACAAGCTAACATACACAGATTAATTTGTATGATGGATAAATAGACAGACGGACTTTATAGTAGTAATATACGTAACGTATAAATAATAGTAACATAATATAAAAAAAAGTATTTATTTGTATTTGTGTTTTGTTGTAATATGTATGATATTTGACGGTGAATGAACGAATTATATGAATATAAAAAAAAAAACTGACAATAATAATAATAGCGTTTATTTTATAAAAAATAATATCATATGTATGGATATAAACGACTTGTCAATTATAAAACATCAGTTTACATCTATTATCGTGTATCGTTATCCTACTAAAAACCAAAATACCTATCTTTATGTCAATACCACACAATCATTGCGTTTCTGTATGACAAATTACCGACAAGTAACATATTCAGAGACAATATAGTAATTTTAGTAGCAATAAATTTAATGAGATTGATAGTATATTTTAGAATGAAAATGCAACACTTTTACCTATTTTCATTTTTTTACCTATTTATTTATTTTTTTAATTATTTTAAGTTACTTTTCAATTACTACCTAGGTCGTCATACAGTGACTACAGTGGGTATTATTTTATACAACAACAGTACACAATGTTCTTAGGCAGTCACCCATCCAAATACTAACTGTGACTGATGTTGCTTAACTTTGTTGATCGGTGGAGATCTGTAATAACATTACGTCAGTGGTTTGGAGGTTTTACCTATTTAATAACAATAAATACTCGGTTACTAAATTGTGTTATTTATCATAATTAATTTTATTTATCGATCTAAAAAATTCATTAAAAAATTTTATAATTATAAGCCAGCGTGGAAGATTTAGATCATTGTATTTTTTTTATTTCACGGATATACATCAGTATGTAAAACTAGAGCACAACATTCAATTAATATAATTTTGTTACGAATAGTTTAAATATTACGAATCTGGATGTTGCCGAACCAATTGTTTATGACGTCTATCTCTCTCTGTTTTCGGTGTACTATAAAAATTTGGAGTTTTATTTTATTTTATTTTTTTAATTTAGCAAAAATAAACACTTTTAAACTTTTACTTTTAAACTGAAAATTAAAAACGAAAAAAGCTAGAAAACACCATTTCTGCTGCAACTTTTTAAAGTTTTTTCATTCAATATATGTAGTTTTCTGTTTCTTCCATATGATTTTGTTGTTTTAGTGAATGTTTTTCAAATAAAGCACGTACCCTCAAAGCACGAACACAAAGCATAAAAAATTTTAAATACCCGGATGTAGCCCTTCAGAAAGAGATACTGTATGTTGATTACAACTAATTATTTGCTTAATTGTATATATTTTGTAGTTCCGTATTTAAGGATGATTCATGTATATTATATCCATCTAATAGGGTAGTTTATATGTTAAAAAATGTACTCCAAATTTTTGATTCCCTCATCAAAAGTGACAAAAAAAAATATTTTGACATAAAAAACACTATTTCTTACTATATAATTACATTAAAATTTAAACCATTTTTATTCCTGTAAAAGTGCTTCTTGCCACATGTATTACCCATTGAGAACAAAACATAAACTAACACTTTCAAATATTTTTTTACGAATTAAGATAGCTGTTTAGATTGAGCAGGCAAATGACAACTAATAGTTTATGCCAACAATACGTCACAGCATGGTAGTCACGTGATATAAAGTTTAAACATATCGACTTTTAATTTTAATATAATCAAACAATAATGTGCTTGTATGACTCATATTCAGAATATTTATAAGTATATTTCTACATAAATGTAAATTTTTATTAAATTTCATAATTTATCTTTTTTTAGATTTCAATGGTTTTTTGAAATATTGTAATCTATATATATAAAAATCAATTGCTGTTCGTTAGTCTCGCTTAAAATTCGAGAATGGCTGCAGCGATTTGGCTAATTTTGATCTTGAAATATTTGTGGAAGTTCAGGGAAAGCTTAAACGGTCAGAAACATAAATAATAAGTAACGGAAAATAATATAAACGACAATTTAATTTTCGAATACAAAATGTTCCCAGCTGTGAAACAATTTTTGTCTTTTTTTTCTCACATGTTAAAAATCCTATTAGCATCATTTCCAAAGAAACCAAAATCTAAATTTGAAATTCAAAATAAACTTCTTGATCTCTCCTTACTAGCAGTATGTGGAACTGTCAACTGTATAAAGTGTGCATATAGCGTTGTTCAAGTATTACCGGAATCATTCGTGATTCAGGAGTTCCATATATCTTTCATCAAGTGTATGAGTACCACTGCACAAATTATCGGGTGAACGCGGTACCGGGTGTACCCCACCAAATATCGGGTAAATATCGGTTGCATATAATGTACCAAGTGCACACTAAATACCGCGATTTCGATAAGAAAGGATTTTCAGAAATTATACCCCTAAGGGTAGAATTGCATTCGCATGTAATCGATGTAATATAATTTAATAAAATGGGAAAATTAACACAGCAACTAATGAACCGGGCGGGTCTGCTTTAAAATATAAATTAATATCAATATTTATTCTGATTTGCCTAAGCTTTTCATTATTTCGAAATAGAGTGTTGAGAATATGTTGTTATAATTAGAAAATGTTGATATTGACTAGAAATATATGTCAAAACGACGTTTGCCGGGCCAGCTAGTATTAATTTAATTATTTTATAAGATATATTATAGGTAAAGCATTGGCTAGTTATGACAGTGTGAATTGTTTTATAATATTTATCCATCTTAAACTTATAAAACAAAACTAAATACGTTAAGTTATTTTTTATCAAATTGCCATCGTCATGAATACAACATCCTTCATTAAACTGTAATAATGGAAGTCAATATTAAATTTATATTATGAATAAAAAAGTTATTACATTTTGTTTTTAAGTAAATAAATAAACAATTAATTATTATTTTATACATTAATTTTATTAATATTGTGTAAGGTCAGTGTTACTTTGCTAATGTCAGTATGCCTATAAAAAAAAATTACATACTTCTATATATATTTATTTATTTTTTTTGTAATAAAATATTTTTAATCCATTAATAAATTTGTTTTTATATATATAAATATTTGTCTTATTATATATACTTGTTAATTGTTTATTAAAAATCATTTATTTATCAGCTGTTCAGAAGTCATAGATACAAAGCATACTTTAATAATTGTTCTTCAATTTTAAGTGGAATTAAAAATTGAAACCCATCTCTATAACATTGATAATCATGCGATCGATATATCTTGCATTTCTTTCACTTTTTCTGCGCAAATACAAACAAATAATTTTCGAAATATTATTGCAATTGGGATAATCTTATAATTTATAAATAATTTCTAAAATAAAAATTTTTTTATACAATTATTTTTGCACAAAATTGCAATATTTAATAGAGATTGCCTTTATTATAGAGGCATCACTTTTTGTGTTATTTTACATAAACAGGAGTTGATCGAAAAAATTAGACATCTATAATAAAGACAACCTGTAAAATAATTGTTTGAATATCTTTAGGGAGTATTATGTTTTTAATAGAGACCTATATAATAAAGACAATTCCCAATGTAATTAACAGTGTAATTTTTTCAATTTTCGCGCACAAATAACTCTCAAAATGTAATTGTCAAACTGAAATTTCGAATGCACAATCTGGACATGGAGTGATAAATATAAAATGAAATTTTAATGGTCGATTTTCCAAACATAAAAATCTCGTCTGCTACTAACAAAAAAGCTGGATAAACGATTTGCAATATTTGTTTCGAAAAGAAACAAGTGATTGGAAATAATTAATGATGATCTGAGCTTTGAATTAAGCTGGTGCGAAATCTATCACAACCGCCATATACATCACATAACCGTAGATTGTAAATGTGTACGCGTGATGCAACAGTTACAGCTGCGTAAAACACGCCTGAGTTTTTTGTTTTTTCTCATCAATCTCCATACGTTTAACTGAAAGGTTTACAATGCCCTTGATATAACCCGGAAGAATAGATTAATAGAATGATACACTGATAAAGAAATGGAAAAGAAATTGGAACTAATGAAAAATCTAGAAACAAAAGTTTAAAAGAAGAGATACCTGTCTGTGGTTATGAGACAACTGTGATTATCAGAAACATAATAAAGCTGTATTAAAGTTACTAATAATATATCGAACCGGTTAAGCAACGAATTAAAAATGACAAACTGATCGAACCGTTTAAACTAGATTGATTTATTTTTACAGATGCATACTTTCAGAGTTACCAAAAAACATGTTTGTGTTGTGAATAGAAGGAACATGTAATCTATTTAAGCACCACGAATAACGGAAATTTGTAAGAAAGTAGAAAAATTATGAGAATAAAGAAATTAGTAATATTTTTTATAATGTAAACATAAATAACAATCCAATAAGAGTTGTTATTAAATAATAGCAAATTTAGAATATAAAAGTGTAAATCATACACGCAGACATCTATAATTTTTAATAGACGAAATAGTAATTCGCAACCATAGCAACACCTGAAAATAATTTAATGCATCGTGCGAATACTATGAAACAAACCTTTTACATTTCTTATATAGCATGAATTTTCGATAATTAATTTTATTGTAATTTTAAAAATCAAAATTCCACTGCAATATTGAAGTGGCCGAAATCTATAGGCTAAACTAAATCTCGTTATTCATTTCAAGAGAGTTATTAAGTATTTATTGATTTAATTGATATTCATACTTATTATTTTTTTTCAATTAAAAAGTATGACTTTAAAAACAAAAAATTGTGAAAAAATCGAAAGTATGTGTATAAATGATGTCATTATCATTTTTCGATTTTACTAAATGATTAATGGTAGGACAAAATAAAAAACGAATACTTTTTTTCAGTTTGATTACATTGGTGCCGCCACTGCGTATTAGATAGGGGAATTAAGGGAGCGTTTGTTCATTCGTTGTAATATTATGAAAATGTATATAACGTTAGCTTTCACGTTTATAACATAGGGTGAGTAGTTGTATATGCGTCCGGTAGCAAAAACAGGGTTGACAATTGTACCAATACAATTACTGTTCTTCACATTCTATATATTTTGCGTATGCAAAAATTATAATGTTGAATATAAATCATAATTTACAACAACTATCTGATGGCAATCACTTTAATAGGCTGTTTTCTAGTTATTTAACTTAAACTTTTAACAAATTTTTAGAAACATTCATTCTCTAACAGTTTAGAGACAACTATCTGATGACAAGCACTTTGATAGGCTGTTTTCTAGTTATTTAAGAAGAATATTTAATAACCTTTTTTACAAATTTTTAGAATCATTCATTCTCTAACAGTTTAGAGAACTATAATTAGGGATAAAACGATACGAATAAATACAAATACATACTCGATACTTTTTTTCCAATATCAAGTACTTTTAGTATCGATACTTTGAAATTAAATATCGAGTAGGTATCGGTCAAAAGTGCTCATATCAGTATGTGATATTAATAAACAAAAATGCATATCTTAAATTGAAGTTGTTGAACACATCCATTTTTGCATCTCATTTGTTTGGCTTAGTTTTGTGTAGTTGGCAAGCTTGTTTGTGTATGGCCGAAAATGCTACAGATAGTGCTGAATTGCTGATTGAACAGGAAATTGAAATATTAAAACAGTTGATACCATTGTTACAACCATTCGAATTTGTTACAAGAGAATCATCAGGTCAGAATTACGTTACCTTATCCAAAATCATACCCATGATTAATTGTCTTACATCGCAGCTAAAGAAATTTTCATCATCAATAGAATGTGCTACACCGTTGCAAACAAAACTACTAGCTGAATGTAAGAAAAGATTTGATCTTATTTAATACACTTGCAGCGTTTGCAACAAATTTAGATCCACGGTTCCAGTACAAAAAATGAAAAACATTAAAGAAGATACGACAATGTTAACCTGTGGGTCTGAAAATGAAACGGCCAACGTAAATTTTAATTTTTGGTTACATCACAAACAACTCGCAGTTGGCCAGGAGGCGTTCCTCGAAAGTCGATGAAGTGTCAATTTATTTGGGTAATCTAGTCTGCGCTTTAAAATCTAACACATTAAACGAATGGGAGGATTTAAGGCCTGTATTCCCAGCGTTATATAAACAAGCAACAGTTTCTGCTGCCAGAAATTGCCTAACAGGCAAATTTTTTTTCATAAATTTTAAAAATAATTTTGTTCTTATAAAATAAAGAATACCAATGATCATATAACTTATAACCATAAACAACATAATTGTTTTTAACAAATTTTTTTTGACCAATCTGTTGTGGTCGTATTTATAGAAAAAATTTGTTAAAAACAATTATGTTGTTTATGGTTATAAGTTATATGATCATTGGTATTCTTTATTTTATAAAAACATAATTGTTTTTAACAAATTTTTTCTATAAATACGACCAATCTGTTGTATCATGTAGTTGAATATGGAATAACAACCGAAATATGTCGCATAATTAGAATAAAATAAAGTGGTTAAGCAAAAAGTAAATTAATAAAAATCGGAAATTTAACTAATTTTCGAAAAAATTAATACCAAATAGGTTTAATTTTCCACCATATTTATATAATTTTTCTTTGTCATGCGATAAAAAATTAATACAAAGAGAAAACGATGAGAGTTTTTTACACAACCCTTGTATATTTACTAGGAATACTGTGTGCGTGAGTGTGGTACTATATACGCCCACAACGCTATCGTTACCATAGTAACGTAACAACGTGTTATTTGGTATTGAGCGTATAAGAAGCACAAATATAAATAAAACTTTGTTTCCATTCCACTAAATAACAACAACGATATATTAAAGTATATGGTATATAGAGAATAAATGATTATTTTATGGTAAGAGTAAGATAGATGGATATCATTTTCATATATATTTTATCTTTATCGTTCACAATATAATTGTGAATGATATCACATAAAATACACCATCAAATAGAAATGAATCTATAATATTAACGTTAGTTACATTTTTAATATTACTATTTTTCATTAGATTATAAAGTGTATGTTTTGTACCTACTCTATGGTATAAACTAGCGCGATCCTTGTTTATTTAATGATTGTTTTTAGGATAATTTTTGATTTTTTTGTTTTCATTTAGATTAAATAAATATCTAATTATCAAATGTCAAATATAAATAAAATATTAATTTTTTTTTTATTAATTAATTAATTTAAATAATTAACTCGTAGTATATTATACCTTTTTAGCGGTAATTATTTTATATGCATATCGTGTGTATATTATGCATTTTTTTTTTTATTATTTGTTTAAAACAATTAAGTAAGTTGGAAACAAATATCCACGAGTCACAAATAGTCTCAAAAATAGTATCAGGAAATAATTGACTATAATTTTGAGGCTGAGAGAATAGCTGATGACTGCGCTTAACTTTTGATTTTGAATACTTAAAAGTTATGTAATTTTTTTATGTTCTAAATTTGAGATAAAATTGTGGCGAACATAATGTTTGAAACAAAAGACAAATATGCATGAATTTGTTTTAAAAAAACAAACAATTATGAATTTTAAAATTTTCTTCTATATTCCATGCGTCAAAAGTAGGGTTCTGGACCCATTGAGCCGATTTTGGTCATTCTCGAAATCAGTCTTTATGTTTAAAATATGTCACCAAAATTTCAACTCGCTTGCTATTTTCATTTTTTAGTTATCTTGATGACGGACAGATAGACAGACGGACAGACGGACATGAGGAAATGGAAAAATTAGTTGATTCTATGAACACCTTATTAAAATTTTGTTTGTGAGTTCAATATTTTCTAGCGTTTCAAACTTTCGACTAAAAATAATATGCTCTGACATATAATGTATGTCCAGTATAATAAACATTAATACATAACTGTGATTTATTCAATTAATCCTGATGATAATATGTAGTTCAAACATGACACTCCACCATATATGTGGGGTATTTAAACAAATAACTCTGTTATGAACCATGCTTGTCATTGTTCATCGCATTCATTATGTTCATCGCCTGTTTTATACAATTATTTTTCAAAGTCAAAGTTGAAATTTGAGTAGAAACCGTACGTTGAAACAGATCAAATATGGACTATAAAAATCTTTGTCTTAAGCAATAACGAAATATTTAATTTCGTATAGACTTGAGATTAGAAGCTGTTCCTCCATAATAACCAGATCATTTAAATGATTCAAAACGTTTATCGTATTATTAAGTATTTTTGACCATTTACAGATATTGTGCGCTACAGTTTCCACTGACTAGTTTACATGCGTACAAATAGATAGTGCGACGTGAACGTCAAATTTATTTTACGGTTTTGGAATAAAATATCTTCGAGAAACTGTAATCATAAATGATACATAAACAGGTCAAAATAAAAATAAAAAAAGTTGCCTTTTGATAAAATCTTATTTCTCATAGGTAAAAATGAATTAATCTATACAGAAAAGTACTTTGTAATTGAAAATTAAATTTTACACATAAGAAGGTATATTATTATATGCATGGAAAATATAAAAGAAAAGTGTTCTGTTATAAAATAATAAATTTATACTTATAGTAAATAAACATATATGATACGTTCAGGTTTGAGACTCACAGTTTTTTGTTTTGCCTCGAGTCGCTAGTTGGCAGAGCTATCTATCTATAGACTGTAGCATCGAGCATTGTATACAGTAGATAATAAACAGTATACACTGTGTGCACGTATTATCAACATTATTCAATAAAATAATAAGAAAAATTTGAAAGCATAAGACAAACTATAAATTTTTGTTGTAGATGCTTCTTATGCAGGTAAGAACACTCTTCAGTTTGCATTGAAGAACGTGCCGAGAGCACGGGCGTATGTAAACCCAGTTGTGTTGTCAAAAGTTGTGTTTATTACGTAGCCTCTTCTGTGATGATAAAGAGCCTAATTTAACACTCATAAGTAAAGTGACTTGATTTTAAAAAACCAATATTATATCATAAAGATGCGTGAATATGTAACACAATTGCGTAAATAATGCAGCTCGAAAAAATATAAAAAGTAGCAAAATCTGGAAACATTGAGTATGGAATTTTTGGAAAGTGAAGTGGTGAGTTGGTGAAATTTGTCATAATTACTAAAATTGTATATAGTTTGAATAAAACTTTGTATAGAAATTATGCAAGTTAGCCAATGAGTTAGCAGAATTTAATGTATGAATATTTTTATGAATCTTGCTGCTTTTGATAAAAAAAAACCTGAGTTTTAAATTCGTAAATTACTTATTTCAAACTCACTGTGTTATGACATTTCGATATTAAAAAATCGTAATATGTATATTTTCTCTAAGGTAAATACATATAGATAATATAAATTGATCGTAATTTATTTATTTTTTGTAATAAAATGAAAAATTTCAATTCGAAGATAAAAAAAGACAAATAAGAATTTTTATTATGCATATTCGCTTGATCTGGTGATAATAAAATTGTATATTTACGTATTATAAAAATAAATTTTTACTTTCATTAAATACCGTTGGCAACATTTTCAAGTTTTGGATTAATATAAGGACATATAGACCATCATCATATTATTTAAGAATGCACTAATTTTTTACAATAGTATAAACAATCCGTGCCTGAAATAAATGCTATACTATACATATATTCTTTACTTTGGACGACTGGCGCCTTTCCCTCCACCTAACTTGTCTTAGAGATTCAAAGAGTAATATTGTACAATCGAACAGTGTAATATTGTACATGCGCACATATGCAGTACACATAGAATTGATTATAATTTATTTGTATGGATGATTGTAGTTAAAGCCATTTGAATGCATTGCCGTCTCCGATCTCTCGCTTGCGATTCAAAACAAAACATATACCACAGGTAACTAGTTCGTTTGACAGTTGTCACGTGTAGCCGTTTTCAATTTAACCTCAAATCTCTTAATTTGTCATATTTTAATTGTACTAAGCATTATTGTCATACTATTTGTATTATATAAATCGTCGCTTACTCTCCGTATCCTTTATTTTCAAATAACTTTTAACTATTATAAATAGGCTTAATTAAGAGTAAGTTATTAAAATAATTAATTGATATTTTCAATAAAAACAATTGAAAGGAGCAATGGGGTAAGAATTGTTTTCTAGCTTGTTGTAACAGTTATTATGAATACTCGTAAGATAAAACTTAAATTATGAAAGAAGGGGCAAACTCATCATTGACAATCGTAACAAATGAAACCTGTGGTGATTACCTGATTTTCAAACCACATTGTTACTAAACATCAGGCATGAAAAACATCGTTGCATATCTTTTTCGCAAAATATTTCGAATTTTTCCTAAATCACTTAGCAAAGGATGTTTTGCACAAGTTTTCCCGCACAGACTTATTAAATTCTGTCATTCAAACAACTTTGTGAAAATAGTGTATTATTTTGAAGCTTTATTCTATCGTATTTACAACGCTCTGTACTTGGACAAAATTCAAGCTAACATTCCTAACAGAAGTATGCCTGGGCCCATTATTAACACTGTTCATTCAATATAAAAATATCATAAAGTATTGTTCTCTTTCTTTAGTAGTTTAATATTATATACATTTATCTTTTACCATAGCTATATATGATAAATTATGGTTAACAATTCTAAGTAATACCACATGAATCGGTTCGGGAATGTACGTATACCATCGACTTTATTCGCTCCACCTGCATTTCACATTTAGTCAGCTATAGCTATTATATTCTACATAGCATAAAATGTTCAGTTGAGAGTACAGAGTACATTATATGGTGCAGGCATAAGTTTGATAAACAGACTTTTGACTAAAATACAATACAACGTATACATTATACAATTTTAATTTCGTTTAAAATTTTATTTGAATTTAAATATGATTGGTTCCATTTTAATCGAAGTACCAGCTAAATATTCATTCATTGGGATCTACTCCATTGAAAATGAGTCAACTCTGATTTACCCGTTTTTCCTAACAAAATTATCCAATTTTACCCACATATATTGTTCATTCAAATGTTAATGATACAAACGATTAATTTTATGATTTTATCTATGGCTGAATTCAAATATATTGATCTTGGTTTCGATGGAAATATTATTAAATGATAATCGGATTTGTAATATACTCAAGTATAAATAAATTTTCATACGTATGTAGGGTTTTTACGTTTTTTTCGAGCAGTTATTTTATAACATTTTTATGGTTGCAACAAGTCTGCCTGCAAATTTTTAACTCGTTTGATCATTATTAAAATTCAACATAAAGTTTTTGCGAAAGACAAGCAGACACTACGAGTTAAAAGAAAGGGAGTAATAACATAGATTAAATGTTTGATAGAATAGTGTAAAAACAATCAACATTTTATCTTTAATCTACAAGTAATTTTTTGTTGATTTTTGCATTGAGACCGTTTTTGAGCGAAGAATCGTTTCTTGTATGTTTAAATACCTAAATGTGACGACAATGGGAACTCAAAATGGACTCATTATCATGAAGTAAAACTCTGTAGGCATTTTGCTATGTTCTAGTTATATTTAAAGGATTAGTTATGCTAAATGTGTTTATCACCATACATAACAAGGAACCAAGAGAGTTTGTATAGTTCCAGTTTCTTGATATTAACAAAAGAGATCAATTCAAATTTGTATTGGTAACAGTAAAATAGTGGAATATCTAAATTTATTTACGCTTACAGTAAATAAATGTGTTATTAAGTATAACGCTAACTTTACATTTTGATTCTAATGTTCCATGAATCGAAGGTTGAATATTGTTTGCTCCGAATGATAAAACTACACACTGGTACATGTTGAATGTAGCATTTCTGTCAAAACATGTATTTTGTTTAGTGAAGCAAAGAGAGGTTAGGTTCCCTCTTATAATATTATAAATGCGCTAAAATTATTATAACTGACACAGTGCTTTTATTCATTTTAATGTTGGATGTAGTGGCTTCAAACCACAAATGTAACCAACTTAAATATATAATGAATTTAAAAAATTCAAGCGGGAAATTTTAAACAGATTATTGAATTTAAAAATGGGTTATTTAATCAATAAAATCTAGGAATTACAGACTGTAGATTATAGATACACAAAAGTCTTAACATTTCCTTGAATAATAGGAATTTTTATAAGCTTAGATTTTTTTGAAAAATGAACTAAAATAATAAAATGAACAATAATAATAAGTTGTTTTCATTTCTCTAAATTATTTTGAGTACAATATTTAAAAACTTTCAGTTTAAAAAAAATAAAAATTGAATACAAGGAGAAAACAGTAAAATAATGCTATCTCAGTTTAGTCAGCATAAAAATCTCGTCATAGGTATGTCTCTTTTCCCCGCATGCCATTTACATAGATATGCCAGCTATCTCGAGCTATTGTACTACTTAAATATAATGTACAACAAAGTCTATTTATAAAAAAAGATATCAATACATATAGCATATGAATTTCAAATACATTTATCTTTGTCTAAAAATTAATTTTCATACATTACATACAATACTGTCATTAAGTACAGTAAACAGAGATAGTGATATAAGCTGTGTAATGGTTTTTGTAATAAAACTATATCTATCTTTGTTTAACTATATGTAATATTGTTTAACGATCGTGTGTAGGTTAGGTTGGTTGGCTCCAGTCTATGTTGTTAACACACAGCTCACCCCTCTCTCTGAAGTTCTTGTATATTCTCATCTTTCTTTAACTTATTATATATAGAATATTTAGTGCATTGTTTATCAAGCTGACGTCAGTAGATATACCGTAAGCATAACCCTTGTGCTTATTTCTCTTCATACAATCGACCATACAAATAAATAAGATTAAATATTGCGACACAAAGCTAGATATATAGAAAACATAGCTGACTCAACATTAAATTATATATCTATAACAAAATAGAAAGGACGTTTAGGACACACATAAGCTTGATTTCTAACATTTGTTATCTTTTTTTACCATGTATATTTCTGTTAAAATATATATTTTAGGGCATTTCTGGCATCGAATCTTGCTTATATTATGTTATTTTATATATTATTATTCTATTGAATAAATACACCAAGAGACGTTATTTTGTTGTTTTCTCAAAGCTGGTTGAAATCATACTGAAAAATGATAATATAACGTCGGTTTACGTCCACAACTAAACGCTTACTGAAGTTTGTTTTCATCTGAAGTGCATTTCTGACTTCAATCCGAATCTATCTTCATATATATTTATTATAATATACAATATGTAATGTGCAATGCGCTCTCAATATCATTTAAATATCTTATATTATTATTGCATGCCACTCTTAACTATACTTTTACAATTGTTTAATTTTACCGCGCATATTGCAAAATTTTAATAAGTAAATAAAATCAAGATAATTTAAATGAATAGAAATTTTGATAGTTTCAATGAAATAATATAATCTTTTGAAAATTTTAGAATCTATTTAATTATATATTTGGGTATCATTATGTTGTCAACTAAATGGTACAATAAGATACAATAAGACTTTGAATTCTGATTCTTTGAAAAAAAATCAATAACTGTTAGCTTTGAAAGATTGCTTCTTAGATTTGATTTAAAAATTGAATCCATTTTTGATACCCTAAGTTTCTTAAAGACTAAAATCTGTATTCTAGTTTTTTTTTGGATTGAAGAATTTTCAGCGTTGTATGAATTGTTTCGCATTTGTAAATATATAACTATTTTTATGTATAAACTTTTATCACAATAGCTTGTTATTTTTACGAGAGAAACCTTATTTTCGTAACGTATGCCGGTTTTCCGAAGGTGTATAATAATACGAAAATATTTCAGTAAATCAAAATTTTTTTTACATTACCATTTTGATTTATTACTTCATTAGCTTTAATAATTTTAATTATGTTTTTCCATATAAATATAAAATTATTATGTATTTATATTTATATGGAATTTTATTAAAATAACGTTCAAAATTAACGTATTAATTGTTTATATCAAATATTTGAATTTGGTTTGATCAAATTAGTTAAAACGCAATGTGCAATTTACAAATAATTTCAGAAAATCATTTTTTATATTTAAATGTCAATTTGAATAGTTTATGCCACGCGCCATTTATTATAGTTAACTTAATTGAAAAAAGGAGTTTAGTTTAATTCATTTCAACCTAGACTATAGTTTTAGCTGCTAAAATATTTATTATAGTACAATCATTGTAGAAGAATCGGTAACTTCTTGATGTGTTTATCAAGGTATGACGTAATTCCATATGGTAGTGTTGTAAAACATAATTGTGTCAATTTTATGGATAATTTTTGGTATCTGTATCTTTATGAGATAAATATAAATTATTTTGTAAACTTTAGTTCTTTTGACAGCAATTGGTGGTATAGTTTTTAAAGTATTGATACCTAAAAAGAGGCAATGATATATAAATAAAAGACATATAAGTAATTATTTATTGTTGAAAATAACCCAGACTTTTGATATCATTTTCTCTTTGATGATATTAATATCTCTTTTTAAGTTATCAATTTTCAGAAAATAAAACACGAGATGGCTGTAATAAAAACTTTTTATTTATTTCAATAATTTTTTTATAATATCAAAGCGACCAAAACGATTAAACAAGAACACTATATAACCAAAAACTTTTTATTTAAAAAAATTTCCAATTATTGTAGTACCTACTTTGATTGTACTACATAAATTATTATTATCGTGTACGGTACGACCTCTATACATTTCTAGAGACAATTCTAACAAACATTGACGATGACATCATTGTTTAAATTTAAATTGTTTTGGTGTATTTACTGGCGGCTAAGCGACATATGTATGCCTTTACATCTATATGTAAGTATGAATGTTAACTGTAATAATATTATATACGATTATTTTTGTTGAAGAGTTTTAAAAACTTACGGACTGCGTACGATTGAAAATAATTATTAATAAAAAAGTAATAATCATAAATATACAAATGCAACAATTGATATGAATATTAATTGTTATATGTAAAACATTTTTTTTTTATTATTTTTAAAATAAGGAATTTGCCGATTGATAGATAGAAAATACGTAGATGTTTATTTAATTTAAAATATTGAAATTAAAGCACAATTTTGCATACGTGTACAAAATTAACTGAAAGATAATTACAATAGTTAAACATTTTCTCTATAGCAACCAGAATTCACACGTAGATTACCATTTCTTTTATTATTAAAAATAACTTTATTTTGTCCTTTTTTGTCGTAGGCTGGTTTGGTTTTTTCATTAGTGTGTATATTTCTATAACAGTCTGTATACATATACTAGAATGAGCATAATGTTAGCTAGGCATCGAGATTTTACTATTAAAAAGATCTTATGGAGACTAGTGGTCACGTAAAAAGCCCACAGATGATATCATCGTCATCCAGGCAGGACTAACAAGTAGGGTCGTCTTAGATTAACAAATTATGAATGTGATAGCTCAATCGAAAATAGCCTGTTAGAAGCTACATTATTCTTCTCAACTGTACCTTGGCTTGTTTCAACCGGGAATAGATAAATAGTTTAGCAATACACAACTTAGCCTCTCACATGCCATCCGTGAAGTCCCAGTAATCAAGGTGTGCTTGTTTAATACAGAATATCACAAGAATCTTGCAAAAACCGGTTCAGGTGTGAGATGTGAGACGACTCCTTTCACGATAATAAATTCGCTATAACATTATCTTTTATGCCAGAGTGACGGGGAATCCAAATGAGACTGACTATGATATTCAATTTATCTCCTCGAAGTATTCAAAAAAAATTACCGACTGGAACCTTGAAGCCTCAAGGACCCAAAGAGCAGCCTGGTTATCTGAGTTGTACTCCCCCTTTCGCCTTGATTCGCTTATGTATCTGAGTTGCAGACTGTGGTGTTTCTCTGGCTACCCTCGTTTATATGATCGATTAGAAGTTGTCTCCACTGCTGCAAGAACAGCCTCAGTTAAGCTCGAGGCTTCATCTATAGCTACTTGGTATCCCCAGACTTTGAGCTTCAACGAGTCTAGGTTCGCTAAAGTTCGGAATCAGTTAGGGAGCTCGGTTCCACTATTGTGGATCTAGATTGCTCCTTACTTTGTACCTTCACCTGAACCCACTGGTTGGTCTTGTTACGTCCCTGTGGTATCGGCCAAAGTGTCTTGTATTGGAGGAGGACTGTTTCCAGTTTTCCCTCACTTGAGAATAATTTTATTTCTATGAAGTCCATTTTAGTCCAACGAGTATAAAACATTTTTTAATTGAATCGTGAGCATAGATGCTTTCTTATATGAGTGTGTAAAATTTGTTTTTGAATAATAGATAATAATTATTATTCTTAAAGGCTATCACATAAAATTATTTTTTACCAAGTTGCTACGGGACCGTTTATCACCATATATTAACAATATATATATAATATTTTATATTATTTAAAAAGTGCTACGTCAAAATATTAAAAAAAAAAAAAAAGTTAAAAAATTTATTATAAAATACGTTTGAATAGACATACTCATTAAATAAACATAGGAATATTGTACTTATAATGTACCATTATTTATTAAATATATTGTAAAAGTATATTAATATCCTTGAATAAAATAAGTTTTGTTATGAGAATATAATTTTGTAACAAACAACACACACATACAATCCAACAGTCATCATCATCATGGCTGTTAATATTATGAGTTCGGTTTGGTTCGTAAAGTACTTCGTTATAATACGTATGTTTCGTGTACACTCGAATTTGATTGTGTTGATTATTATTAAAGCATACGTACTCTCGAATACAATAATTTTGAACGGCTCAAACGTAATTACAATAAGACAGAATGATTTGATGAACACATCCAAATGTTCTTGTATGAAATCTACAACCGCTGCATAAATATTTCAATTCTGCCTATGCCTCATCTTGGGTTGAAAACCAATGATTTATAATTATAGGCCTATGTTTTAACTGATTTTAATTTTGCATTTCGCCTGTGTGTATGTTTATATCTACCTATGTTTGATTGTTTCAAAAAATTCGTAGGCATGGTATTCAGCAAATTTACTGTATAGCTTTTATCGATTGGGGTTAATCTCTAAAAATAAAAACTGGTACTATTATATTTTCAGTTTGCATGAAATATTTTTTAATTTTGTTTATTTGAATATATTGAAGGGAGATTCTATTTTTGATAGGGACCTGTATAATAAAGACAATCCCTAATGCAATATGTATTGCATATTTTTCAATTTTCGTGCACAGATCACTGAAAAAATAATCTACACGTTATGAAATTTGGTAAGCACAAACTTGAGGTGAAAACGAATAGCCTGTAGATGACCAAAAAAAAGGATTAAAAAGTACAAATCAAATTTCTCATTTAACATATATTGAGAAACGGGTTTTGTGAACACGCCACGCTCTTTGTTTCCATCTCAGATATTTGCTTACCAAAATTAAAAATAATACAAATTACATGACATTTATTATAAAAACATAACCCTTAAACTTGTTTGAATTTTAAAATTGACTATTAAACTCATAGAAAGTTATTGGTAGCAGCTAATGTAATTTGTACTAGCTCGATTTTATTACATTAAAGTGTATATGTATTGTAGGCAAGGTCTTATGAGCTGATGGCCACGATGAGTAATAAATGCGCGGTAAAAAATAATACAATTTAAAAAATTGTTTTCAAATAATATTATGTTTGTTGGAATTGAATTTATATTCTAATGAGAAACAGCACACCTAATTTTTGTAAAATTTTACAAATCCAGCATCATTGTGTTAATGATTAAGCAATGTTAATGGGCATTGGTTTGAAAATTTTCACACTTACTAATTTTCCCTATTTGATCTGCTTATTATGGCTCTCACCGATAGGAAAAAATTTCATTTTTCAAGCTGGTCTAGAAAAAAAGAGAATGCAATCAAATAAATTAATATTGTCGATTTCTCCTAGTTGTCATTTTAATTCATATCGACTGCAAAAATCTTTCTATGATTGGTAAAAAAAGTATTGATATATTGGAAAATAAAATTTAGCCAGAAATTATACAACAAATTTCTTGAATACAATAAACATGTATACAACTAACCAATTTCATCAAAATCGAACTACGTTCGAAAATTGCGGCGGAACAAACATACATTGATACCTAGAAATAGACGCAATACACAGTCGATTATATCATAGTCCTCACTTTATTGGGTCAATAAAAATTTCTTTAACTTTAAACCCTCTGAACTATACTTTAAGAAATTAATTATATTAAATTCGAAAACGTTGAAAACATCTTTCAACAACTCTCAAAGTAAAAACCTGAATCTCAAAGTAGATTTTTTGTGTAGAAGCTTAGGTAATCTTTTGTCAAAAGAAGTTAGTTCTGGACAAAAGAAACATATTTTTCATCATTGGAAATTTTTTTGTGAATAATATGGGAAATTACCATGTAATGTTATCAATGAACAATGTGCTAATATTTTTTTTTCAATTTTGCTTAGGTTTTTCCAATTTTGGTAATGGAAGTGTAATATGCACATTATCAGGCAAAAGATAATTATGTCCTAAGGATTGTGGGTACCTATTGTTAGTTATTAACTGAAAAATTCAGAAAATAGAGTTTTCCCCGGTCCTAGTTTATTTATATATTATTATCGTTATTACTTTGTACTTTAAATGCTTTTCCATAATGTTTTTCTTTGAAGTCAAATTGCCGATGTCGAGTTTTTATACTGGTATTACATGTTTTGAGATCCCCTGAGTTCAAAAAATTGTATTTCATTATTGGTCTGTTTTTGGTCAAGATATATTCCGAACCAAATGAGCTATACTCACCAAATTTTATATTATTAGCTTCGGATCAATCAAGGAAAAGTTTGTCAAAATACTCAATTTAGTAAGCATGGTACAAGAATGAATTTCACTTTATATAATACTTAAATCAAATGTTTCTTGTTTTAGCTCACAAACGAAAAACAGAATAAAAACAATTTATGACACATGCGATTTAACAATGTGATTCTTTCAAACGTATGAAACGTTATTGTATTCAAAACTTAAACAATGTGTTTAAGATTAGAGATATAGTTCTAAGGTAAAAAAATTAATCATTATGAATGCGTACGTTACGCTTAAATTAAAAGTATATAGCAAATAATTTGGCTAAAAATCAATAAAAAGTATCAGTTTAGGACCATCTGGATATGGATTTTCTTTATTACTTTTGAATAAAACTACATACAATATTTAAAATAAAAAATAATTTCTAAATTTCTCAAAATTCGAAGAAAATAAAAACATTAAAGTAATATTAAAATATAATTATCTAAATAATTTATAAATGTAAAAACTTTACAAATAATATATGATAAATAATTGTGATAAGGTAATTTTTTATTTCAAAAAATCGCGGTTAAAATACACATGAATACATGTATATGATATAAAAACAACAATGCTTTCAATTGTTTCAATTTGAAAAAGTTGAAAAACATCAAACCTCTATGAAAATAACCAATGTGTAATCAAACATAAAAAGATAAAGATAGAACCGTTATTATAAATTGTTTACTAGACATATTTTATATATTTTATTATGAGTAAAAGAGAGATCGTATTATTTTTTAGTATTTTTATACACATATAAAAAGAATCTTAGTACCAACAACGAACAATTCTGAACACATAAAACTGAATACTCAATACAAGCAAGAGCAACAAATACACATATACTAAATATGTATTATACACAGGATATCTATAAAAAAGAAAGAAAAATATATATACTTGAATGTAGTCAAGTAAAAGATAAGTATAGCATACAATCATTAAACAACATGTGAAAAATGTACGATTTCAGTCAACAACTAAACTACATTACACAACTTAACATTTTATGTGTAGAAAAGGATGAATTATATACAAATTTAATATTTATAAATATGTATGAAAAAAGATAGTCATATACGGCCATGAAACTCTCTATAATAAACAGTGACGTGCTTTAAAATATTTTTATGATTTTTGTTTTCCAAATTTAACATTTTCTATCCATAACAAATACATATTACATAGAATTTAAACGGAAAATAATTCTAACAAACTTTTCACCACACAAATAAATTATCTTATAACAGTAAATATTGTTAATTTAAGTATAGAAAACATTAAGTATAAATAATTGGTAGTTTGACAAAAAAAAATAAATATTTTTAAAGCCAAAAAAATTTTTTAGTAATCATTTTAAATTTTTGGGATGAATTAATAATCTATTAATTCGAATCATATTCGAAACATTCCAAATGTATAACGAAATGAAATCCAAATCGCGATTCAGTTTATTATTATATTAAACTGTCAAATGATGCATTAGCTGAAATTTCTCTGCTTTCAAGTAACGCATAAATCCAGCGAATGATTTGATATTTCAGATTGCTACATTCCGTACAGAAAAAAATTACAATCAGAAATCAGATCAGCTGTAAATTTTACTTGATTGATTTCTGTCAGATAAAACTCAAATACTATGCCAAATATATGATAACACCCGATTATTTTCATAAACATTTAGTGTTTCTTTAAAGTAAATAACCTCATAAACTCTTTATATTTGCCACCAAAATCAACATATAATATATGATTTGTGTAGCCAATATTTCAAATTATTTTACAGTAATCGAAACCTCATTGTTAATTCATTAATACTGTTTAATTTCAGTGACTTAACTAAACTTCATATTTATTACTGAGTCAATTCTTAAAGTAATTTTTCACCTAATTAACACAAATTAAATTATCTTCTATATAATGGAATTTATTATTTGAAAGTATATACCAAAATTGTACAGTAACTCACTAAAAGGTTCTGATCAATGGTGAATATTGCAAGTCGCGAATCTTATCAGGTTACGAAAGAAGTTTAATTTTTTCTTGATGACGGATAGACGAACGGACAAACAGAATAATTAGGTAATTCTATGAACTCATATATCAAAATTTTGTTACCATGTTCAATATCTGCTAAGGTTACAAACTTTAGACTGAAACTAATATACTCTGACGTATTATACATATGTCGAGTATAAAAACAATAAATAATAATAAATTCAAATCTTTTGAGATTAGTATTGTTATGTTAAGTACTTTATTTAATTGTTAATGGCAAGCACTTCTCTTCCTAATTCTCATATCTTAGAGCTGACTATTCATGAGGATGCTGTATTGCAACTGTTACAAACGTTTACGTGTAAAATATATAATAATATGAAACATTAACGTGTTCTAATTGTTATGGTAACATATAAATTGCAACAGGTAGTTAACATTATATTGTCAGAATACCGAAATCTATCGTACAATATTAATTAATCCTGCAATTAAAATCTATGCATTGACCGTATGGTCAGCATTTCCCTTTCTATAATTGGGTGATTTGGCCTAACTAAAGTCGTATTACGATTGAAACTTATACCAAAAAAATGTGTACCAGTACCTTCTACATACTATAGCAAAGTTGCATTTTCTAACAAAAAGTAGACTAAATGGTGAAATAATAGTGTACCGCATAACATATTTTTTTCGTAATTTAGACTAATTATTACATTACATTCAAGATATTATATTCAGTAATTTTCAAAATCAGCTGAATATTTAAAAATAAACACATAACTCGGTAATGAATTTTTGTAGATGTAAATATATAGGAATATATTGTATTATAAATCAATTCAGGTCACAATCTAAATAAACGTAGTCGTGGTTAAGAATCAGACTACAAATAAAAAAGGCTAATCAATAAACATTTGATCCTTTTCCGTTTAAGAGGCTTACAAATAAAAGTAATAAGAGAGGAATATATTCAATCCTCGACATATTTCATCCATCCATCATCCGAGAGAAAAGATTCCTTCTACTGCAGAGTGCATACAACTATTAGAAATATGTAGAACTACAGGCTCCTAACGAAATTAGTGACCATGCGGAAAAGTCACAGTTTCTTCCTTGCGATTGTTTCTATAAGAAAATTCTTAAATTTATATTACCTTCAAACCTTGATACACAATTTAGATCATCAAAGCTTTCCAAGGTCGATGATTTGAAAGTTCAATCTAACAGTGTTTTGTCAGAAGACAGACCAACAGTACTTTGATCAGTTTCAAAATTAAGAGGCTTAGGGAAAATAATGTAAAAGACAACGTAATTGTATACCTTGAAAGGTATATTAATAAAGTAAAATAATCATAAATCCAACAAAGAAAGGACGCCACTGTATACAAGCTGAGTCAAAAAGAACGGCTGTGTGAGAAGTAATAGGTAGGTCTACTAAGCAGGCCATGGTATGCAGTGACTACAAAACTGAACAGGAAAGAGAGAAATAAATATATACAATAAATATAATATATCTTTGTTCAATGTTAAGAATGTTTTCTTGGGAACGAACTCACAGAGATTCAGTAATAATAATACTAATAGTTTCGAATAGAAGATCTTTATAATGAAAGACAGAGAACAGCAAACAATATTGTTTTTATATATTGAATATTAGATGCTATCTTTGTCTATTAGTTACACGAATAGTATTTTTTATGTTTTGATGTGAATATTACGTATAAAATAATAATAATTGTTACCTGCCTGTATTAATGTTCGCTTTTACCTGCGTTCTTGTTATACCTACATAGGTTGGTAGGTACATTCAGTTTGGTTCTTCACTTAGTTTTTAAATGAAATTATTATATTTTATTGATAAATATACATATAGACGTTTTTTTTTTTTTCTGTATATCTTATATTGGAATTCTGTATTAAAAGAGGGAACGAGATTTTTATAAAATGTTAAAATATAATACGCAAAATAAATATAGTAAAAATCTTGATTTAATTTTTCATTGAAAAAACTATTTTGTTTTCTTATAGTTTAAAAAATGTATTTTTTTAACGTTGCTGCATGTAGCGTAATTGTTTTTAGAAACCTTGCAATACAGAATTATGTACACAAATGCTTATGTGCCAGGGGTACTGTTACAAAACTATTTGACACCAAAAGACAAATTTTTCACCAAAAAAATAATCGGTGAAAATAATATTTGTACTTATTGACAAGCGGATTTTATTTAAGTATAAAAATGAAAAAAGCTAGCTACCTTTATTTTGAAAAATGGCTCAATGAAATTAAATTTGTATTTCTGCGTTTGGAAAAGTTATGGAAGGAGCTCTGGTTAATTTTATTTCAATTGTAGTTATCATAATTTACATTGGGCTAAAATCATAATCAGTTGAGCGCGAATCACCCGTAGAAACATCCTAAACTCTGTATTTAGTCCTATATTGTATGATAATATGGCTTTAAACAAAATATGATAGAAACTGATGATATAGCTTTAACGCTGTTGAACAAATTTTTAGATTCAATTCGGTAGCCTCAAAGGTCATCTACAAAAAAAAAATTAATCTTTATGTCTATAATTTGTCGTATATAAGCAGCGTTTATTAACATTATAAAATTTATAATGTGTCAAAGCTGGTGTACCTCCTTGTCTTGACTCCGCCTATTTTTATATTATATCAACGATATCCTGAGGATCGATCTACTGAAACTGCTCCGAAACAAATTTCGAAATTTCGAAACAAATTTCGACTTGCCTCCAATCCCGATTGTCCATTCTTGAAAGCTATTTCAAGTTATGGAAAATCAAAATCAACCCTACCAAGACCCAATCTATTCTTTTCACTCGAAAGAATAAATTTTCCGCCCACGCACTCGGATTGAAGATGTTTGACACGCAAATCCAGCAAACTAAAAGTTTTGTAAATAAGCATTAATAAAATAAATACCTTACTTCAAATAGATTATTACGTTCATTCCATTTTTTCCACGACGTTTCATCACATTCAAAGAATTCTTAGAAATTCTGATAAATTCTGATAAGTTATCATAACAAACTGAGTATTGCCCTATATATCAGACATGACAAATGAAGGTTGCAAAATGAGCATGAATTGTACGTGGCAATATTAGATTTTTGTAATAATGTTTAAGTGTCAATGATTTTCTAAGAATTTTCCTTAGATAGAAAATAAACATTTATTAAAAAATAATTTATTATAAAGGATATAAATATGTAATAAATATATATATATTTTAATGATTTTTGATCTAGTTCAAGGTTTCTAAGCGACCAAAGCTATTGTCGAATAAAGTGATGGACAATAAATAAATCAAAGTTTCTCATTCGTCGGCAGACGAACATGTAATTACAAAAATTCATGGTCCGAAACGTGTATACTTAATTTAGAACATTCACATTAATAACTCACTTAATAATGAAAATTGTTTTTCACTTGGGATTTTGTTGCGAATTTTTTCGATCGGAATATATACAACATTTTCGTGGCCCCTCGATTTTTTAGCAAAACATGCCAATATAAGAAAATAAAGAATACAAATTTTCGAGTTTTCGACTATTTTTCAAGTTATTTATGGGTAGTTTAATCAAAGATTAAATTAATAGTCACATTAAATATACAAGTTTCGATTTTTTTAAACGAATTAAATTTCGGTTATTTCTGCTTGAATTTTGTGTAAATTATAGCCATTTAACAAAAAATAATAATTAAATCTTGTGACATGTTTTAAATTGTGGTATTTAAATGACATACACACTATAAATTCTAAAAAAACAGTTTTGATAACTCGTAAAATAGGCGAAACCTCGAAAGTTGGTATTTCTTCATTTTCGTCGTACTTTTATTTTATTTACGAAACTTAGTCGTGAAATCTAGGCGCCACAGATATCGTAATGTTCCCGGATTATTCATCAGACAGCATTGAACCAAACATGAAAAGTGATTGTTGTTAATGGAATCATTGGAAAACTATGTATATATTTATTTATCATCATCAATACCAACCATGATGGCTGCGACACAGACGTTGGAAATCTTGAACAAATATTTTTTATAAATTCATTTCCACATTATTCGATCATCAGTTAAATGAAGAATTGGCACATGATTTTAACTATCATTTAAATTCTTTAAATACGAGATTCGTCATCTTTCTCTAGGTTTTGAACCCACCAATTTGTGTTATATATGTAATCCGTGCTGCTATGTGTTATAAACCATTACCAGAAGCAAATTACTAATAATGTATAAGATAGAGAATTTCTTCAGAAATATCCAAAGTATAAATCCACAGTAATTTTGGAGCCCGAATGATTTATTGTAAACTAGACATTTGTAGAATATGTCAGATTATATAAATTCTGTGTAAAGTTTGTAATGCTAGCAAATAACCTACTACTAAAATGTTGGTATTTGATGTTCATTGAATCACAAAATTAATCCATTTCGATCTGTATTTAGATGAAATGCATATTTCGAAAATAGTGTTAAAGATTGATACTAAACTATATGTCGAGTATCTAAACAATTAAAACTGTTAGTGGTTGATTTCACTTGTTTACATTTATTTTCTTAAGTTATTACAAATTTTATTTTGTTATATTAATTATTATCTAATTGTCATTATTACAACTAATAACACCACGGAGCAAAATTCAGATGATAGCAGCAGTTCATATTAAATTTGACTGTGTGTATTTCGTGATAAAAATGGTCTTCTCCACATATTAGCCATTACTTTCTTATGATTGTAAAAATATTGTTTATATGAATTGGAATTGACATTGAATAAAATGTCAAGGCAGACTAAGTTTTTACATTCCAAATTTGTATATTCCAGTCATCATCATATACGTAGGAAAAAATTTTTAAAAAAACGTTTATATTGGCAGTAATGTCGGACGTAATCTTTGCACGGATTTAATATTCTGCTTTATGCTTTTAAATATTATTTCTTTTTTTCACTCTTCAAAATTATAGAATATTACGTCCTATTGTCATATTCTTTAAATGACTTAAGGCAGTTTGGTAGCCGCAATCCGAAATCAAATAAAGTACTTTTTTTTTTACTAATAAATATACGAAGCATGCTATAATAATTGATAGAAATTCACATAAGAATTTAATTGATATAATTTAGAACGGATTATAATTAAATAATTAAAATAATATAATAAATAAAATATTATTTGACTAGTACTCAACTGTCACTAGATAATACCAACTTTAAATGATTTTCAAAACATAACCCTGAACTGTCAACTGTATTTTTTATATCGAGAATTCTTTATTTTTAATTTTTTTAAATTTAAATATAAATAAATAAATTATTTCTTTAGAAAATAAATTTAATCTTATAAATAATATTTTTTATATTTATTAATGTTCAATATCCTTTTGTTGTTATATACCATTAAAAACGCTAGTTACTATATGAAATTAGTGCGCTTAATGGATCCGCCATTATTCCTCTAGTTAATATGGAGGAGAGAGTGTCTTCGCTAAATGACAGAGATAGAAGTCACATGTCAAAATTATTTTTGCGGGGTCAACTTTGCCAATTTTCTACAAACCTTCCATTTCCGGTATTATTGAACAAGCACACTCATAAGAGCTCGTGTATTTTTGCTAAACTTTAATTAATTATATCTCTTAAACGGTGTGGTAAAAATTTAGTCATTTGGCTACCAAACAACCTTAAAATGATTGTTGGTAAAATTCAATTAAGACTCTTTGACATTACTGTCTTTGTAGTCGCTAAAGTTTCATAACGTTCTTATCTATTATTTTTTACTTCCTAGTAACACATGCCGCATTTCATTCTGCAAAATATTTTGAAATATTTTGGACTTTCTCACTTTTTTCCATCTCATTCTACTTACTCTCCATCCAGAAACATTGAAGTTAACGCTTAAGAATAAATAATAAAATATTGCATACAATTCCTTGAATTCTTCCATTATCGTGAATCTATACAGTGACTAAAAAACTTTAAGTCACAGTGACTAAAAACATTTGTACAAACACATGAATTATACAATAAAAGTATATTGATTAAGCGAATACTACCTACTCCGAGAGGAAGAATAAAATATGCGTATTTCATGAATTTCATGGTGTGTGTCGGGTGGTAAGCGATGCGTAATTTTATAAATAATTTTAAAGTATCTTTAAAACAAGCGGAGATAACAATTAACATCTTTAAATGTCTGGTATATGTTTAAATATTAATTTTTGATTTATTTATAAATTTAACATTATTAAAATACACAGACTACGTAGCGCATACAGTAAAAGGTATGAGGTATTTTTATCATAATAATAAGTATTGTTAATGAAATCGAACATGTTAACTAGCTAAGAAATTGATAAAAATGATTCAAACAACCAGCGAATGTTTGTATTTGAAATTTTCTACTAAATTTCAGACCTTAATGGTCATGGATATGTGGGTTTTAATTGAACATGGGGCACTCTTTGGACCTAGAACATACTATTTTAGTTCGTATATATAGTATAAGTTCCCGTGTCTTTTGGTTTTTTGATTTTATTGATGGTAACAAACAGGAGAAAATAGATTAATTGCACGATTCTATGAACTTCTATATTAAGCTTCTTAAGAACCATCATTATTTGCAAGCGTTAAAAATAAGCAAAATTTAATGCACTTAAATTTGACATACTTGGTTATAAGAGTACAATCATCCTAATTAAGATCGTAAAAGCAACTCCAATCCAATGTCAAAATAAGCTTCTTCATGGCTACCATACATGACAAAATCTATAAGTGGAAGCCTGAAAAGCTTTTGGTTAACAACAATTATAAACATCAGATGGACCTAAGTCATCAGAAACACAGATTAATGGTGATGACGTAATGAAGAAAAAATCGAGAAAGTCATCAGATGCAGGCGGTGGCATGGTTGAATAGGGAATACATAAACACTGGACTGGACACCACAGAGGAGACTTGGATCAGGTAGTTCAAGAATAACATGGCGGCGAATAGTATAGAAGGAAATTGAAGCGACCGGCAAGTTCTGGTGCGAGGTTCTACATTCCCAAGGCATTAAAGGACAATGGTCAAGCATGTTAAAGCGGTTCCATATTTCGTGGCCATGTTGTATGAAAATTTTTTTCCGTAATTATTCCGATTATATTAGGTTTGTATTTCATGTGAAGCGGATACAATTATTTTTCTATGAGTGCTATGGAAGACAAGTCAACTTCTTTAATGAAAATATAATCTACCAATAAAACAATATTATTTCTAGTTGTTGTTAAGTTATAATAAACATTTTCAAAAGTGGAAAAAATACATTTTTATATTTTAAAATAAAATAGCCAAGCCAAGGCAAAAGAGTAGTTTTTTTATTAGTACATTTAATATATTGTGTATTTTATGATGAGATCATCATAGATGATTCAGAAAAAACCCAACTTGCGCATTTATACAACGTAAAGACCAACAACTTTATACATCTGTATAGCACATACAAATAAGAACCATACATATACCATCAAGCATCATTATTAGTACAATACGGTTGGTTAGTTGTATGGATATTCAATTAAAAGGACCAAGTTCGTGTAAAACGATACGTCAAACATCTCACTTAAGAGTGATTCACCGAAAAACAGACATCTATAATGTAACACTGTTTGCTCGAACAACTAAATTAACAAACTATTGTCTAAACTTAAGAAGATTCGTTATGCACAATCTTACCATGAAAATAATTAACTGCGCACTTATTTTTTAAAGGGAGCATCTGCTTTTGTGTTCTGTGCACGATGAGTTTGTTTCAGAGCAGGAACTGAAGGTCAAGAAAATCAAGCACGACATTCTAACAAATGTTGATCACATTATTTTATAACCTGCCCTGCTTTTTTGATGAACTATAAGGCTTTAAGATTGTTTTATGTAATTTGGGATAAAACAAACCATTTTAAATTCTTGAAATTTTTTCGGAAAAATTCCAAAAGTGAAATATTTTTGCCCAATAGGGTCCAATGGATCCATGACCGAACTTTTAAACTATTATAGATAGAAGAAAAGTTCAAATACAAAAAATGTTTATTTTTTTAAACAAACAACTTTTGTTTAAAACATTTTTTGGTAAAATGTTTGAGTTCTCCACAATTTTTGCTAATAAATACATATACGTAATAATATTAATATATACATATAGACTGGATTTTTAGAGTATTGTTTGATTGCTAATTAAAAATATTCCAAACAATAAAATTCAATAATATATCGAGTGTCGAAACAATGAACTCTGCTAATTGCTATCTTTACTTGTTTTTTATATATGCAGCGTTTCATCAAATTATATTATATAGTAATATGATATACATATTATGAACAGAAGCATTGCGCTAGGATGTGGTTGATCCTTGCAATGTACTCCCATGCACTTTGATTTCATGAGATCTGTATGATATGTTTTATTTTTATAAAACATCTTTGGGTAGATCATTTTAGTTGTCTATAGTTCTCTATATGACCGTACGATGGCATTAATGTAGGCGGGTGAATGTTATTCATGTCATTTATTTGAATTTGAGCTCATTTCATAATTATCTTATTATTAAAATGTCCTTTTTTAGTCATTGATACACTTTATTTTTATAAAAAAAAATTTTTAATTAATTTAATTTTTTATATTTCTAGTGAATTTTTATTTTTTATGTGTCAATCTTCAATGAAAAATTGCAATTGTTAAATTAAAAATTATGTGGCGAATGCTAAAAAATATATTTGGCACGTTATTTTAACTTTTACAAAAATGTAAAGGCAAAATGTACTTAATATTTTTATGGCAAGATCTATTGCATTGCATTTCTGTATATTTTCGAATCGACTTCACTTCTACTTCATAAAATAATTATCACAAAGTCATGCAATTTAGTTTATTTAGTTTTCATAACTTTAGATAATTATTTTATGAAGTTTTTGTGGCGCCCAAAGAGTTCCCAAACATCATAAAATGTATGTCATAGTTTTACATTTGAATTTTGATGATTCTGGATATTGAGGGTTCTGGATATCGAAGGTAAACAAATATTAATGCATTTTTTCATCTAAATTGGTCATTTCAAAAACTTCTTAAATTGCATTTTTTTGCCCCATGATTTTTTCGTGAAATTTATTCATTAAATTCTTGGTATAAACCAATTAAATCAATACATTCCTTCCTCGTCAAATAATACCGTGTAAAAGACCTTCATTACATCAAACAACAAAAGTTCAGCTGAACATTCAGAGAGCTAAAAACTTATGTTTGGAATTAAACAAATGATGGCCAAATTATTACAAAAAAACATATTTGTCAAATAAATCTAATGGAAGAAAGTTCCAAACAATAAAATAGTTTAAAAAAACTAAAAAAACACGCTCTATCTTTATTACTCTCATGCAAAGGATCCGTTCAGATGCGTTCTGCAGCCAACTTCAGAGAGTTACCTACAGACAAACAAACAAACATACGAGTGAAGCTAATAAAAGCGTGTTAAAAAATCATTCGCGCCTTCAACATACACGAGATTTCACTATGGTTGAGTCAAAACGGGGTAGAAGATGGCAAAAAACAAAAATTTAATATTTATAAGCGCTTTGATTTGTTTCGTACGTAAATATTTACAAACAACGGTATACACAGCACGGTCTCGGTTGACAACAAATCGGATTGTGTGATAGTTTGTCGCTATAGTACGAGTACAAAGAGGCTCATTATTATTCAAAATTTGATTTTAGACTAAAAGTAGATACTCGAATGTTACAATAGCGTAATATGTAAGAATTTAATCTGTTACATTAGGCAGGGAAAGTTGTAATTTGTATAATATCACGTACCATTAGGGAGGAGGAGGCTATATCTCATTTGGGTAAGAAAACGTTTCACCGAGGTTTGTTATTTTGCATCGAAAAATTCTTGTTCGTCAAAGTTTTCTGCTTTCTTTGAAGCTAAAGTTATAGAAGTTGAACTTTTTGTTCGCTAAACAGACAAATCGGAAGTTCACTCATATATCGGTGCATAGTTTTTAATATGCCTGTGCTGCATGTTTTTCTAATTCTATTACAAACTTCAAGATTTTTGTATTCTACGCATTACGAAAATGTTGATATTTCTCGCTCTTTTCGTCCAATAACAAGGATATCCTTTTTTACTTGTTGAAACGATGGGTCCGGATAAATTGGGTTGTCTGTAATGAAGTCTGTAACACGTTATGGAAGCAAATGACTATGACTGAATTTTGTATTAATGTCGCATATGCCCCTATTATTATAGACGTCAAAATATATATTTTTTCTTAAAATCATTTGGGGGAGAGTGCGCGTTAACGTGTTAGATAAATTCAAAATTCCAAAGAATTATCTGAATAACAAAAACCAACAAACAAATAATAATATAAATTAGAAATGAATTGAACAATGTGGCATTTTTTGAATTAGATAACATAAAAAATTTATTTAAAAAAAACAACAACAACATAAAAATAATAATATTAAAATGAAGTTGAGTTGTTGAAACGGTTGTTGATTACACAAAAAATTAACTATACAAAAGAAGTGTACTTTCAAATCGTGACGTCATTGCATTGAATCAACAACATATTTGATTCTAACAACAGTAAATTTATTGTAAATTCATACCTAGTACGTACATTAAATTTATTATAGACTAGTCAAATTGGAATAATAAGAGTTTTGTCACTAACAAGAAGTGTAGTACAGCTACAAAAATGTATCTAAATAAACAATTTACTGCAAATTCATTATTCAATATCATCACCATTTCAAATGTCCACAGTTGGGTTCGATTAGGTTATCTTCTGAATTTATTTCGACCTTATCCAATTTTAAGCACTAACACGCCAATTTATATCTTTGATGGATAGATAATCGTACTCTGTTGACCATCCATATCAACCTAGGTCTTTCCTCTTTCCTGGAAGCTAGTAACTTCAGTAGCGGATTTAGGTTTGAAGACGCCTTAGGCCCGAGATGATATGGCGCCCTTTTTCTTTTGTAACATTGCATAATTTATCATGGTGAAATCATGTTTTGTTTTACAAACAAATGTTAAAATTAAATATTGAATGAAAAATATGAAAAAAATCTAAATTCAAAAATAAATAATATGCTAGCATTAAAAAAAAGATTTTTATAATCTTTTTGTTAGATATTTCAAATTTTAGTACTTGCCTGATGAATTATTTTAACAAAGAAATTCTATCCTTAAAATGGAACTATGTTTCGATAGTAACAGCGAAATTAAATAAACTTTTAAATTTACAGAAAACCCAATCGATATTTAATTTTAGTCATCTTGAAAATTTTGGTACAAGCCTAAGCCTAAACCCACTACTGAGTGGCTTATGAAGAAGAATGTTTTCATCATGCTGTTATTGTCCACGGTCATATCTGATAATTTTTGTCTATTTTAATACGTTTGGCTCACGAAGTATGGCCGATAGTATTTTCCGTTTTAAAACAAGAAAGATCTATTTTATTTATACCTACCTGTCTTGGCCAGAGTTAATATCTCTGAGCCATAAATAATTGTAGTGTAATGAAAAGTTATTTTATAAATGAACAGATTAATTAGGAGGCAACGATCTTGATCAATGATTTGCCAAAAAGCTTTGATTGTGTAAATCGTACACTCTTAACTGAAAGCTTAAATCAAAACTTAAAGAAAGCGAAGTCAATTTCTGCATCTGTTATTTTTATTCTAAACACAGGCCCGTAAAGTTGAAATGTACTTAAATAATAAGTATTTCAAAATATTCTTCAAGTCTCTTATTCATTATCAATATTTTGATAATATTTTTTGTATGATATTAGAAGATTGTAATGCAAAAATAATTGTAAAGAAAATAGAATATGTAAGTAGAATATGCAATAGAGTTGAAGATCAGGTAAACTTACTGATAAAGTTATTCAAGAAATGACGAAATTCTACTAATTAGCTATTCGACGACATACAGATTCGCTTGAAGATATGAAAAATGAAGTTTGGGCAACGTTTTGTCACAAATGTTCTTCAGATGAAAACCCTCAACATCAATTTTGTCCAGAAGGCGAAGACAGTTGGTGTAAATGGCGTAAAAGGCAGAAGCTAAGAATGAGCTCGACCAATGTCATCACGATAAACTACCTCTAATACCAGAAGTTCAAGTTATCAAACCTGTTTTCGTAGATTTATCGAAAGACGAATTATTAATTCGTTGTTTAGGAGCAGAGGCACAAAACAATAACGAATCTTTGAGTTCGTTGATTTAAACTTTTGCCCCTAAGCATCTTCATTCTGACCCCAAGATAGTTGAAATTGCTAGCTACTTATCAGTTATCATCTTTAATGAAGGTTTCGAAGGTGTTTTAAAAGTAATGTCGGTTATGGGATTCCCCATTGGCGGTGAAGCCCGTACTTATGTTGTGAAACGTGATGAAAAGAGAATCTAACTTTCTGAGTGTTGTGTAAGTGATGTCGTTAAACCAGGATTGACTCAAGAGCTGAACAATCTGCTTTAAAAGAGTTTCAAGAGGAAGAGAAGGAATACTTTATGGACCAGGTATCGCCTATTGAGGGTAAGCCGAGATTTTCATAATTTTAAGCGGACTTCAAACATTAAACGCATTTTTCTCAAAACTGTGTTTTTCAAACTTTCCTCCATCGTATCTCAAAAACGGCTTGACGAATGCCTTGAAATTTATAGAGTACACTCAACACATGTAAACGCATAGAATGAACTATATATGATCAATGGAAAATTTCCAAAATTTTTATAGTAAAAAACAAAAAAAAAACACATATATTTTAATAAACGAAATATATTTTAATAAACTTAAAGCTCTATCTATTTACTGGTCGTAGAAAAAAATCCTAAAAAATGCCTAAAAAACAGGCCGTCACATGGGATGATCCACTTAATCTAACAATAAGTGCTAAAAATATATCCTAAAAGTTCAACTAGATTTAAGTGTTTAGTTTTAAACGGAAATGAATTATTTTTTATTTATCCAAAAAAAATTTCTTTATTTCCAAAATAAGTTTAATACATACAATATATCATAAGAGTGTGGTTAAAATTACTAAACTGATAGATATTAACATCTCTATAACATAAAAATTCATTTGAGATATCAAAGTATCTACGCCATGAAGAGGTTTCTGTATTCTAAGCATTCCCGATTCTAAGCACATTACGGGTTCCCATATCAATGAAATTTAGCGATAAAAAGAGTGAATCAGGAGAAATGCCGTCATTTTCATGGAGAAACAACCATTTAAAAAAATCCATCCAAAATAATTGGGTTGGGGTTTGCAATCAACTATTATTTCATACATTCGGTAAGCCGACAAACGTTGGATCTTATTGAAACAATTATTTTAACTTACAGCAATCAATAATGAATTTAAATGGTTATTTTATATACATTTTTTTTTAAATCAATATTTATTTAACTTATATTTATTTTTTGAGTAGATTCAACTACGATTCTGTATAATAGTTTTCATCAACCATACTGATTCGAGGATTCTTTGGATGAATATTTGGTCCAACAAGCATATTATTGAAATAATGTCAAATATTTGATAAATTTTATAAAATATTATCGAAAAACCTGTATTTGTAAGTCTCTATGAAATCAATGCAACTCACATTTGATAGTCAAAGATTTTATTTATTATATTTTAATAGCTGTTATTCGCCGGCTTCGCAACCATGTTGTATTCTATAATATAAATTTGGCTTTAGAACCAATTTTTATGAAAGTATTTCCAACTGAGTAGGTACAGTTATTTGCATTTAAGCATTCCTTCTATCACTTATGGTTTAATAGTTGAATCATAGATCCATTAGACCTAATTAACCGATTTGGATCATTCACAAACTTCAACTCACTTTTTAGATCTATAGAATACACCACTATAATTTTAGCTCGCTATCTCTTTTCGTTTTTAGTGATGAGCCAGCGAAAATGGACTAATTAACATAAGTTATTATACGAGTAACTCATACCTTTAATATTTTCAAGCGTTTAGACTAAATTTAATATATCTTCATAAATTTCATATTGTCGAGTATAAAAATATGTTAATAAAAACTAAATATTGCATTTCAAATAATATTTTAATGAAACTACATAAGATTAAGCATGGAAAATGCATTAATTTCGATATTTTGCCCCTATTTCTTAGATCAAGTTATTTTATATTTTTATAAATACTTATTTCGACTACAAAGTGCAAACCGTCGCCAAATTAGCAACGAGTAACATTTCAACTAGCTAATTCATACTGATGATAATTACTTTGTAGTCGAAATACGTATTTATAAAATACAAAATATTTTGATTTAGGAAATTGGAGCAAAAAATCAAAATTTAATCGAAAAATCCTAGTGCTCTTTTATATAAAAAAATGCATTATGGGCCATCCAATTACAATGAAATTTGTAAAAAATTGTGCATGCTAAAATTAATTTCATTTGGATAATAATTTTTTGAGTTATTTGTTCACGGAAATAATTGTATCACTATACACATTTCATTTTCAGATCCTTTTATATTTGAATTTCAAATTTGAATAATATTTTTCAATTCAATAATTAAATTCATACAAATATATGATTTTAGTAAATTGTAAACAAACGTTGTCAAAATTATGTTTCAAAAACATTTTTTTTAATTAAATTTTTTGTATTGAATACCTAATTGTTCACAAAAATAGTATCCTATTGATGTCTCATTTTTAATTCTACCGCCTGTTCATGAAAACCTAATATTATATACACACTCTCTGTATACGCATGTGTAAAATACCTATCTATATGTGTTTCATCTAAAAAAATCAACAAAAGAATTCATACAATCTGGACTCACTTGATATCATAACAATTAGCTATTTATATACTCTGTATATGCGAATTGTATGTAAATTTTTGAATTATACAAATAAGGTAATACGTGTATTTATTTACTGAGAATTGTGTTGAATCCATAGAATCCTAAAGTATCCTTTTCCAAATATATCTAATTAGTCCTTGATTATCGTCCTTTATGCATATGTCTTCCAAGGTAAACTTTCAAATCACTAATCCATCATTGCTACTTTAAAAAAAAAAATTGTTGCTTCAGAGGAATCGAGTCTGCAACCTAGAACCTAGTGCGTACATTAGTCGGAGCTGTCATATTGGCTTTTTTCCTATCTCTTACGGTTTCAAAATATCCATAAATCCGTGATCTGTTCCAAATTTTAGGTGTAGAATCCGAAAATTCTAGGAAACTATCTCTATTCCGAAAACAACGCTAAAACTTCAAGCATTTCTCGACAACTGTATAAAGTCACAGACAAAAACGATAAATGTTTTGAATTATAAAAAAGTAATAAAGCAAAAAAAAAAAAATTTTCGTATTTTATGAATATGATTTTTAATTCGAATAATTTTAAAACCAATCTGAAGATATAAAATGGTATAATTCTCGCAATCTCCACATTTCGAAGAAAGTATTTAAATTATACGTATATAAAATGTGAAGTTTACATCATAATTTTTTATATCATAGCAAATAAATAATATCTATTGTAAAAAGTATTTACTTTTAAATTCCCGCTAAATTTTACACAACAATTATAATGAAATCATAGAGTAGAGAAATATTTTTGTGTGTATATTACATAATATATAATTATATTGATGTTTTATTATTTCGGTGAAAGTTCACACCACATTGTAGTAAAGAAGAACTAATTCAATTGGTTTTTAGTCTACCACTGTTGTAGTGTGTTGAAGAATAAATATATTTAAAAATATTTTCGAATATTTCTATATTGATTATTTTTTTGTGATTTTAAAAACTTGTAACAAAATGTGTGATGAAAGTCCATCGAAAAAAATTAAAAGCAGGTGAATGAAATTTTAAATATACATTTTTTTAATATTTAAAAAAGTACTCCAATAGAAATTATTCAAACTGAATTGGATTGAATATTATTTATTCAAATTTAACATTAAATAATAATTATTTTTCTAACAGTTGGTAACAACTATTAACTATATTATTTCGTATCAATAAAACAACCGAACGTACCATACTCGAGTTATGTATATTTACTCACAAAATCATTATGAAACAGATATATACAAATGTAGAATAAACTAAAAGGATAGAGAGTATATTATTCGCTGGGGTTAGGGGAGTTTATACAACTTGATGTTGGTAGGCTGATGTCGCTAATAGTACGTCGACCGTAATAGAACACACAGTGTTGGTAGCTATGAGTTTTTGGAGTGTGTAGTAGTTGTTGGTTGTATTATGTGGGGCCAGGACAGGGCTACTTTTGTGCCGCAGTATAGTACTGCGCATACAATATCTGTTCTCTGTATATTACACATTTATACTGTGCTGTGTTCTATGTTCGCTTGTGTTGTTATATTAGGGTCGCTCCATTCTATACATATAATATCAACTAAACCCCCCATTATTCAAGTGGATATAAAAAGTTTTTAAATATTTATGTAATGATTGTAAATGTTATTAACAGTTAGTTGAAAATAGAACTTAGCTTTCAATAATTCAAATTAATTCTATTGATATTCGATAAATTACTAACAAATACCATCATTTTGATATTCAATTCACTGCTATTCGCAAGTACTTATCGATTTTTGGGTACTTTATTGTCAATTTTTAGTGATTTCGTATATTCGTACTATCGATACTTATTTATGCTGTCCTTGGTAGATCAGTTGGTTATGTTACCAATTACAAAGTACGAAGTTTACTGCGATTTTAAAAACTTAATTATTACGATGTCCTATGAATGTTAAAATGAGTCGTTAGGCCTAAAAAGGTCTTATAACCAGACATATACCTTTCTCTGCTACAAACAACAACTAATTATATTGACCGCAAATAATTTTACTATGGAAGTATATACGCATGAAACCATTAACGTATCTGTTTATATGCGTAGTGTTTAACAATAGAAATTTACTGGAATAGGTGCTTGTAAGCAGATGTGTCATTTGTAAAATTTTCGAATGCTTAGAATGTAATTGAAAATTGTATAGTCATTTTGAAGGAGAAAGCTCAAAAATTTCTACAATATATCAAACTAAACCACTTACACATCTTTACAGATGTATTTATCATAATAGCAAATAACATTAATGGAATTTTACCTCCTATTTTCGTCTTAATAATCTACATCCATAAATTTAAATTCATGATGGAAGTAAGGATATTAAATGAAGACTAGGATTTGGTAGGTAGTGCTCAAGACTAGAACCACATACAATGTTTTCGCATCGAATTTTTCAAAGTATCATACCAATACGAGAAACTTTTGTGTCTCTCGAAATTGGGAGCGTATTATAAACTGTTATATTTGTCTTATTTAAACTGTAATATTTTTAATAAAATACGATTAGAATCATCAAATTTTCTTAATCATAACTTCAGAATGAAAAAAATGTGCTAAAGTAGGGTTTGACAGGAGAATGCAGGAGTACGAAGTGAATATTTTTTGTGATTCTTTATCTTCAGAAGCTATTATATGGTGAAATTTTGATTCTTACAATCAATAAAAACATTTATACTAAAATACACAAAACCAATATTAATTACAATAAGGGTTTTTAAAAGCGAAGAAGACCAAAAAATACTGATATATAGTCTGTGTTTCAAAACATGATGTTGTAACTAATGACTGGGCAGTAAGGTATTATGTCACCAATATTGCATATTAGCAATTTTAAATATTATATTTGATGACATCATACCTAGCTGTCCAGTAATAACTCCAGGGTTTCAAAACACAGACATAGTCTGCAAAATTTTTTCAACCTTACTAATTCAACTCAGTTGCTAGATGTGTATTAATATTTTTTACATTAGTAATTTTTATTATAAGTAAAAGATTAGAAATTAGAATGTAGTGGAACATGTTGAATAAATAAAATTTGTATATATGATGAACATAGAGAGCCACTGATATTTATACCATTACGTTGTCAAGCGGATCTAGTAACGAAAAGTAGCTATGGTAAAGCATACCACACAAAGTACATACTACATCATACTGTACAATTTTATACAGGTTGTAATACCTAACATTGAGTATACACTGATACAATGTTCTACTATGAATAACTATCAATGAGAGTAAAACTAAAACATTTTACTCTCTAAATAAAAGTGTATTTACTACAACACTGTGTAATATTTACCATCAAAACGTAAATCTTTTTGTATATAAAAACATTAACGAAAAATAAGAAAAACAAACTTCAACTGTATCAAAAATTTAAAACCCAAGGCTTAAATTGAAATGTATTGATTTTTAATTTTATTAGTTTATTATACAATAATATATTGGTGGGGTATAATGATGTTGAATATATTCAAAGGGGTCTGCAACA
Organism: Chrysopa pallens; assembly: GCA_020423425.1. Lineage (NCBI taxonomy): Eukaryota > Metazoa > Arthropoda > Insecta > Neuroptera > Chrysopidae > Chrysopa > Chrysopa pallens. The sequence continues at coordinate 82,750,343 of CM035592.1, read as the reverse complement.
GTGTTCCTTGTATTTAGACCTTTTGATCCTATGTACCTTCTTTTAGAACGCAAAGATGCCTTCTAGCACAAGGTGGCAATTATATTGTTATAATGTTGTTGGAGGAGCCGGTATCTTCGTTCTTATCCAAGCTTCTTATCAAATATTATTAATAGTAGACGTTAGAGATATGCCTAGTATGTTGGTTCTTCTAGGTTTTTTTACCTGTCGTTGAAATGACTTGCGGATTGTTTCAGCTCATCATTACCATCGGGAGATTATTGATACCCCTTAAAGTCGAGTAAGCAACTTCCTGTGTGATAAGGGGCAAGCCTTACGTTCACTCTGTAATTAAAATACCCAAGTGATATTTCAGGTCAAAACAGCACAGATCTGCAATTTTTTTAATCTTTACATTATTCACTCGTGAACAAAATACTTAGACTATATTAATGTTCTTAAAATACTCAGACGATATTTGGAGCCATATTAGCATTTCACTGTGTAATTAGGGTAGATTAAGTACGAATTAGTGTGATCAATCTGTGCAGAAAGGACTAACTTATAATAAATAAATAGTTTAACGCGTGTCCACTCTAATGAATTGGCAATATTAATAAACAATATACGCGCATTATAATATAGTATACTCATTAATCACTGGGTCCATAACATATATTATACAAAAGAAAAATATTGTTACCATAGCTTAAGAGGAATCCGGGATCGAATATCGACAGATAAACTGGCATGGAATCATGTTTCCGTGTAGTAATTCCATTATATACGTATGCTTAATTTTCATGATAACTCTCTGTATACACTCACAATATAGGTATAAATTTTCTATACAGATCGATTTTCGTTTCTCTTGTCATATGGAATCAATCCTTAAAAAAAAAACTATATAAAAATTACAATTTGTATGTGAGTAAACACATTTTATAATTTAACAGTGGGTGTTCCACCTACTAAACGAATAAAAATAATAATGCATAATACAAAAACTTCACAATTCTAATAGATTGACGAAGTGTTTCGTATACAATTAACATTTAAAATTTCAATTTTTTGAAGTGATAATATTAATATTATAACAAAAGTCATCTTTGTAGGTTATGTTTTGATTTGCTGATTATAGTAAAGTGAGGAATTTACAAACATTATTCTGATGCATATCCGTGCTCAATGATAAATATAACTACACATTTGATTTTTAAAGAATAAGTATGCATGCTGACGTTACTGAGTTACTACGCTAGTCTATACATAAGTTTATTTTAACATTGTTTTCCGTATGCCAAATGAAACGAAAATCGATCTGTATATTTTGCCTATGCTAAAATATTAAAACAACTCATTCTCGTTGCGGTGCTGCTACTCTTGCTACATATCAAAACTATCGTATAATTTTAAAATCTATTACATTGGTACTCCTTACTAAGGTATTATTTTTAGTTCTAATACTTATTTTCAATAGCATAGTAGGAGAGAAACAGACCTAGACATCTATGTTGTTGTAGATGGTTACTTCTGCTGTTGTGCTACTACAAGAGAAGAAGAGTATTTTATATAAATATAACTTTTCAGGATGTTTTTTAGTTAAATCGTTTTTTGTAAAATATAAAATATCTACACTATACTTCTACCTTCACACAATATTCCTAATAAATTATATTTTCTCTACTCTAAAGGAAAAAAAAAATTATTAAGAGTTTTTGCATACAAATCTGAATTGATCAACTAAAAAAAAATACGATTAAATGTCTTTTTCTCTTTGGTATAAATATCATAGGCGTAAATAGAAATGTTTTAGTGAAATTATTTGATCGATTGGTAAACATGAGTGGTCAGGATTTTTTCGAAATTTCACAATAAAAAAACAGCATTAAAATTTGAAAGAGTTTTTTACAATGTTTATTAAAAATGCAATTCACCAAAGCATCATCTGATACAGAATTCAGCGTTTGTAACAGAAACTTAGAGTCTATACCAAAATCAGTTATTAGTAACTTAAGATGCAGCCTTATGTGCAGTAAAAAATCATGTCTTCACTTTACACACGATAGATGTGATAAATTGAAATATTGGATATTTATCAACTCTAAAAAATTGTTTAATATACTCATCGAAATTCCTTATTTTTATTTATCAAACCAAAAATATAATATTAAATATACATCTGAAATCTATAAGAGTAAATTATCAAGCATCGAATGGTGTCCAAAATAGTGTAGTAAAAGAATTAATACTTGTACAATGTATTCTATTATTGTTATTCTCTCTTTATTATTTTAACGAAGCTTAGTGTAAAGTATCTTCTCAAAACAATAGTCAAAGCACTTTCCCTTTAACCGCAATATGGTTACACTTATGCACAATTTGAAGCAAGCTATTTTCCGCTAAGTATTAAGAAATTTCTTGAATTGGGATAAGCTTGTCGCAATCACTTTTTAATTTAAAATATTCAAAATTTAGTATAATGATTTTCGAATTATGAAAAAATAAATATATAAAGGACATCATAAAGAAAAAAGACGGTAACACAAAATTTGCATATGTGGCTTGTTATAGACCTTGGATTGGCAGTCATAGAAACACAGCTATTATAAGATAATAGTGATCCTAATCATCGTTGGGTTAATTCCGTTCTTCTCAAGTAGTTTTAACAAGATTTCTTGTTAACAAGTTTTAACCAGATCAATTTTTTTTCTAATTGAAGAAAAAGCAAAAACTACGAACTTCTACTTCTGCAATGTTGAAATATTTGATTTAAAATTATAGCACCCAAGAAAATACAATAATTACTTAATATCGAAAAGTCAAAAACTATTATCACTAATTTTTGAAGATAAATGAAACTAAAAATGTTTTTGAAATAGTTTCTTGAATTAAATAACATAATAAAGCAAAGTGACATGCACTGTATTATTTAGGTATTTTAACATATTAATACTTAATACATTCTTTTGAAAGTAATCCTGAAATGATAATAATAAAATCTTAGGTTCACTGTTCCAAAATGTATGTTCCAAAATAAGCCTCAAATATGTTCCACTTCCCATTAATTTATATTTATATTATTATTACAAACGCGAAAAATTTAATCCAACAAAGAAACAGCAAACTAAAGAATTGATACGATACTAAGATAACCAACATTAACTCAAAAAATGTCATGCACGAGAATTCTCAATTCTCAAGAAAAGCAAGACTCAATCTGAGGTGAAATAGCTAAGTAGAGTCCGATTTTCTATCCATAGTAAATCGTTCCAAAGAAAGATACTGGTGTAGAAATGGAAATAATATAATACATTGGAGGGAAGTTTAGAGGAAAGCTCTGAACTTCCTGGTTGTATAGTTTTAAAACCAATATTAATTAAAAAAATTGAAATGGATGTTTGGCAAATTATGATAATTCTGATAATGCATAAGTAATATGTAACTTGATAGTGCGAAAAACTTTTAAAGCAAAAATTTCTAAATTTCTACCGATTATTTCTCATATATTTAGCATGCAATTTTTCAGTGCGATAAAGTCTAATTTCTCTATTCCATATTGTATTAACAAAACATTAGAGGACAAATAGATAAGTTTTACAGTCGGATTTTCGAATCCCTTAAATTTCGAAGAAAGGTTTTTGAATATAAAATGAATGCAATATGCAATTTGCTGCAAAATGATTTGAAAACTATTACTAGTAATCAGTTTTTTAGTCCTTAATATACATTTAATCACGTTTTGAACTCCTAGGAATCATCGATTTTAAGCTATTTATTCCTTTAATGAAGAAAGTGAGCATAAAATGATTCTAAGACAAGGCGCATATAGAAGCGCGTCTGGCGCGTGCGACACTACATAGCACAACGTGATTTTATGAAACATGAATGTATCAGCGCAAAATGACGACACGACGCCGAGATACGACAAACGCGTGGCACAGTAGCCGAGACACAGTTTCTTCATTTGTACTTTTCAAATCAAATAAAAGAAACTGTCTAAAATTTTGATTCATGAATTAATTCCAATTTTGATTTTAAGCTAATTAAAACTTTGTTATAATTTACTCTTTTGTATATTTATTGTTTATTTTATTTTATTTATTTATTTATTTTTTTTAATAAGAATAATAACTTAAATTAGATGGCTTTTTTAATATTTAGTTATATTTTTCAAAAATTTCTTTAGGGTTGTAAAGAATCTCCAAAAAATTCGTTCTGAAAAAGAGAAACAAATAAGCACATCTACTAGGCGGGAGTTCAAGGAGCAACTGCGTGGCCATATGCGTTTCACAACACGATGGGAGTGACGCGATCGTGCAGCTCGTGTCATGACACGTCGCACGCACCAGACGCGCCTCAATATGCACCCTGCCTAAAAACATATAAATATCATAAAATTTTAATTTTTCGGAATACATTTTCTATTAGATAGTTATATTAAAAGTTCAATTCAAATTTTATGAATTTGAATCTATTGATAACACTTGGTAAATATTTAAATGAATATCACATCATTTATAAATACCTATCTAAAAATATGTATACGGATCGATTATGATAAGTACATTAACCTTGTTCCACTACGAAAATGCTCGTAAGTGGACCGTTTTCTTTTTCGGAGCCTGTAAAAATTTCGATAATGCCCACAAGCTTCTAATTGACGCCTTTCGTTTTTTTTTTTTATTGTAATAGAAATATTATTCAATAATAAATGCAAAACTCATTTTGTCCAACATGTGATAAAACTAGATTTATGTATGTTGCCCGCCAAACTGAAAATTGTAACTTATTATCTAGTTGCCGAAAAAAGGACAGTCTGTTATATCACTTTTCGGTGTTTACATTTGATATTAAATGCTCGTCAATTTGAAGCTTGTGTGCGCAATCGAATATTTTATGGCCCCCCAAAAAGAAGCAGCCCAGTTTTCAGTATTTTCATAGAGTAAAAAGCCCACTTATTATAATCGAGCCATATACAAATTTTTAAATGGTTTTCTAAAAATGGTGTGATTTGTTTATGGTTACCGTCTGGTCTATTAACTTTTTGTCCATAAAACTATTATTATTTAACAGCTCCACTAGACTGTGGGTAACTATTTCTGTATATTCTATACTATTTTTATATAGGAGCTATTTTTATACTTGGTATATTATAATATTATTATATAGGATGGTCTTCGTGTTTTGTAATCAGAATAACAAAATTCAAAAAATTTCCCCAAGAAAAACAGTAGCATACTTATAAAATATTTTATTTATCCCTACTGAGCTTAGAAAATGCAAGGGTCAAATGAATCAATCGAAGCGACACGAGTAGCGGTAATGTATAAAAAATATAATTATTATTCAATAGTTTGTATTTAAATTGCATTTCAAATAACAATAAAAATTGAGTAGTTTTTGAATTGAAAATTGTATTAGATACTTTATTAATTTAAATTTGATAATAAGTACTGGTAATTTTTCAATATAAAATAATGTATCATTTACATTTCATTAACTTTTGGAAACAAAGTGATGCAAAACCCACTATGGTTACACCAGACTACTGCAGTAATAAAATCCTTCGGAACTGCTAATTTGACAATAACAATTTACTTGTAAACAATTGGAAAATAATTATCTGTTTTTAAATAAGAGCGCTTTATTTCTTCTGAAAGTTTTTTATTCACGAGATACAGGCTTACAGGTACACAAAATATTTTTCATCTCTGTGTTTATAAGTTATTCGGGATATATATTGAATATAGAAAAATCGTATTAACAAATTTTCTGTCTGAACCAAATATGGCGATATAAATACGGTAATTGTATGTATTATAATAACAACATAGATTATCATAAACCAAAAAAATAAAACTGATTTTATAATTAAATTGCTTTGTGGATGTAGTGGAAACGGTCTGTATGAGACTGTTAGAAAAATATTTTCAATTCCAACTTGTTCAAAGCAATTGGAGAATTCATTCTCAATGTGGTCTAATTTTTACATTTTTAGGTCTTAACTTTTATATAAAACAATAATAAAAATATCTTGCCGCTTCAATAAAAGTACATTTGCTTAAATTAGCGCTACCCTGTACAATATACAAATAATTTCCTCCCTTCCATTAAAGTATTAACAATAACAAAAGATAAAAATAAATTTATATATAAATATTGACTATAATGCTGATGAGATACCCAAATCTTATTTAACATACAACGAATTTTTGCTAAAATTATATAGTCTAATTAAAATGGTTTTCAGTAAGGAACAATTACTTTGTGTTTTTATGTGGCTTCTAAATATGATAAAATCACAGTACTCATTTTATGGAGTGCGTTTTTGAGAGTCGATTGTAAATTAGTTCATTTTCCGTTTTTTCAAAGTAACTTGAGAAAAAAATTAAAAAAGCAGTTTCATAAATTTCCACCAATGTTGCTTTTAGTAATATGGATATTTATAATAGGCATAATGACCGATAGACTTGATACTCGAGAAGAGATATAGAATGTATACTCTTTCTCTTTTCTCTGCTATAACTAATAGTAGTCGAGTAAATTAATTCAATATAAGTATAGAATAACGGATTTCGGTTATTATGAATGGATTTGATTGAATGTGATTCTATATTTAATGTCATGTACTAAAAAGTTTTATAAAACAACTAATTTAAAGCAAAAAATGACCAAAAAATTTTTTTTTTCGAAAAAAAATATTAGATTTGAATATTTTTCATAAATATTTTGCAAATTTTATAATTTATTGAAAAATATCTGGGAAAAAATTTGTTTATCATTTCTGCAATAATAACCAAATTATAATTCGTTCTGAGTTACATTCAGTTTAAGCTAAATTTAAATAATTCAAAAGGATTTGTCGTCTCTAAATGTTGAAATTTATCGCATAGCATATTTAGATTATTTTATCCAACTGCTAAAAATAAATTTAAAGTTTAACGTTTTTAAAGTGTATCGTTTAGAAAAAAAGTTCTATTTAGTTATTTTTTCATTTACTCAAAAAAAAGAATTTTTTCTAAAACTTAAGGATTCTTAGTAATTTTATTAAAGACTTATTATTATTTCTATAGATTTTAAAAGCCTCTGTAAAATGATTTTTTATTCGATTAGATATCTTACAGATAAGAAAAACTAGCGTTGAAAAATCAATCAAATTTAGTTGTAAAAATAATATATTAACTAAAAATAACGTTATTTTTATGGAGAAACAAACTTTTGGAGAAAAAAATTAAACGCGGAAACTTTTTAATTAATATCTAGTGGGTAAAATTAAAAAAAAAAACCTCAGCTCAGGCATTGAAATACATCCACTTAAAACGTAATTGCACTCAACTATGATCACAATGCTTGCTGTACTTTTACGTCACAAGATCGATTATAACCAGGAGCGTTTTTGTGGTTAATTCAAATTACATAGAAAAAATCAATAATTTACTTTAAAATTTAATAGTAAACGTTTACCCATATTTTAGAAAGGTATTTCAAAATCTGTCATCATGTTTATTATCCAGAGTTTTGTTGTCTAACATACGTTTTGTAAAAAATTCATATTTTTCAAACAGCAATAAAAAAATTAAAATAAAATAATAATAATGACAAGAAAATAAGATACTTACAACACAAGTATAAAATTATTTTCGGTTAACTTAAAGTGTTGTAGTTATTCAAATAACTATAACAAATGTCATTTAGGAATTTGTTTTGTTATTTGAATAACTCAAAAATTTAGTTTTTTCTTCAGTTCTCTTAGTTCATTGTAATATGCTGCCATTTTTGACTTGGAATATGAACCAATTGACGTTGGAATTTCTTGTCAATATGAACCAATTTAACAATATAAGGGTCGAAAAATTAATCTATTAGAGGAGACCGAGTACAAAAGTAATAATTTGTACTTTTATTTTAATCTCTGTTTGGTTGTTATTATTGTATTGAAATTAATGTAGTATTTAATGTAATAAATTAATTTTATTCTATCCAGATCTCAACTTGCCAAAAATATAAGTTTTCGAAATTTACAAAATGAAATTTTTAATCCGGCTGACAAAACTTTAAACTCCGTAAAATGATTTTTTTCAAATTTGCACAGACAGGTATACAACAAATTCTTTTCAAAACGGGAATTACAGCGGATATCTTATTTGATATAGAGTGTAATTTTGACATTTTAGTATTATTTAAGATAACCTCAAAATGTATAAATATTTACATGCTCGACACTTACAAAACATAACTCAAAATGTTTATGTTAGTTGAGATGACAAAAACAGTTCGAATACCACCAGAAAAGTTCCATATAAAATTAAATAACGCAATTACTGAAGAACTAGATTATGAATTTGCTAACAAAGTGGTTGTTGACATTGGTTTAATTATATGTGTACGAAATTTAATATCAATTGATGATTCTATATTAATACCGGGTGATGGTGCGAGTCATATCGAAGTAAAATTTAACGTGATTGCATTTCGTCTTATTATAAATCAAGTTATACAAGGTAAAATTCGTACTTGTTCACCAGAAGGTGTACATGTAACATTGGAATTTTTCGATGATATATTGATACCACCAAATTCGTTACCCGAACCAAGTACATTTGATGAAACCGAGCAAGCGTGGTATTGGCAATATGATAAAGGCGATGGTGAAGTTCACAAATTATATATGGATCCTGGCGAAAAAGTAAAATTTCGTGTACAAAGTGAACATTTTGAAAATATACCGCCTGACACTGAGCAAGGTGTACCATATCGAATTGTGGGTAGTATGTCCGAACAGGGTTTGGGAGTGATCGCGTGGTGGAAGTAGTTATTTTTGAATTTGTAAATAAATATTTAATAAAATTATTTTTGTATTATTTTAAGCGACAATTTTTTATTGGAAGTAACCTACAAAATTTATATTTCAATAGGAAAAGGAATATTGGCTTAGAAAAGTTTTCTTGACGAATTGAAACGTAACTAATAAAATATTTATTTTTCATATAACAAACAATAAGATTACAGTTATTATAAACTTGACCAGACTTTTTAAGTTTTTTTAATTCATTCAACATGTTTCCATTGTAAAACCAGTTATATAATGGTAAAAAATTAGTATAATAAAAGCGTAAAGACAAATTGGACTTAGGTTTACATTTGAAAATTTACATATTTAAAAAATCTCAAGCTTTTGGAAAATTTTTTGTAATATACCAGTTAGATTTGAGTGTTTCATTTTGATATCTAACGGAATAAGCTGAATTCTTATAAAAACCTTTATTTTGATATAAAAGTTGCCCTAAAACATAATTGGTCACGTATACGTAAACCTTAAATATTCGAAGTTAACGGCACCAAAAAACTGCCTTTTTGAGAATATCTCGTTTTCCTGCCTCTAATCGTATTTGTATTTATAAAAATTGTAGTGGATAAAATTCGCTACAAATTTTGTTTGGAAACTTCTTTTATACGTCTCGGGGGGAGTTAAATCGTTAATGCCAGTCTATCTACAAATAATGAAATAATACTGTGAATCATTCTAAATGTATTTTGAATTTTATAAACCTCATATATCTTATTATTCATGTTTTTTTTGTTTCATATCAACATTATTATCAATCTTTGCTTTCTTCATCATCGTCATCTCCCGGTCGGTTAACAATTTCAGACTCATTTTCATCATCGTTTTCTCCGTTGTCACTGACATTAACTATAAAATCTTCAAAAATGCCAGGGATAATGTCTCGATTGTCATATGGTGGACATTAGTTTTTGACGTTGATGGCTCGAGGCGGCAAAAACCAGATGTTCTCAAAAAAACTAATTTTTGAGACCTTCAACTTTTAATATCTAAAGTTCCTTACACGTGGTTAAATTGTATATAATAACAAAAATGTTTGTACAAAAATTCAGCTTATTCCGTTGGATTCCGAGGTTGACTCTTTTTTTAACTAAGATGATTGACTTACAATAAATTGTTTGGGTATTATTTATCTAGATATTAATTACTCTAGATAATTTTATCAGGTGTTATGATACATCAAGTCGGATAATCTACATTTGTTTTTTAAACGGATAAATAATAATTATCCTAGTGTAATGAATATGCATGTGCAATCTGAACATCAAAAAATGTAGTTTTTTGAATCGAAAAAATCTTAAGAATGTAGATTTTAGTAATGTTAGCCTGAATTTGAATACAAGTGAATTGTGTCATTTGTGTTTACTATTGTCAGATATTACAACTTAAGATATTTTTAAGAATTTTTTGTTGCATTAAAATATTATACATAGTTTTACAGAATTAGGAATGACATTGGCACCTCATTAGATAGACGTGTATTATGATTAAATAGATTATTTTATTGACACATAGTAAAAATTGAAAACATTACGCATTCTCCAAGAATTAAACCCCGAACATTTCGAAGTTTTACTCAAAAAAACTTTTTATCAAAACCTCTGAGTAGAATAAGAACCAAAAAATCTGCATATATATATAAAAAAAACAATCTCTACTTTAATGCAATTACATTGATTGCATTTAATTTAACTTTCGCCCATAAATAATTAAGGAATATTGTCATGCGCAATCTTGACATGAAAATGGAGGGCTTGTCAAAGACTTTGCCTTGAAAAAAACTATTATGTATAAATTTAATTTTATTAAACAATTTTTTTTTTTTTTTGGAAAAACTTTGGTATGTCCGTCTTCATGTCAACATTGTACATACCATATTTCCTAACGTTTGGATAATTGTTTTTTTATTTGTGTGTGGATTTTGCTTCTTTATGATCAATATATTAAATTTTAACGAATCATAAGATAATTGAATCGAGAAGAATAATTTAATATTAAAGATGAATTGAAGTTAGTATGAATTATCTTCAAATTAAGATTTCATGAAGTTTCAAAGTTATTTTTCTTATTTAATTTGTTCTATTTGTATATGGCTTTAAGGCTTCCTAATGATTAACAACTTGTTCCTCTACAAAAATTCTGAAAAATGGGCCAGAATTTTTTACTATCTCTACAAGCTTCATTCAATAACAAAAGTAAAAACTATTTTATCCGTCACGTGAAAAATAATAGAAATGTTGATGCCTAACTGTTGAAAATAAATAGAAATTTTGATATTGTCTAACAATGGACAAAGTTTTGTCACATGTAGGTCAAAATGGTTTTTGAATTTGATTTTTATTGGTAACAAAAAAAAAGAGATGTTCATCAAATTTTAAGAGATATTCAAAAACTTTACAGGCTTCGAAAAACAAAACGGCCACTTTCAGAATTTTCGTAGAAGAAAAATTGTAACACTTATTCATAATTAAGTCATATACACATTTTTAGAACTATATAACAAATTATATAGTCCATCGAGACTATCAGCCTTTTTATGAGGATTTCACACTATCCTTTAACATATTTCAAACAAATCGATGTTGGGCTTTTGGATAAGCATCTCTCGAAGCAGATAAATGGGTACATTGTACGAAAACTATAAATCTTTTACAAATAGTAGAACTCTCATAATCCATTTATGGAAGCAGAAATAAATACGCCTTATAAATAGACAAAAATAACTGAAGGGAATTTTAGGTGGGAATTAATAGGGAGATATAATTTCATAATAAAATATAACTATTAAATATAAGTTTTATATATATTTTATAGAAGTTTTATATATATTTTGTAGATATTTTTTAACATTTTGTTAATTAAATGAAAATGATAACAAAAAAATACAATTTCAATCGGTTCATTTTTCATAACGGGATTATATGTTAAATGTTCGTAAAATATATGAAAGAATATTGTAATTATTTCAAACATGAATTAAAAAATGATACGTATCGCTATACATCGCTTCTAAGCTAAGGACAAAACAAAAATTTAAAGATAAATGTTTAAAAACTATCTTTTTTAAAAATTCATAAAATCTTAATATGAACAAAATTAAAATATTAGGTTGTTTACCTAGACAATTACTTTAGTCAACTACTCTTTATTTTGTACAGTTTAAAATTCAATTTGTGCAAAAGCATCAATTCAACTTAAATTTCCGACATAAAATGTGTTTTTTTTTTGTCAGATTCATTCATTCTGAGTAAATCAAAGTTCAGTATTATGCCAATAATATTAATTCACCTTCTTGGTCTAGTGTATGCGATTTTTATTAGTATTTTCAAAATCGCAAAAAAAACTTCACTAGGGTTGTCATTATATTTAAGATTTAAAAGCCTATTAAAAAATGGCAGTGTACAATTGAGTCACTCATTTTTTGTAATAGGTAAAGGTATTGTTTACAAAAAATTGAAAATAGCATTATGTTTATTTTAAAAAATATTAAAATATGGCCTAATTTAAATTTAAGTACAAAATATATATACTAACAAAAAGAGGCTAAAACACGTACCTCTCTTATAAAATTGAAAAATAAAAGTAATCATGATCCTTGAAAAAAAATTAGCAATTTAATATAATGCCATTTTAACGCCTTAGTATTATATTATTACAGTAGTAACAAATAAGGATAATGCGAATACATGATTTTCATCTAGTAAATAAAAGCTACAGATATCCTGTAACCTTACGACCTCCGTTTTAATGTCAAGATTGTGTATATCAAATCCTAACACTGATATTTATAGTATACTTTGAAAATTTCACTAAGATAATTTTAATTTTTTTTGAGAATTATGGAAATTGTTATAAAAACTGATTTTCTGGATAATTTTTTAATTATAAATATCTATTCAAATGTAATATTTTTAGATTTAAAAAATACATGCTTTAGAGATTATTGAGTTACTCGAAGAATGTGCATATGATCTAATGCGGTATTGCTAAGTTATAAAATTTTTCTTCTAACAGTATAATTTATGTCGAATTACAGTATTTAAAAAAACAGTGTTTTTATCAATAAAACCTTTATAATACATTTTTTTTATAATAAATTAGACTTTTATATACAATTATATTTTTTATAAATTTACACATCACATCCTTGATGCTTTTGCTTCTACAACAATAAAATAGGTTAAAAAACAAATTCCTTAATCTAATTTATATGAAATTTGCACATAAATATCATTTCAGAGAATGTTAAGAGAAAATTAGAAAAAACAAAAACATCTTAAATATATAAAAATATATATCTCAAAAATATTTACAATCTTAAATTTTAACTTCTATAGTTTTGTGTATTTTAAGTTGTGTTTTCTATTAAGGTGGTTTCAATATTATTTTTAAAATTGGACACCGCCTTGGTGTTAATTGCTATCACGAACATGTTATTTCTTGTTTAGCGGCCTTCAAAGCTGCAAAAAAAAAATTTATTTTATTTTTAAAATATATAAATTTTGAATATAAATAGCTAAAAAAATTAATCCCCTTTATTATTCAATTCCAAAATCAGTACAAAAAACACAAATATGATTAAAAATTAAATTTTACGTTTTTATTATTAACGACAACATTTGAAGACTCTTCTACAATTTTAATAAATCCCTTTTTCCTATAATCCTAAAACTTTAATCTAGAATTAAACGACGCGACTTATAAAAATGAGTCACTTTGTACGAAAAATATTATCTTATAAAGTGATACACAACCTTACATAGAGAGCTCCACTCCATAAGAATTATAATCACCATAAATACCATAATACACCAGACAACACAGTTTGTATTTTAATGTTTCAAATATTGTTTTATTATAATCTATGCGTATATCCAATAAAGCTTGTAACGACAATATTACTCATCCATATCGATAGGGGATCAATTTTTATAGAAAAAGCAGCAGACATCAAAATCGATTCGTTTATTTCTTTCAATCTCTCTTTAGTTTTCAAAAAAAGGAGCTTGATAGTTCTTTGTGGTGAAAACTCAATGTGTATCACTGCTGTTTATTAGCCATTATACGAATAGGTGTGTTAACCAAAGATAATTAATTTTATCTTTTAGTCGTCTATATCGATATTCTAAAATTTTTGAAAAACCAAATAAGATAACATTCTTTTGTTTTTTATTTGCTATGATTTCTTACAGATTTTATTATTCTTTTAAATCAATTAGAGCTTCAAAATATATCTTAAATTCTAAAATTGTGACAAGTGTGGATTCCCATCTTTTTTACAGGCAGTTAGCTTACACACGGCCATTTCACATTGTAGAAAATGTGTATCTCTACCTTTATTCATATTCCAGGTTCAAAAGACCTTTTTGTAAGCCTTACCTAGTTCAATTATTTTATGCAAACTAATTAGCTACCTTAAACTTACCAAACAAAAGAATTAAAAAAAAAAAAAAAAAAACTAATATAATATCATGCAATTTTTTTAAAATTATGAATTTTGGAAAGATACAAATACTACAACAATTAAATTTTAAGCTAATCCAAATGTTCAAACGGAATTTTATTTAATACTATTATTTTTTTTATGGTTTGGAGTTCACTTTGTGGAACATGTTTTAATTGAACTATTATTTTTATTTGAAATCATTTTTAGAAAATTTTGTATGAAATCATTTTTAATATAAACAAATTTATCCAACAGCAAAAATAAAAATAATTAAAGCCATACTTATTATTTTAAAGCGATTTTTTATTTGGTGGTATCGTGCGGCGCACTCTCAGCCAGCCTGCCTTAGAAATACGTTTGAAGTGTTTGGATTACCTTAATCGCGATAATTTTTATAACCAAATAATAAGAATAATACATTCACAATATGGGAAACAAATTTTGAGTTTACCTGATGATTGATTTCATGTTAAAAGTGAAAACGGTTAAAATTTAAATTCCAAAATCCATAGAATAAATTTCTTCATGTATTTAATGTTTTAATTTTCATTTTATGCAATTAGTCTTTTTCTCATTTGAAGACGAGATAATTTTCTTTCTAATTAAGATAGAAATATAGAAAAAAGGTAAAGAATAAAAATAAAACTAAAGATTGTGTAAATATTAAATAATTAAAAATAAACTATCAATAAAAACACACTAAATTGATGCTTATTCTATTTTAGTTAGTTAAGAAAAAAAGTGTAGTTTACCCTCACGTTCTCGTCGTCTGATTTTCTTGAGTCGGCGTTCAATACATGCAAGATCATTCTTTTCATTGCTGTAGGCTTTCCTTAACTCAGCGATTCTTTGTTGTAGTAATGCTATCCTTTGGGAAGCATCCATTTCTGGATCTAAAAATAAATATAAAATGAAACTCACATTGTCTCTAGAAGCAATTTTTGAAATAATTTATAATAATTTAGCAAAAAAATTAATATAATATTTATACATTAGTATAAATCGAAGTCAAAATTTTGAAAACTATTCAAAATTAGTTAATAATAAAGTTAATGAAATGCCTTTTGGTAGTGTCAACATCTTTTTCTATTTTTTATATCGAATTTTTATTTCGATTGTTTTGCCTATTCACAATCGGGAAAGTATCTAGATATCTCGACTAAAAATTGGTCTTATTTTTTAAATAAGTTTATTCCTTTATCACTGTGAAATTTTCTTTTTTTTAAACCTGAATGGAAAAAATACATTTTGGGTCTAAAGGTCTCTTGTTATTTTTCATTGATGATTTTCGAGTTATATACAGTTTAATATGTATAAAATAAGTTTTTAAACTTGCGAAAATTTCTAAAAAAAACTGCTAAGGAATATCAAATTACAACATTCAATTATAACAAATTTATTAAAATTCAATGGTTAGTTTTTTATTTATTCGGAAAATTTTATAAATATGCAAAAAAAAAAAAATATATCGTATTCGAAAATTTTTTTCGTTTAATGTGGAGTAATGTCCCATGATAAATTTATATTAAAAAATGTAAGAAGTTAAATGAACATGAAAAGTTCAAAGAATTGAAGGGTATATTTCAAATACAGGAAAAGTAGCCTAAATCTCGCAACAAGAGAATGCTTGCGCGATACCCGAATGAATTCTTGCTTAAAATATTTATAGTCAAATCGGCATAATAATTTGAGGCGATTGCATAGGTTGTACGGCGCTCAAATGCATTTGGCAAATACATTACTTTCTACCTCTCAGTGAAGATATACCTAAACCATCATGTTCCATATATTGATTGCTAACTGGTCATAAACAGTCATTGCCTGACGTCTGCTGTTAATATTTCACTGGAAATTTATAAGTCTAGAAACAAATTTTCATCAAATACTATTTCTAAAAATTAGTATCTTATTTTATCATGACAGGCAATAAAATTTTTTTTACATTTATTTCACCGGTAAATTAAACAAATCATAAAATTTGTGAAAAAATTAAACGATAATAATCCTAATAAAACTTATCCGTACAAAAAAAAAAAATATTTAGTCATAAACAAATTAGCTAGCAAATTCTTTCAGCATTTTTAACACTTACCCAAATCCACAATAAAATTGTATTTGGAAACACGTTGCGTTTGATTATTATGTTGAGTGGATTGTAAACGTATTTCAGGACCTGTATTTGATCCAGAACTAGGACCAACTGGTATTGTATTTGCTGATGTAACACTTTCTGAAGTATCATCACTATCACTATTTGTACTACTTGGAACATTCGATGATGTAATGTTACGAATATTTTTTAATGCATTCGGTTTTCGTCCACGTTTTGCACTCGTTGGTGGATTCACTGGTGCATCTTCGCCTTTAAATGATTTTCTACGTTTACGATTTGTCACAGCAGCTGGTGTTGAAGATGTTACTGTTGTTGTTGGTATAGTTGCTTCGGAATCTTCATTAATTGATCTTGGACTTGCCTTTTTGATTCGTTCAACGGCTGTAGCTTCAGAATTAAGCAAAGTATCTGAAAAATTAATATATACAATCTTAACTCTCCCATTATAAAGTTGTTATCAAAAGTATATATTGTTGCATAGCTAAAGCGAACAAGAAATATTGTTAAAGAAAATTTGATAACATTGCATAACGTAAATCGAATAATCACACACGTTGAAGCATTTTGTGCAAGCATAATTGATTGTACAAGATTGAATTTGTGTACAATGAATTTGTAAAGCTTGAGTAAAACTATCAAAAAAAAATTTAAACTGATAAAAATTAATAGGTAAACAAAATTAATTTTGATAAACAATTAACACAACATAAAAATCGGGTATTTAATGTTTTTAAATAGGCATAAAAAGTTTCACATTTTTTTAGTTATTTGAGTATATATATACATCATTATATTATTCAAGCTTAATTTTAATGTTTGTGTAAATTTCATTTTTCAGTTCACACAGAACGATTTTATTTGTATAAAATATTTTCAATATATATACAAGTCAATTAGTCCAAATTGCATGAGCGTGTAAACCACATTACCCTCTTTAATGAAAAATTTATTGTGGGATTAAGTTAAATACAGATGGATATTTCAAACAAATTTGTTGAATTCAAATGAAAAAACCTTATATTTAGCTTTTCTCATGTTAAACTCAAGATAATCAATTTTTATGTTTTCATTCATCTATTGAAGAATCTATCTATACAAAATATTTCGACAAGATTTATTAGTTTCATATACTTTAATGACCCGGCTATTCGATTTATTAGTTTAATGACCAAGGATGAATAAAATATATTCAGCCTTTAATAAATAATGAATATAGCCTGAACTATTTGTATTATGACAAAATCTTTCAAATAAAAACTGTTGATTTTTTATATAATATTGGACGTTTTTTTTTATTTGAAATAAGTTAGATAATATATGATATTTACAAATGATATATGAACTATATTTATCACATCAAACTACAATTTCTAATTAAGAAGATGATTTAAAAATTTCCCATTATTTAAATATATTATAAAATGTCTCTATTTGGCTATAATAATTAAATGTCAGCATTAGAGAATATATAAGTGTTTATTACAAGGGATAATAATATTTTTTCAAATTTTAGATTAAATAATAATAAAACTCTCTTATCAACTGCCTATATATATACATATTTCGAAATTTTCTACACTTCATAAAGTATTTTGATAGTGATATTTTGTGTTTAAATTATTCTACTTTTCAATTTTCAAGTATTTTGTTGGGTTCAATATTATTATGAGGTAATTTTAATTTTTAAATTAAAGCTGCTTTTTTAATTTATGTATAGTAATTTTTTTCACGAAAAATTAAATGAATTTTTTGATCAATAGATATAACTCATAACACTGCATAATACTCAACCAAAAATTAAAAACTTGAATTATTCATATTATTTAACTGAATATAAAATTTAATTTTATTTCTTATGTTTATTTCTATCCGCTATCACTCACAACATCACCTTGGGTAGTCAACAAGAGAAATAATGAAATTTTTGTTAAAAGATATTAGAAAATAATTTTGTCTGCCTAGATTTTTCAATTTTTCCATACGCAAATTTAAAGTTACGAAATTATATAATGTTACGTGATATTTAAAGATCGACATTTTTTTTTTTTGTTTCCTTTAAGCTATTTTTTACTTAAACATTCAAAAATATAAAATGAAATTGTAAGGAAAAATTTGTGGAAACTAAATTAAAGCTAGACCCCATGTTTACAACTCTGAGTATAAATAATTATATCGATTTCTTTTTTTGCAACGGTAACGTGTTTCGCTTTATTTATTTTAACAGTAATTTTTTCGAAATAATGAAAAAATAAGGTATGGAAGTTAAATAATGAAATTGAACTAATTGAACTACTAACGCAGAACGGCAAGTTCAAAAAAAGAAAAAAACACTTATATTGCAGAGTGATTGCATGTTGATGAGCAGTTGTGTGTTAACCACACAGAAGTACTTCATGTTATCGCGTAAACAAGTAATTGCAGAATATTTTAAATTACAATTAATAATAAAAGCACAAGTAGTAATAGTAGCAAAAAATCATCTTATCTATCTAGACAGGGAAATAAGAAACTGCGTGTTACGTAGCACAACTTCTGTTACATTTGAACAAATTTTAACAGTTGAGACGTGGCCCAGTACTGCTATCTTTAAACATGCGCGTATTCCTATGAAAATAAGAAATGTCTTGCCTTCGTTTCGTTTCATTCGACTCAATGTGGTCGATGTACAGCTGCATACACACTTGCAATATTCGTTCGTAACATAATACCATATCGTAACTTTGCACTGTTACGTGACCAAAGGTTTGTAGATGTGGCGATGTTAGGATGTTGCTGTGTGTTGCGTAACGTTCCATATGATTGCCAAGCATTCTACGTTCACTATAACGTCTTTCTCAGTAGTGATAGTACGATTTTTAAGTATGAATAATATATATATATATATATATTCATTTATAATTAAAAAAATACAACCAAATCAAAAAAGATGGTGGCAAACATAATTATACGCAAGAAGAAACGAGCATACGACAAATAACAACACATTGTTAGATAACAAACTAGTCATTTTCTATTTGTATTTTCCAACTGTTAATCCAATTTTTTTGAAATTTTTTTCCAAGCATCATACCTCCCAATTTTATTATTATGTGGATGTTTTGTATATCAAAGTATTTTTTTTTTTTTGGTAAATTTTAATAAATTGAATTGTATTTTGTTCATTCCACTCCATTTGAATGCAATTAACCTAGCAACATCTTTTGATGTGATTGAAACTTACCGATAATTTGTGGGACGCGATGTAACAGCGTCGTGAATCAATGTTTGTTACGCGTTCATGTCCGTACAAATGCTGTTACGCGTCGAAGTTGCGTTACGGCGTTACATTACGAACGAGTGTTGTACTTGTGTACGCTGCTTTTCCACTACTGATATTATTTTTTATTAAAAGAAACTATAATAATTAATAAATATTTATTACCCAAACGAAATTTTGGATGACTGAGAAAGCCTTCGATTGAGTAAATGAAAATAAAAGGAAACAATCTTTTTTATTCATGAGATTATGCAGATTAGAAATATATATTCGTGAAAAATGAACAAATAATTTCTAGTCAAATATCACAGATTTAGACCGTCAGCCTCATTAAACTGACCATAAGAAAGAAAAAGTGGCAAACAGAACAGTTTTTGCTGAAAACAGTTCTGAAGACTGAAAACACTTTTTTGAGAAACGAAAATTTGTTATGAAGCTGTGGAGGAGACAATTTTAATTAAAAAAATTGTATAGTATCACACTTTATTTTCTTGGAATCAAGTCAAATCAAATCTTTTCAACGTTTATTTGTTGCAGTTCGCATTTGAGTGAAGTTGTTCTATCACACTACTTATTGTACGGAAGGATGATATATTAAAAAATATAAACACACTTTAGAATAAATACTATCCAAATGAAGATATAAAAATTTACGCAATGCACTCCAAACATATTAAAATTATAATTAAGATAAATAAAAATTAATCTTATAGTTTAATTACATTTATCAAATATTTTTTAGAATTATCCGGTTTTGTTTTTTGATAGTTCGATAAATAACATTGAGTGCGTAAACAAGTTGTTAAACAACATTAGTGAATATTATTATAATTTGATAAGAAATTCATTAACTGAAAGAAATTAGAATAATTTAAAATTCATAAAATAATATATAACAACAAATTTATGTAAAATATAAATTCTACAAAGTGAAAAATAAAAATTGATTTCTATATAATAGTCATCGTCAATGACGTATTGGTTGCAATTATACCTTTAACAGAAAGGGTTGGTGGGAACGCATGTAATCGAATAATTTGGTGAAATAATTACTTTGAATTTAAAATGATATGATTTGAATCTTATATTTAAATGTGCGAATGACTGTGAAATGAGTATGAATGTAAAATGAGATATAAAAAGTAATGCAGAGGACTCTAAAAACACACATCCGACACGATAAATAGAATTAGATATGATTATACACACAAGTTAAGAAATGTATGATTTGTATTTTGTGTTAGAATTTTGTTAATTATAAAATTAAAATAAATTATTATTTAAAACTGAATGTACAGTGACATTATATGTTTGCCCATCTGAACCATATCCATCCATAACTAGTGACCCATATTTATATTAAATATATTCTCCCGCATTTACATCATCAGGACTGAAGCGAGAGGTTGATTATGCTAATTCTTTTTACCATATTATTTATAGTAAAAAGTGGTCGAAATTTTATAATTTTAATATAGCAATTGATTTTTCATATACGTAAATATTGTTCTAAGAATCAGGGAAAATTAAAATAGATTTATTTCGTGGATTTAAATTAATTTGTAATAGGAAGAACAAAAAATATTACAAAATATCCAATAAAATGATATTTTACTCGTGTAATTATTTTACACGGTAATTTGTCAAATTACCGTGAATTACCATAAATAAAATATTAAGAATTTTTAACTTTTATACAAGGTGGAAATAAGATAGTCTAAAGAGGTTATTTATTAAAAAAATAGTTAAGATTTTTTTATTTTAAGAGTAGATCAATTCTACATCAAACGAAAAACTGTTCAGCAATAAAAAATTATTTTTTCATATTAATTCTAAGAATTAATAAATTTTAAAAACCATTATTTTAAATTAAAATTTCCTTGTTCCTTTAAAATAAATTCTCCGCTTTACAGCATAATAATTATACCCAAAAAAATAGATATTTCTATAAATTAATTTAAAAATTTGTCTTTATTTACCAAATGCTTTCACTGATCAAAAACAACCACGATTGTAATAAAAGTTACTATCTCGAGTTTGTTCGAGTTGAAAAAATTGGCAACATTGAAAAAATACCAACCGAGTACAGTTATCAGATATCGAAAATTAATTGTCAAATTACCGTGAAATGACATAGAATAAAATATTAATAATTTGTAAATTTTGTATAAGGTGGGTTATTAAAATTTTTATTCCATCCGTACTATATCGAAAACCATTTAAAATAATAGTTAAATATTTTTTACCGAGTTTTTACTTTTTATTATTATAATCATATTCTTTTAAAAATTTTATTAAAAATAACAACTATTTCGAATACTTAGAAAAATGAGTTTATTATTATAACCGACATATATGAAATATATAAGATGATTAAATTAAATTTTGAAAACAGATAACGAGCTGATAATTTGATGGCGTATTCTAGATCTATTGAAATTTTTTCCATTTTTTAACGATTTTAGCTCAAATTCTAAATATAATACATATTATAATTATAAACTATTATAACTATATGGACTATGTATTTTATGAATATTAATGATTAAAAATAGTTTAAAAATTTATATTCAACCATACGTCGTGTACTTAAACAATTGACACCGTTAGTTGTTATTTTCAATTCTTTTAATTTTCGATAGCTGCTATGACTGAAATATTAATATTTGGAAAATATTCTAATTTTTCCTGATAGAGCAGTATCTGAAAGTACTACATTGTACTTTAACTACTACATGCAAAAAACGAGTACGGAAATTTGTCAATGAAATTATGTTAAGAATAGCTTAAATATTCAGGATCACTATGTTTCTGGACTAATTTATTTATAACCCCTTCCCCTTTTCGAGGCATTATAAGGTTTTGAAACTATTTAATGTTTGTCTTATGTAAAATATACTTTTGAACTCATGACACTTAGTGATTTTTGCATACTCAAGAACTTTCAGATCCAGCTCTATGAAGGAGATATTAAAAAAAATCAATCATAAACTAAGAAAATCATAATAGAATGCATTTTTTTTTAAATTTAAACTCGAGACACAATTATTCAAATATCAAAGAAGATTTTTCAATAACTTAATGCTTTTTATGTTGGATTTTAATTAAATTCTTCAAAATTGATTATAACAACTCTATTTTGATCACTCCATAAAAATTAATAAATAAAAGTAAACATAAACAAATAATGATAATATATATATTAGACAATTTAAAAAAAATGTATGTTCATTAATTAGTAAAGCCAAATCAATACACTACGTTTAGCAATTATTTGAACAATTAATAGTTGATGTATTCATAGTTTTTAATGAAAAAATATGATCACATTTCGGATTTTGCTTTTATTTTTGTTTAGTACAAGGTATAGAAGCCTATTATTTAAATTTCCCTTACATCAAATATGGAGTAATTTTATGTTACGCCTATGTTTATAACGATTAAAAACAGTTGTAGCTTTATGGTTCAATTTGTGTAAGAATATTTTAAATCTATAAACTCGATTTCAATTCGCAAATTGGAAGATCGATCTTTGAGTTTTTCTATAAAATATTTTTTTTTTTTAAATTATGTTTATTTTTCTAGTCTTTAATCAATGTTAAATATTTCTTTCAGTGCACAAAAATACCAATTGGAAGAAGTAACAAAACCTGTTGGACTCGGTGAAGGTTTACATTGGGATGCAGATAAACAATTGTTGTATTTTGTTGATATCACCAACAGTAGAATAAATAGGTTCGATCCAAACACAAACGTACATACTTCAACTATAGTAGGTAAGAATGAGACTTATACAGATTATAGTTGTGCTAAAAACTCTATTCAAAATTTTTGTTCTACCATTCTCTTAGAAAAAACAAAAACACTTTTCAGACATGATTTTTAATATAAGTAATCAGAATACCGATCATTATCTTCTAAATCAGCTGATAACGATTCTTATTTCAGTTTTGTGCGTATTTTAAGTAATTCGAATAGAAAAAAATAAAAATATTGTCTATTTCATATTTTAACTCGATCCAGTAACTTAGTCAAGTAGGGTACAAAAAATTGCAAATTTTTTTAGTATTTTTCAAAGAAAATTTTATGGATTTCCCACAGGTAAGCTCAAAAAAAAAATTAATTACTATTTTCTATCGAATTCAGAAATTATAGAGGTATTTTATTGAAAAAATTGTCAAATTTTTCAACTAAAAGTGCTATAACTTTCCAATGCTCAGTGACCTCACATCAAATTTTCTTGGAGAACTCGGCTTACTTGTGGGAATTTTGTGTAAAATTTTCAATTCTTTTGAAAAATACGGTGATTTTACAATGACTTTATGTAAGAAAATTTTCCCAACATTAAACATTCAATGAAAATTTCACACAGCAATCCCAAAAGTAGTCCGAGTACTCGGAAAGAATTTGAGGTTGGGTTACTGAGTATTTTCAAAAGTTATCAGTTGTTGTTTAGAAATTAGGCAATCTTTTTCAAGAAAATATCCTTATAACTTTTGAAAGGGATAGAAAATGATAACCAATTTGTTTTTTTCTTCTTCTTTTTTTGAGGATTAGAGTTACCTGTGGGAATCGTCCATACAATTTTAATTTAAAAATCTTGAACTTTTTCAATTTTTTACATTTTTCTTCATGTGTTAAATTTATTTTTAAACATTTACAGCCGTTTTATACAGTCGTATAGCCGTTTGTCAGATAGTCGATGTTATATATGGACATAAATGTCAAAAATGACTTGCAATACCCTTGCGTAAGGTCATCCGACAATCGAATATGTAGAAAGGTCCATAACATTTGATCAAAAATTGTTGACACTAGTAATTTGATAATTTAGTCAAGTGAAAAGTAATTTATTAAATGTCAAACAGTCGTTCTTGATTAGTTTATTTTTTTTATGTTTCTAATTGAAAAGTGGTGGAGGTATTTATTTGCCTAAAAAATTGAACTTTATTAAACACCTGACTAAAATGTTTTTCAAACACTTCAATTTACATAAAAAGAAAAAAAGAATTTATTTAAGGCGGATTTTCGCGTATACGTATATGAAGCACATTACAAAAATAATTTAACTCATTAGTACTGAAAAGTCTGAAAGAAATGCTAGAAAAAATAATTTATTATAAATTATTATATATTGTAAATTGCATAAAAATTAATATTTCATTCTTTAAATATTTAGAAGGTGAAGGAAAACCGGGCTTTGTATTTCCAATAAAAGATCAAGATAATAGATACGTAGTAGGAACTGGTCGGGAAATTCGTGTTATTGAATGGGATGGAAAACAAGACTCAAATTTAACATTATCTGAAGTAATTGTAAAGGCTGATGCTGTAGAAGGCTCACGATTTAATGATGCTAAAGTGGATAATAATGGAATTATATGGGCAGGTATGAAAACATTATTGCAAAGAATTTATTATTATTAATTTCTAATACATAGCTGGAAGCAGCACCGAGATATATATTAAACTCTTTTTAAAAAAACACATTTTTTTTTTAAACATAATTTTTACCTATTTAGAATAGTCGAGTCTATTTGATACTTAGATTTGTATTATTTAGAGTACTGATATCTTGGAATCGTTTTAGTCAATATTTCAGAAACTACTCCAACCAATCGTTACATGAAATATGTATTTTAGACGTTTTTTTATCATTATTATTAATTTTTTCATTTATTAACAACAAAATAATATTTAATTACAAGAATTTTAAACACATTAGACTGTTTAACACAGCAATATCAATTTCATAACTAACGTTGATGAGATAAACATCAAATTCTCTGATATTTTTAGATTTTCCCCCTTTTCTAAGCCCGTGACTACAAAATGCTAATTAAATTTTTTTTAGGTCTTATGGGACCTGAACCAGTTCCAACCAAAGTACAACGTGTAAATAGTAAAATGTACAGTTTTGATGTTAAAAGTAAAGAATTTATACCAAGAATTGAAAATATTTATATATCAAATGGATTAGCTTGGACAAACGATAATAAGTATATGTATTGGACTGACACTGGAGAAAATAAAATTGAAAGGTTTGATTATGATTTGAAATGCGAAAATATAATATGTACGTATATGGTTTATATTTTATTTGATATATTGTTTCCACCTTATACTTTTTTGGTAAATTTTCTGGTACTTTCAACAATCAAGTGCAGTCAGTAGTCTCTATGCGTTAGTTTAACAGTTTACTCGCCAAAAAAGCTAGTATTAGTATTTCTTTGTAAAGAATATATAAGCATTAAGCAGTATAGGTGTTTATAGAATCACTGACATAGTCTTTTTCGTGTTCATCATCACGGTTGCTTAAAATCAAAACGGTATCGAGCTGAAATCAGTGACTTGGCATATTCTAGACTGAATGAGCAAAATCAGTGACTTATATACCTATGAAACTCCCTTTAAACCATAACAGATTAAAAAAAATTAAATACAAAATAATATTTAATTCTTAAAAATAATCAACTTTTATTTTAAACATTTAACCTTAAACTGTTTACATTTGATAGAATTCCAATTCAAATTCAGCTAAATAACAATCACATAATAATTATATAATAAAAATTATTATACAGTAAATTGACGATTTGTGTTCCGCATTAATATATATTCCGCATATAAAATATTCAAAAATCATTAAAAATGAGGAACATAATAAATCAAAAAATACCTTTCCTCTATATTTACTTTTTGCCCCGGATTATATTACGATACAAATGGTCACCCTGGTATTATATAATATTGTCGAACATTAAAAATTTCTAAAAAACAGATGACTTTATTTAGTACGGCCTTTTCGAAATAAGAAAAATTTGTATTCAAAAAAAAAAACATGCTGGTTGATCAACATTTCTCTTTCTCTTCTTTTATAATAGCAAATTTCGAACAGGACGATATTGAAAAATGTAATTATAATATTTTAAGGGCGGTTCATGACTGCTGATTAGTTAGGCCTATTTTTGTTGTTCAATATAATCCATTTCGGTAAATCGATCCTAAAAATTTCTCTAAAATAATTTTTTTATTGGATTCAATAATCTTCAGTATAATAAATATACTTGATTCTAAATTCAAACCAACAACGTAAAATATTTAATGATACAGCCGCAGATCTATCATTATTATAGAATTTTTGTTTTAGCCAATAGAAAAACCATTTTTGATTTTAATAAACACAAAGTTGAAGGAAAAAGTGATGGGTTCACAATTGATATTGATGGAAATTTGTATTTAGCCTGTTATGGAGGTTACCAGGTAAGTTTTAAAATTATTAAATATATCTTGTAGAAAAGAAATCTAATTCACGATTTTAATTTTCCAGGTTATCGTTATCAATCCGGAATTAGAAAAAATAATCGATACAATTCCTGTTCCAGCTATGGAAGTGACAACCGTTACATTTGGTGGTCCTAATTTAAATGATTTATACATAGCATCATCACAGAAAGGAGCTGATGCCGAAAATCTTAAAAAATATCCTAAAACTGGTGCTGTGTTTAGAATTAAAAATTATCCAGCTAAAGGATATCCTGGAAATCCTGTGCCAAATTTTAAGCTATAAGTAGGTTGTTTTGCATAACAAAATAGTACGTTACTTTTACACTAAGTGTAAGATAAAACTTTTTTACGATTATACCATCATAAATAGAATAAATGATTTTTGTAAAAAATACTCCTAAATAAACGTATTTTTAAACCTTACCTAAATAATGTATTTCTAGTATTGGAAATCCATGCTAACGAAGATTCTAATTATCAATATAATTAAGAACTACGTAAAACTACCAATATTTAAACACCATAGGCATAAAACTTGTAATAGATGGAGTGTTTCAAAATTGTGTATAGTTTAATATATTATAATAACTAATCACATTTTGGTAGTCGATGAATAATAATCAGTAAGTGTACATATGCTATGAGTAGTTATTTTTTTAGTTACTCTGGCGCTGAGATCTTAGCATGAATGTCCAATAGTGACCATATACAAAAATAACTAATTGGTAATCGATTTTGTTAAGAACGTTCTATTTATCGTATTTACCGTTTGATACTATCAATACTTCAGGTGTGAAAAGTATATGTAAAAAGCACTTTCTTAATAAGAAATTAAATAAATTGTATTAAATTGAATGTTATGTAAGTGATAAAGTATTAAATTTTGTTTTAATAAAATTGATTAAAAATATGATTTATTAATGTTAGGGGAAAACCCAGTGGCGATTTTGGGATTTACTTGAGTGAGTCAGATTAAGAAATGGTAGGATGATTATGTACTGAAAAGTGTACATTTTACTAATCTGACGTTTTGAGCGTGACATAAGAGAATGGGATGGGTACAGTGACAGTCATGTAATATAATTTCATATCACATAACTGTTTATATTGTATATCTGTGACTGTACACAAACATACATCAATAAACAAACGAATGAATTCAATCGTTGACTGATAAAAATAAATAAATAAAGGCTTTTGAGGAATAAGGTGGTTAGTTACAGTAACCACTTTGACTAATGAGATAAAATTAAATTTAGATTTATATTGACTCTTTTTTAAGTTATAATAACTGGTAGTTTTTATTCTGAAAATAAGACTTTCCTTTGTAAGCATACGGGGCCTTTACATGTCCTACATTACCAAATTGTACTATCAGGTCTATTTTTTGTACTACATTCGCAGCATCTTCATGATGTATCTCGCTCAGTTTTGTGTTAGTTCCTTTGAAACTTAAATAGCACTGAAATCAATTAATATGATACAGGATAAGTGGTTAGTGACGCTCACCACTAAGTCTGAAACAGTTAACTCTACAATAACCGTTAAGAATTTTGGTACAAACAAACTTTGATTTCTTTGGGATGCCAAAAGAAACATTTTTTTAAGTTTCACTGAAAAGGTTTAATTTCAGTAGAAAACAAGGTGTTGATCTCAAAAATTATTGAGGTTAGTAAAACTTCAAATTTATAAAAGTAAATAATAAGAGATAACCCCAGAGATAAGATTACTTTTATACAGCTTGACTAATTTGGGTTTCCAGAAGGAACATTTTCCTAATGTTTAACTTGTCCGTGTTCTTAAATAGACTATATGACTGTTACGGTCATCACAGCATCTTTGCCTCTCTTATATAAAGTCAATGTATTCTATTTATTGCTACGAGAACTGTTAAAGTCATGCTCCCCACAAACGTATATTGTTAATCTATATAAAATCAAATGCTTACCTTCTTCACTATAATGTTGAGGTTTTGTAATTCTAACTGCTCTAAATGGTTGTTCGACTTCACTAGCTTCTGAACCTCGTTGAGATTTTACACTTTCATCATTTGTTCCAGATGAAGATCCACCATTTTCTCTGTAAATATTGTAGGACATTTTTATTAAATAATTGTTAACAATTTTCTTGCTTTAATTGAAATACAAAATAACGAATCGTTCACTCAATTTATAAAATGGACATGCTCACTTGATCACTTTCAGTATTTCAACAAATAAATATATTTTTAATAATCAATGCCAACTAGTTTAAAATTCACCACTTGCTTTTAAAACGTCAAAATTTCATTCATAAAATTTTTGGTTTTTTATAATAACCGAATTTTATACGCAAAGAATAGGCACACCCAATTCTTTGATATTAATAATAGCCTCTTTTCATTTAAATTGAAAAGATCCACAGAAATTATCAATATTTTAAATATATTATATTTTTATTGTCTCAGGCTTAAACTCAACTTTAAACAGAAAAATATGTTTTATTCTTTTAAGTTGTAATGTTGGTATTACCTACAAACATGATATATTGCTCTTTTTTAATACATTAAGTCAACTTCAAACAGAAAAATATATTCGATTTTTTTAATCTGTAATGTTGGTATTACCAACAAACATGATATATTGCTTTGTTTATTGCATTGTGTTATAGAGAACCTGCGTGACCTTGCTGATTATACACTAGCGCTCATGGTGACAAAATTTAGCATTTAGTATGTGACAGAAATTGAATTTTATACTGATCGCCATAGTAATTATAAATAAATTATTGAAATAAAAATGTCAAACATTGTTATTATAAAGAGTGGGTTTCAAAAAATAAATGTCCCGGATCTACGGCAGTCATCTAATAAAAAAGGTGTAAATTTATTCCTAAGTAACCATGTAAAAAATGTTGAAGAATGGAATTCTGGAAGTACTAGTTTGATAAAAGCTCAAGACATACGTCAAACTAGTGTTAAACAACATTTTGATGTGACACTTGATGTAAGTTTTTAATTAATTAATTATTATTGTTATGATTGTTGTGTATATATTATTTGACAATTTTAATAAGGTTATATTTTAATATTTCAGATAGATGTTAATAGAAATGTCACAGACCGGCGATGCAATTGCCCAGCTGGTTTAGGCAAAAATTGTAAACATGTTGCTGCTGTGATTAATTTCATTAATTTTGAGACTGGTGAATCAAAGACAAGTCAGCGGTGTCAATGGAATGTTCCTTCAGTGTCGAAGAATAATCAAGAGTATTCTAAAGGACGGAAAATAAGAGACTAAATTCCTAAAAAAGCTTATCTAAAAGAGTATGAACCGGTTGATTTAGATAATCTTAATGTTTTTTTGTTCGTTAAGTAATATGCTGAAATCTGTGAAAATGACCGAATCAACTAAAACAGCTAAGTTTATAATAAATAAATTAATCGATACTGTAATAGATACAGTATGTGCTCGAAATTGTCTGAATCTATACCGTCACTTTTATAATTATCATACTAGTTTAAAAATATATGCTAGCAATGTGACATTTCAACAAATCAATTAGTTCATTGGATCAATTGGATCATATTTGTCTTAATACAAGAGACCAATCGGAGTGTAAAAGTTGGTTTGATGAACGCGCAATAAGAATATCAGCCAGTGGTGCACATGCAATTAAAACTCGCAAATGTAAATTTAATGAACTCGCTGATTCTATGATAACGGAAAAAAAGATGAAAGGCAAAGGACTAAAAAATGTATTACATGGTAAAAATAATGAAGAAAATGCTCGTGAATTTTATAAAAAAGTTACTGGACATGATGTAGAAGTGTGGCCTAGTCATTCATTCTAGTCAACCATGGTTGTGTGCGAGTCCTGATGGAGTGGTCATTGTGGATGGTGAACCGACCAAAATTTTGGAAATAAAATGTCCGATTTCTGTGTAAAATAAACCAATAGTTAATAAAAAAGGACAATTGACACACCCTTACTTGGAATTTCATGAGAATAATGTACAAAGTTTGCAAAAATCCCATGCATATTATACTCAATGTCAAATATTAATGTATTGTACTAGTCTTTTTGAATGTGATTTTTTCGTTTATTTCCCAAGTTTAGAATATACTTTAATAACAATACCGCGAGATGAAAGTTTTTTGTCACAATTTATACCTAAATTAGAATTTTTTTATGTTAGTTATTATATTGGAAAATTAATCTATAAATATGGTATTTAATATATAAATTTTATAATATTAGAGACATATTATAACTAAAAAAAGTCAATTTTTTATAATACGTTTTAATTTTTATTGTTTATTCTAAAATTAAAAAAAAGTGTTTGTAACAAAATAATTAAGATTTACTCCTATTGTTAAATAACGATTTAAAAATACAAATTTTTAAAAATAATTGTGTTACTTTTTTTCCGATTTAAAAATAGGTTTTTGTAAGTTTACTAAAACACAACACATGTGAACTATATCGTCAATGTGTGGTAAAAGATCAATGTTTATTTTATCTAAGATGTTGTACACCTTTATTCTGGCGATGCATCTTTCAACATGAATTCTAACACTTGCAATATTATAAGTATCTTCTATTTCATTTTCAGTTAAATGTCCATTATGTAGAAATGGAGGTGTTACAATGATAGCATTTGGTACATCTACAGATTTTTTTATTCCAGGAAAACCTTTATCTGCCATGACTTCATCACCTGGTTCTAGCAATTTTTTAAAATTGCTATCGTTAGTAATAAACGGGTCGCTAGACCTTCCACCATAGCACTCCGATTTAAATGAAATCATTCCTGAAGGTGTAATCCCCAGCAAAAATTTTACGGTGTATCCTGATTTATAATCAGAATACATATGATTTCGTACCAACACGAGACTAGGTTGTTCGCACTTAATTTCTGTACAGTCTATTATCACTCGACAATTTGGGTAGTGTATTTTAAATGATGGTGGCATAGTTTCTTGAATATCCTCTTTGTTTGGCCAGAAAATAAAATTGATAGTTTTTTGTGCTAATATAGACAGTACATCATAAAAAATTCGAGAAATACATGTTGGATCTACATCAAAAAATGTAGCAATACAATCATAAGATAAACCTGTCTTAATTTTAATTAAAAAAATTAATAATCTATTTTCTAGGTTTATTTTTTGAAATTTAATCGGTGGTAACATATCTAATAATAATTTAAATACTTCTGGCCTTACACCAGTTACAGCCAAAAGTTGTTTATCATTTTTTATTGAATAATATCCTCGAAATCCTGACTATAAAATTGGTATGCCAGGTCCACTAATTTTATCTTTTATTACTATTTCAGTTTTTAAATTTTTAGTAGATGATATTGTTGCTTGAGTTGATACATTATTTGACCCACGATCAAAGTCACATGAAAAAATGAAGTCATCACTTCTATGTTGGAAAGATACCACTTGAATTGATTTATTGGATTTATTGACAACCGGTGTTACCAGACCTTAGATTGTGTTTAACGGTTTTTCCACTCATTATCACTTAATTATACTTTCTTATTAATATTTATTGTTTCAATGAGATATTGTCATATATTTATGTAGTAAATTTTTAAATATCACAAAGAAATAATTAATAAAAAATAACATGCTTCGTGAGTCAGTATTAAAATGCATATTTATAAACAGCTCGTCCTCACGTAGAAACTTACAAAACTAACGAGAGAGGCGCCACTAGTTGTTACGCAGGTTCTCTATAATATACTTTATCTCTGAATTGTCAAATTAAAAACTGTACCTACAAACATGAGATATTTTTCTCCGTCTTTAATACATTGTGTTATAATATACATTCTTTATCTATGAACTATCAAATTAAAAACCGTAACATATAAAAATATTGGTTAATACTGATTTTCTCCACAATTAAAAAAAAAACATCTGCAATTTCTACAGAAGTATGTCACTTGAAATATGTGAATATATATGTAAATATGGTTTTTAGAATAAAACATTAAAATAAGTTACTCACCCTCTAGGTGATAAATTAGAAATCGAACTCTCTGGTGTAGTTGGTGGTGAGTTTACTGCGGATACATGCGGCGTATCTTCAATATCTTCTTTGGCATCTGCAGCCACTAATGGTTTAATACTATTGGTAATAAGAGCCGTCGAAATATTTCCACCAGAATTATTTGTTGACGATATATTCGCTGGCAATATTGTATTTACATTGGATTGAATATTTGACACAGTAGGTGTTGATACTACTGTTGTTACTGGTATTGACGATTTCGTATCTACTTTTATACCACTATGTTTTAATTGTTCACTTAACAATGTTTTACTAGTACCTGGTGCACTAGCAAATGGTATTTCGAGCACTAAACTTTTAGCGGATTTAGGTTTTGTGCGTACTTCTGGTATGTTACCTTGTATTGTTTCCGTCACAGGTGCAGGGCTTCCCGGTATTGTTTCCTCGCATAGTAATAAAGATATATTACTATCAGGTTCTTCTTCAGTTTTTGATACCGATGATACAGCATCCAGTTTCTCTTCCTTAATTTCGACTATTGTACTTTCAAATGAATATATTTTTGATTTGCTATCTTGAGAACTTTCTTCGGTGTTTATTCGTAATGCGGATGCATTACTATCGGTGTCTTTAACAGAATCTATAATTTTATTATCATGCGCATTTGAAGTGGTTGATTCAGGTTGACTTGTTTGTGATTCATCATCCGAACGTGCTATTACTAAACGTTCTTCACTATCACTATCGGTATCGCTATCATCGGAATCAATGAATTCTCGACTAAGATTTTTCTTACTAACTATACGCCGCTTAAAATCTTGCGGATTTGAAACTATTTCTGACGAAATTGGGATTGATGTATCCTCTTGTTTAATTTCTGTTTGAACTGGAACTTTTTGTTCATCGATGAATAATTTAATCGGACTCTTTGTAGTGTCTTCAATTTCATCACTACTAACAACGGTTGTATCACTTTTCACCGGTGATGGATTTTCTTCCTTTTTCTTAATTGCATTGAATTTTTGTAAAATTGAACTAGCTATTCGTGGACCAGTTCGTTTTGGTATGATTATATTCTCAGTAATTGATAATTCTGTTGTTGGGGGTTGAATTGCTGCCTCCAATAGTGAACTGTCAGTTTCTTGCAATGCTGGTGATATTTGCTTAACTTTTTCTTCCTTTTTCAATTGATTTGATGGGATTTTTTCTGATTCTAATGGAGGAATTTTTACTTCAACTTCAATTTCTTGTTCAATAACTGTTGGTTTCTCAGAAATATCATCACAAGGAGCTGAAATAACAGATGCATCTTCTTTGATTTCTTTTACTTCTGAAACTATTGGAACTATTATTGGTTTAGTTTCAATATCTTTTGTAATTAAACAAATTTCTTTTTTTGCTTCCAAAACTTTTACAATTGGTGTAAAAGCTTGAGTTATCAATAATTGATCGCCGCTATCTTCATCATCTTTCGATTCTTCAATGCCCCGAATTGCAACATGAATAGGGTCATCTTCATCAGAATTTTCTAAACTTGATGAATCTTTAATATCATTTTCAATACTTATTAAATTTTCTTCGCATGTAATTTTTATTTCTTCAATAACTACTTCGGATTTAATGAGTTTGGTATCCATTTCTTCAATTTTATTTTTAACTTCTGGTGGAACAGGTGATTTAGAAGTGGTTGTTGCTTTTAAATTAAAACTAGGTGAAATTACAAGTTTATCAAATGCTTCTTCACTCGCATATAAAATTCGTGTTTTAGTATCTTCACTTGGTATTTCAATATTCTTTTCTGTATAAGCTGGAGATTTCGATTCAGGCGATGAACTTTCAGAATCTTCTGATTTTTTGGATAAGCTACGCCTAAATCGTGATTTTTTATCAATGGTATCATTTTTATCATTTTTTGGTGGTGTCCGAACAGGTAATTTTTTCTTAGGTGATGATACTTTTTCAATGGGTTTATCCAAATCTTCTAGAAGACGGCGTTTTTTTGCGGTTTTATTATCATCATTTAATTTTGCACGAGATTCTAATTCTAAAGGTTCAGGTTCTTTAAACTCATAAATATCATCCGTTGCGATTTGCTTAATTTCTTTGACTTCTTTATGTTCTTTTTCTTTAATTTCTTTTTCGGGTGATTTTTCTATCTTTTTTATTGTTTCTTCAACTGGTGGTTTTATTGATAATACTGTTTTGGGTGGTACCTCCAAAGTTACTTTTGGTAGTAGTTCTTCAACTGTGCTTGGAGGATTTGTACTAGTTGGTGAATTCAATTTCAATGCTTTTTCGAAACCTTTTAATTCAGATCGTATTTGATTTAAGTCATAATCACGTCCTTTAGGTTCTGATACTTCGGCCGACGTTGAAGGTGTAGTTATAACATTTGGCGGTATTTTATTTGGAGGAGTTGAAACAACATTCACTGTTTCTGATAAATTCTTTTTAGGTGTTTTTCTGGCACGTTTTGGACGTTCTGTTGGGCTCGAATCTTCATCAATTGTTCGTTCTGGAGTTTCTTCTTTTCGTTTAACTGGCCGTCGTTTTGGCGAATCTTCCAAATCGCTATTACCACTATCCGAGTCACTTGCAGTGGATGATTGGCGAGTTGATGATGACTGATTACCATTGTTTATACTCGTTGATCGCTTTGTAACTGATTCTGCTTGTTTAGCTAATCTAGCGGAAGGAGCTCTAGCGGCCGGAGTTGCGGGAGATTTTGTTCGACTAGACGTTGATGTAACTGATGATGGAGTGGTTGAACGTGCTTGATTTGGTGGTTGGCCTTGATTTTCTGAAGGCGTGTTTCTACTGGAAACTGATGTACCTAAGAATTTAGTAGTACTCAATTATTTCATAAGTTAACATAAAATATAATTATTAGTTTTTAAAGTAAATAAGTACCTCGTCCACGTTTTCCAGCATTTGAATTATTAGGTGTACTGCTTTTAACAGATGCCGTTTTTGAAGGGCGTTTCCCTTTTGATGATTGACTAATATTTTCTGCAATTCTATGTGGTTTAATCCATTCATCATAACGATTATTCCAGCCAGTATAATGTACCAAATATATAGGTCCAGAATCATCTCTCTCAATTTCTAAGACTTTTGCTTCATACGTAACTTTCGATTCCAAATTTGGTCCATAATATACAATTAATTTATCACCAATATTAACATTTTTTACTGTAACCGATGGAGCATCCGACATGGAACTAAAATACAAAAGAGTTTTGGAACTGTCTATGAAAAATACAAGAACTAAACATTTAAATAAAGAGTTAAAATTTCAGAAATAGCATTGATGATTTTAAGGAAACAGAGCATGCAACCAATAAAGAAATAGAAATTTTACTCATATCTCAAAAAGAGTAAATGATTCATATTTTGAAAGCAATAGGAAACTAATGAATTAAGGGCACTAATATAACATATTGCAATATTAAATGTAAATTTAAAAAACTGAGAAATGAAATTGAAAAAATTATGAAGTGGGTTAGCAAAGAAATTAATTAATTCGTAAAAAAAATTAATTTTATACCTAACAACTTTAATATGAATCACTTAATATTAAAATAAGATACCTGTCGCTAAGCTGTGTTTTTTCCTCAGGTTCTTTCTTCTTTCGTCCTCGTTTCTTTTCCTCATCAGCACTAGCTCGGTTAGAACGTTGTGGCTTGATGCCTGTTGATGTATTATTCGATGGCTTGCTGCTTGTAGGATTATCTTGTTTTTCTGAATTTTTAGCATCGCGACCTTTACGTTCAGGTGATATAGCTGAATCTTTCCGTGAACCAGCTGCTGCACTTGATTTTGATCGAGTTTGTTGTACCTGTAATATGCGGAAAATATAAAAAAGAAAAGAATTAATTAAGTTATTAAAAACTACAAAAACTTACTTTTTCATCATCTTCTAATTTACTTTGTTCCTCAAATTTTTCAACTAATGCTTTAACTTTTTCACCAGGTACTTTTGAACGTTTTGCCGTTGCTGATGTGCTTGATTTGTTAGTATCGGCTTGTTTCTTAGCACTTTTTTGTGAAGACGATGCAAGACTTTCTTGATTTGTCTTCTTTGCAGTGGGTGTTTGAACGTTATCACTTATTACATCTACAATACCTTCACTACCAGAGGAATCTGTGACATCTTCTTTTTTAATTTTAACAATCGATTCTTCTTTAACGGGTGGAGGTTTAACCTTTTTTTTTACAGGTTCCTCTTTTAGAACAACTTCTTCTTTTTTCTCTTTTTCCGATATTATTGTATCATTACTATCTTCTGTTTTTGGTTCAGGTTTTGGACTATTTATTTGAACCGGAGTTGCACGATCTTTGTCCCGGATTAAACTACGCCCACGATTTTTTTTAACATTTCGAGGGTGCGCCACCATTGTACATCCCAATTTTCGATTAAACTCTTCGAATGGAAATAAAAATCTAAAATATGCTTGTTTCACTAAATTTAATGTCGTTGCACTGTTTTTAGTAAAGCCTAACCGGGCTGTAACCGCTCTCCAACGATTTTTATTTGTTACACTATTATAACCACCTAATTTTTCAACAATGCGAAAAAATCGATATAAGTCAACATCACGATTGCATATTATTGGTCCTTTATTCAATGGCGTGCCTCGATCGTCCATAAATTTATATAATTGTGCTACAAAATGATCTTTTTCTTCGCGAGGCTCATCATCGGAGCTCTAAAATTAAAATTTGAACATATATTAAAATTTTTTCTAATATTATACGTAAAGAATTAATATTCATAGAAGTATGTCTATAATCAGTTTTGAACATAATCGTTTGACAAATGTTTGAAATATACTGCAGTACACTAATACACATTAGGAACATATATTATCATTGTATAATCCCATAGAATCAAAATATTAAGGTATTCGGTTCCATATTCAGCCTTACATAATTGGATAATTTTTTGACATCAATTTTAATTTTATATTTTTAAATTATTATTATTCTTTTTAAGTTAACAAAAGAAAACTCGTCACAAAGTAACTGCATTTTTATCTTAATTTTGGCTTATAAATTAAATTAACTTACGTCTGTGTAGTTTTCGTCAGAATCTAAATCTTCTAAATGTAAACCAAATAATACATCCTTATCCCAATGTTGTGGCAGTTCTGCATTATCTAGATAATTGATTGCTTTATCAACTGCTTCAGCTAAAGGTGGACTATCAACTCGACTAGTGGATCCATCACGTTTAAATTCAGTCATCTCTTTACGGGGTACTGTATAACTATAAAATAAATAATTTAATACCCTGGTTAAAAGATATAATTTGGAATGAATTAAGAATTAACCGAAAATTGTTTTATTAATTTAAATTATAATAAATTATATCTGAAATAGTATTTTTAGTAAATGTGGTTATATACAACATCAGTTTGTGATATAGTAGTATATTCTTAAAAAACATGTCGGAAACAAATTCATCAGTCTATGTTTCAAAATTACTATAAGTACTCTGTTAGCATACTACTTTTACCCATATAAATTTCATATATGGCAGAATAATTCCGCAATTGCTGTCATAATACTTACAGTAATAAAAAAACAAAGCCCGAGTATCAGACTTAAAAGTGACCATTTCTTATGTTTAATAAATTTTATAGAAATATTTAAACTTTTTTTGACATTATAAAACTAAAAATTAAAAAAAAAAAAAAAACAAAACAAAAGGTTTCATTTTACAGTTAAATTATTAACAATTGGTTATTTCTCACATCTAATGTCTAACATAAAAAAAATGTGTGGTTAAATATTTGCACGAAATTGTAATATTATAAAACTTGTTGGATGATTAAATGCTCACCATGTGTTTTTTTGGTAATGCAGTTATCAAACATTTCTAATTATAATTTCAATTTTTACCTTAGAAATTTCTTTTCGAGAAAAACTCTTCAACAAGTCCTCCGTTTTCATGACAATGTTATGCATACCAAATTTCATAAGTATTTTTTGAGTTATTTTTAGCTTAGAAATTTTTTATTCGAGAAAAGCTCTTCGACAAGTTCTCCGTTTTCATGTCAATATTATACATACCAAATTTCATAAGTATTCTTTGAGTTAAAGTTATTTATGCGTTAATATTGAAAGAAATACAATTTATATTACGTAATTATGTAATTTAAGTCAACAGCTTGTTAAAAGCACATGCCTTACATAAAGGTGCGTGCTTTATGTAAGGAGTCCAATCCCTCTTAAGTTGGATATAAGAAAAAAAATTCATATATTTTTTAATTATCAAAAATATAAATATATTACTTACTATCGACCATCTTTAAATGAACGAATTAAGCACTCTTCCCGAGTATTTATTCGTACAGCAGCTTGGGCTGTTGGAGCTACAACCAAGCCAGGGAACCAATTACTATCACGCGATGCTTTTCTTTTACCTTCGCTTGTTTCAACACAAACCACCTTTCCAACATCTTTGCCCATATTGGCTGCATTCGTATTAGAACCAGAACTTCGATCAAGTTCCATATCGTCATCATCTTCTCCTTCATCGCTGCTGTCTTCTCTAAAAATATACATACATTTTAATAATGATGATTTAATACCTAATAACTCGAATGGAGTTATTGTGATTTCAATGTTCTCTAAATCTGCTTCAATGATTTTTTGTTGGTGTAATTTTGGGTGCAAGATGACTAAGATTTTATGATTGTTTATGAATTTTGTGTACATACTTCAATTGCCTACTTCTTCGCCCACGTCTACCTCCAACCACTGGATTACCAAAGTGTTCCGGATGAGTAAGTGGTAACTGATCTAAAGTTTCACTTTCATTAAAATGTCTGCCACTTTTTAAACATAATGCAGTTCGACGTAAAGTTGTTATATCACCATCATCAAATACTAAAATTTAAAAAAAATTGGGGTTACTAAAAATGTATTAAAAGAGTGTTATTTGATGTCTTTATTACAAAAAAAATATTTGATGAGAAGTGAGGTGTACAGCTCAATGGAGCTACTAGTTATTAATTGTATCCATTATTATTGTTAACAAATGATTCCTCACAAATTTTCACCTTTACCAATGTAGGTGACTAGTGTTTAAGATATGTTATCTTACAACTAGTGATCATCAAGGAATTCTAAATATTGTGGGTTTGATCTCTGCTTATGTATATTTAATCATAGATAAATTATAACTTTAACAAAGTTATAGTTTCTCAATAAATTCACTCCCATTTAAGGTCGAAAATTTATAATTATTATCATTGTGGAGCAAGTCTACTTAGTTTATAAAATATTTCAAACAAATGTGTTTTGTTGTTTTTGAATACGACTTTTTTTTTTTCAATTTAAAAATAAATTTTTGTTAACATAACATTTTTATATTTCAAAACCAGATTTTAAAAAAATGTCTAGTAAGTCTTAATAATAACAAAATGTAATCTATTTACAAGAATTTACATTAAATTCAGAACAATTAGCTAATTTTACAAAAAGTTTTCAATTTTTTATGGCGAATTTTGGATGTCGACTAAGTGTGATCTTGGGTGATTACACAAAGATTATTTTATTAATTTTAATAATTCTATTAACCAACCATTTTTTCCATCATTTATAA